>PVJD01002356.1:0-207018 GCA_004026545.1 Mormoops blainvillei | reverse complement strand
GGAGACAGGGTGGTCCCTTCCCCATGTGTCGTTCAGCGAGGCGGGGGCTGCTGACTGTCCGCAAAGGGCCCATGAGCTGAGTCATGTATTGATTTTCGCTCTTTCATTATTTAGGAACTGCCAGCCCAGGAAACAGCGGAAGATCTCAAAGGTAGAGTGGTTGCTGTCATCCGTTAATGTTTTATCTCCACATTATTCTCAGTGAAGCGAAAAATAATTTTGTAAAAACAGTGAAATAATTGAAAATACGAACTATGCTAAGACTGCGTATTTGAGTTTAACGTCATTTCTTTCACTCTTAATTGTAATTATTTCTCATCAGAATTTGTATATCACATCTACATTCAAATCGTGCGATTTTGTTGGTCCTATTTCACTGTCCTTTCTCCAGTCTGCTTCTCATTCCATACAGCTCCTAATAGCAAATATAAAATAGAATAAATTTATCACTGACATACAAAGTTGGAAAATAACACAGGAAATAATAGCACATCCTGTGTATCTGTTTGCTTTGCAGTTACAAATTTTGTGTCTGGCAATATTCTTTTAACCCCCCAAATTTTTGTTTTATTTCTTTACTGAGATTTTATTTTATTGCCTTATGATTACCTTCAAGAGACTTAGAATAGAACATTGGAGGCTAATTTAACCATTCCCCATCTCCGTAATTTTATTTTTTCCAGTCCTACTGCAAAGAGAAATTTATGCTCTGTTTAAATTTTGAAAGTAGTGTCAAATTTTGTTTGTTTTCTGGAAAACGGCTGAAATTAAGACCATGGCTCTGAAAACATAAAATGAAGCTTCTTTTTCTATAACTCAGATAAATTTCACAGATACTAATTTATAAAGGATTATCCAAATTCTTTTCTTTCTGTACCACCACTCCTGAAACAAAATGCTCATCAGTTCGGCTTCCACCGTTCTAGTCGCACGCCCAGCTTCATCTCAGTGTTGGCTGCAGCGCGCGGGGCGGGGTCTCTCAGTTCTTTCTCCAAAGCGACCCGAGGCTGCAGGAGGGTGGTGCGGGCCCCTGTGGGCCCCAGGCCCTGGCCCCTGGGACCACAACAGCAAGAGTCAATTTAAAATCGATCTATATAGACATACATTCCATCCTTTTCCGCAATATGCCCATTTGTTTTGATAATAAGGTAATGTTTTATATTACTTCAAGAGTTTGCAGTATTTATTTTTTTCCTCCGGTATTTGAGGAAAACGGGAAGTGAATGAGAAATTGCTTATCTCATTTTTCCTGTGGCTTTGCAGACCCTGGGACCCCAGAGAGTATGCTTTGTGATAGGAATGAAGGCATTTATTGACCGAGTGACCCTAGGCCCGGGAAGGAAGGAAAACCAAAAGACAGCCCCCCAGGTTTCTAGCCGAAGAGGCTTGGGGACGGGAGGGTCGCTAACAGGTAGGGAGGGTCGCTAACAGACACAGGGACGCTGGGAGAGGCATAGGGCTCATTTCAGCTGCCATTGTAAGTAAATGCTGTTTGCAGATGCAATTTAAAAGGCTTTGCAAATACATGAATTGCAGCAGAAGTGCAAGGTTATTGTCGTCCTCAGAGTCAAGGCGCCAGCGAGCCCACGCCGGTCCTCAGGCTGGTGCTCCCCCTGTGCCTCCTCGGACACCCTCACGGCAACCCTAAGAGGCTGGTCTAATTATCCCCATTTTACAGATTAGGAGGTGGAGGCTAGAGCAGTGGCTCTCCACTGGAGGGTCTTGCTTCCCTCGGGACATCTGCCAATGTCTGGACACATTTTTATGGCCATGACCGCGGGCCAAGTTGCTGTGGGCATGCAGTGGGTAGAGGCCCCGGATACCGGGAAACATCCTGCAATGCGCAGGACAGGACCCCCAACCCCGCCCCGGACTGTTCCCTTCTCCAAAAGGTCAAAAGTGCCACAGTTGAGCAGTCTTGGTTTCGAGGGGTGTGGTAACTTGCCTGAGCTACCGTAGCTACTAAATGGCAGAGCCAGGACCTTTCTGACTGCCGTTCCCAAGCATGTTGTTTAAATCTTACCAAGCTGCTCCCGAGGCCGCAAAATAGCAAATGCTAAATAGCAAAAGCTGAGAGTCTGAATTATTGTGTTAAGCCTAGAGTTTTCAAGACCATTGTCACAGGGGAGGTGGTTTTTTTAATTGCTTTGGTTGCTGGTGTATTTTTAGTTCTGTTATTATTCCATCGCGGTCTGGACCATTCGCCGTCCATCATTTCAACTACTAATCAAGTTGCTGTTGTTGATGTCAGGTGTCATTCTGGC
This sequence comes from Mormoops blainvillei, assembly GCA_004026545.1. NCBI lineage: Eukaryota > Metazoa > Chordata > Mammalia > Chiroptera > Mormoopidae > Mormoops > Mormoops blainvillei. The sequence goes on along the minus strand of PVJD01002356.1, from coordinate 204,754 downwards.
AGAAGACCAACCTGTAGCACCAGTGTCCTCTACCTCACCCGGCGCCCAAACGGAAGGCTCACCCGCTTCTAAAGTGGACGTGCCGGAAACCCCCGCAAAACCAGCCGTGGCAGAAAAAAATGGTGAAGGGAAGGCGAGAGGAGGCAAGGCGCAGCCCCCCTTCCGCCACAGGTCCGAGGGCGGCTTGGTGGATAAAGGCGCCTTGAAGAAACTGCCACACCTGTCTTTGTCTCAGCGTGACTTATTAGAAACAGAGGTGTCTTTCCAGCCCTGGGGGAGTGAGAATTCAGTCCTGATTCCAGAGCCGGTGCTTTCCACCCGGGGCTCCATAAGGGAACAGCTGCAAAGCAAGTGCCCTCAGGGCAGCCTGAGCAACAGCTGGCCTCGGTGTGACACTGTCGTTGCCAGACCCGAGCGGGAGCCGGAGGGTACCTGGCAGGCGGACGCCTCCCGGCAGGCGGGCCCGCCCACGACCCAGGAAGGGGGCTGCTCAGAGGGTGAGGTGGCCGTTACTCTCATTGACACCTCTCAGCCTGGAGACCCGCTGAGTCTGCACGAGCCCATTAGAATTGTCGTTACCATGAGCAGCGCCCCGAACTCCTTGACAGACTTGGAAAGCTCACTCCCGCTGAAGGCAGCTGGCACCGAGAGAACCAGCTTCGAGTCTGAGGCCAAGCCTGCAACGCCGGGGGTGGCCAGTCCTCCCAGCGTGGAGCAGAGAAGAATCCCTGTCATCACCCTCGAGCTGTCTGAGGACGAGGGAGGAGCCATTGCGTGTCCTGAGGGCACTGGGGGTCAGTGGACTCCAGAGAGGATGGCGGAGGCGTCCTCCACTCTGTGTTTGGGCTGTGAGTCTGGGGAGGGGGCACATGCCACAAAGGAATGCAGCTCTTCCCTGGGAAACCACTGTGAAACAGCCCCCCTATTCCCACCCACTGTGGCCCCTGACTCTGAGCAGGGAAAGGAGGGCCAGGCCAGCCTTGACCCATCCTCCTGTAGAACTAGCCAGGAGAAGAGACATGCCCGGGTCCTCAGCGTGGACAGTGGGACAGATGTCATCTTCAGCAAAAATTCCACAGAAATTATTAACGATAAAGAGAAAACAATACCAACTTCCAAATCTGACCTTGAGGCGAAGGAAGGACAAACACCCAACGAATCCAACTTCCTGGAATTTGTCTCCCTCTTAGAATCCATTAATACTTCCAAGGGGCTGGCACCCAGCCAAAGGAATGGCCCTGCAGAGCCAGACAAAGAGGCCGGGCTCCTCGGAGGTAAGAGTCACACCAGTCCTGTCCTGACTATACAGAGAGGGCGGTGTATCTCTCTTATTTGACTTCTGTGATTTGATTTTGCAAATAGTGGAACCTCAGTTTGGCACTGGTTTGCTGCTTACCTTGTCACTGATACTTGCTGAGGGTGCCAGTACTGAGGAATGTGATGAGCATATATTAAAACTGGCTGCTCCACCAGGATACTTAAGGCACAGAAGTGGGTGTTCACCTTCCCTGGAAGGTGGGGATATTCCCTTACAGGGAAGTAAGCAATTACATTTTACCACAGTGGCAAGAACTCGAGACAGATGTCTGTCTCTTCCTTTATAGAAGAGACACATTTTTGGGAAAGCTGATCGTAAAGTGAATTTCTGTGAAGTGAATCTACTTTTCTGTTGAAATCCGTGATAAAATCCCATATTCAGAATTCCCTCTATATCGCACGTTGTGAACATGATTATAACCATCACAGCTCTTAGTTTATGCCGGTCGCTTGGCATCGGTGAACAGAGTGACTGTACCTTGTGGCTGGCCTGAGAGGGTCCTCATTCGCTCTCGTTTCGCCTTCCATTCTCTAAAGCCGGGGTGTCCAGCCCGCGGCCCCGGGCTGCACGCGGCTCGGGATGGCTGTGAATGCCGCCCAACACAAAATCACACATTTACTTAAAACATTTTGAGACTTTTTGATTATGTCTCGCAATGTATTTAATGTGTGGCCCAAGACAACTCTTTTTCCAGTGTGGCCCAGAGATGCCAAAAGGCCGGACACCCCTGCAGGTGTTCCCAGTTTGAACCGTAAGTCACACAGTTACTCTCATATTAACTCATTTACTCTTCATTTATTTAACCTGATGTTATGGGTACAATTATCATTCCTTTTTTGCAACTCAGATACTGTGACTACCCTTCCCAAGTTAGCCTAGTAAGTTCCAGAACAGAGCTTTGATTCCAGGCATTCTTACTCATAAAAGATAAACTACTTCTGTATGAATATAGAATTCACTTCTTTTCAGGTGATGTAACAACTCTGGGCCCTCGTTCCCTCACTGGTAAAAGATGATGTTCCGGGACTGGGGTTTTTATAAAGTCTTGTCAGTTTCCATGCCCACGTTTCTGTGATCTTTGAGTACAACCATTTCTGCCTGTACCTCTGGACAGTGTCCGTCCAGTAGGACCACTTGCTGCAGGCTGTGACTGCACACGGCAGCTCCTCTCTTTGCTGTGGGTTGTAGCGTCTTTGGTGTTTGGGTCACCCCTCGCTGCTGGGTGGGCTTCGCTCACTGGGATAACCAGGGAGCCCCTCCGGCTCCACTCTGGCAACTGCCAGCAGTTTTGTTTCTTTTATCTTTTCTGCACTCTGCCAAAAGGATGGCGTGCTCACTGATTGGTTCACTCTTGCCTAAAAGTTAATCAAGTTTGCATATTTAAATTATGTAAAGTGAATGTGTTCTCTATTTCACTGTCTCTGTGTATTTAAGATTTTTGCATCTAAAGTAATAACAGGAAAGATTCAGTTCAACTTTTTAACAGATGTAGGCAGCACAAGAAAGCGTTGGTTGCTTTGAGATAAAAAGATCTTTCCAGGATAAGACTTGGGTGTTCATTGTCTATTTAATATAAAAATGCACACACCTAGGCCAGCACACTCCAACAGAACTTTCTACAGTGATGGAAATATCCCATATCTGCTCTCCACTAGAGTAGCCACTAGCCACGGGTACCTGTTAAATCTGGAAACCGATTATGCAACTGACTGTTTAATTGTATTGAATTAAGTTATTAATTTTATTGAATTTTGATTCATTTAATAGCCACGTGCCTGCTGGCTAGCACACTGGACAGCGCCGGGCCAGATGACTCCATGTGTCTAACTGGGAAGCCATGGTCATGGAGATGGCCACTGGCTTTGGGGCCTGAGAGCCCAGGGCCAGATTTTGGTTTGGCAGCACCAAGTGAGTTTGGACGACTTACCAAGTCCAGTTGAGTCACAGTTTCTTCAGTAAAGCAGGAATAATAATATGTTACAGATTTACTGGAAGGGTTCAATTGGAAAAATACATGAAAAGTCTTGCTATCTGGTCAATTTCAGTCTTTTATTCTGATTTTCCCTTAAGGCCGTAAGTGAGATTTATTTGGTTTGTGCACTACATTTCTGCTCTTAAATTTTTCAGCCAGCCATGTTCAGTCTGAACACTGTCAAAACGGAAATCTAGGGGCGTTCAAAGAGGCATGGATGCTAAGAGGTTTTCCGTGCAACGGAGCATGCCTGGTTGTCAGGAACTTACAGGGAAAGCAGGAAGGGAGCAGTTGAATGGATTATGTTCCCCTTCCAGGAAATGGCAGAGGCTCTTAACTGAAGGATGAGGAGAAGGACAATGAGGCTTTTAGTTCTTGGAAGGTGATCAGTGCTCCATGGGGCAGATTGACGGTTTTTCAGTGGTGCCTTACATCTTTGTGATTGCTACTCTCTTCCCGCTCCTTTATCACTAAATACTACTTTGTTATGTATTTTAATCTAAAAACCCAATTGGGAATGTATTTGTAAAAACAACCTGGCAGTATTCAGTGACGTCAGCAGCCTAGAGAATGTTCCCTGATCTTTTTCCTGCTTGGTGGAACAGTGCTTGAGCTCGGACATGACTGTAGAGATTGGCGGGTTCCCGCTTCCCTCCACTGTCCCCCTTCCTTCCCCTCCGCTGCACCCTTGCATCCAGCCCCAGTTACCTCCACAAAGGTTTTAGGGTCGTCTTCAGGACTGGGAGGTATTCCGAGGCTATGGAAAATGGCACACTGATCAATATACTTTAAAATCGTAGTTTAGCTCCCTTTTGATGCAGCTTTATTTTACTTTGTGGGCGTAAAGAAAGACCACCCAGGAGAGAAGAAGCAAAGGCTATTGTTTGGAGCCCTCGGTACGTCACCTGGGTTCTGGCAGAGACTCGGGGCAGGCGGAGGAGTGAGGGAGCTGCGCAGGGGGCAGAAGGGAGTTGCCAGGTGTGCCGGTGGGAGGCTGCTGGCCTGCGGAAGCAGGAGGTGGCTGATTAGAGCATCCCGTCTTGTTGGATGGGGACCCTGTTTGACTTTCTCTGCTTGGCCCTCACTTGGAAGCAGGGACAAAAATTACAGAAGCTGTCAGTTATGAATCAAGTCCTGGCTCTCGGGGCTGACTGTTACAAGGGGTCTTACGTGGTGTCCTCGACCGTCTGCCTGAGATAGTGGTCTGACCTCCCACAAGCCCATAGCGTGTTGGCTTCCTGGGCTGATTACCATAGATAATGGGTTGTTTGGGGGCGCTGGTTGCTGTAGATTGTGAGTCAGAGTTCTATTCATAGATAGATGGATAGATCGATCGATCGATCGATCAGTTGTCTGGCTGTTGCCTATTTGTATATTTGGTTTCTTCCAGAGTTTTATTTTCTCCAGTGGTTGAGCTGTTTTATTGCACCTATGGTGGCTGGTTGTGGGGAGCAGTCCCCTTACGTGGTACAGGGCCCTGCGGAGACTAAGAAAATAATTATGTACAGACGCATATTGAAGAATTGCCTATAGTAGAGAAAAATGGAAATAATCTAAATTTATAACAGTAGAGGCCTAGTTCAATAAATTATGCTGTGACCATGTAATATTATATAGCTGCCGTTTTTGGATGATATAGAAGGATATCTAATGTCATTAAATACTTAATATACTTTAAGATAAATATAACAGTCATAAAGCAACATCTGTAATAGGACTTAACTTTTGCCAAAAAAAAAAAAAAGTACGTATGTGTGCCCAGAAAATAAGACTGGTATGGTATTTATCATAGTGACTCCTATGTTTCCGTGGTAGGGTTACAAGTGATTTAAGTTGTTTTTCTAGTTTTAAATTATATACAGTTAATGTATACCATTGTACCATTTTTTATAAAATCCCAACAAATGTGTTTTTTAAAGAGAAAAGGAAAAAATAGCGTGGACGTTGACATATGTAATGTACCCATTTAAGAGGAGAAACTAAGATATTAAGATATACAAACAAGTGATTCCAAATACATGTAGCATGAAGGGGTTGTCTAAATGTCCCTTTCTTTAACTTTGTATGTGGTAGTGATTACTGAAGAAAGCTATCTGTTGTGATAGCTTTCTCTCTCATGCGTTTTTTGAAAACTATGAAAGCTCCTATCTTAATGAGCTATTAAATGATACGCAGTTTTGTACTAACGAATTAAAAAAATTTTTTTTAATCCATATTCGGGGACACTTTTTCATTACTAGAGAGAGAAGAAAGGGGAGAGAGAAACATCGCTGTGAGGGAGAAGTCTCCCATGCTTACCCCAACCAGGGATTGAACCCACAACCTAGGCATGTGCCCTGACTGGGAATCGAACCTGCAGCCTTTCAGTTACGGGATGACGCTCCAGCCAACTGAGCCACACTGACCAGGCCGTACCAAAGAATTCCTGTTGGTAGTCTCACAAATGTGTTGGGAATATTTATCTTCAGGACCCACGTGGAAGCTAGCCATGCTTCTCTATGTACGTGAAGTCTAAGGATGAAAAACTTTGTTACATACATGATATTGTGATTTATATGCCAGGGGAGCAGACATAATTTTGCTATTTGAAGGTCTAGGCAGTTCTTGGTGCGCTTTCTGAATGTCATGTCTTGAGAGGGTCTGTGAGTTTAAACCACTCAGTCCTGTTCTTTCAGGCAAAAATTTACTCCAAAGATAACAGTTGGTGTCTTTGGTCTCGGGAATACAGTGATCATTGCAGCCTTCCAAGGGTCTGTGGGAGTGTGTCCTCAGCTGAGGGAGGGCTGACCCTGAAGGGTGGATTCCATTTTGCATAAAGGTATAAAGCGGAGACTCTTGCCTTTTGTCCACTATTTAAAAAGGATTCTAAAAAGACAAAAAAAAAAAAAAAGACAAAAGAAAACAAAAACCAATCTGCACTTATTGGTCTTGAAAGTCTTAAAATATCCCCAGGGCAAGGAGCAGATGTAGCATCTTTCTGTGTCTTCCGCAGGGCCAAGAGTGTAGCTCAGAGTCAGCTACACGCGACCACTCTCTGCTGTATAAAGGGACCAGTTCTGCTGTTAGCCTGAAAATTTAGCTTTGCGCAATGAGTGCGGAGAAAAAATTGATAAGGTTTTAGAATGGCCAATGGGACCTTGCTCCAAAGTAGCCAGCTTTGTTTGTGTAATTTTTTTTCATCAGATGCTGTCCATTTATGACTAGCGAACCTTTCAGGCCAAGTAATCTCTTGAGAGATGGGTGATTCTCAGCCGGGTACGCCAGGGGCAGTGGAGCTATTTCACGGGAGTGCATACCCGAATTGGTTGGTGTTCGTAGGTGTCTAAATAACGTGTCCCCAACACATATGCCCTCCTGTTTTTCAAATTTATTCAGGCACTCACTGAATTAGTAAAGTGAAAATTTATTCAAATGCATTCTGAATTCGTAGGCACTATTTAGATTTTCCATCTATTCTTATTTCAGTTTTGGTAACTTATTTCCAAGTACTTTCACATTAATTTCTTACTATTATATTGACACGTAAAGCATTGTTTTTTCAGATACCTGCTCCCAGGAGAAAAAAGATGAAATCCTGGAAAGCGAGAAGCCCAGTGGACACAATTCCAAGCAAGAAAAACCAGACGTGCAAAGTCAGGACCACACAAGCACCAGCCCTGTGCTCACTGAGCCTGCCAAGATCACAGCCCTGTAAGGATAACTTACTTATTTAGCTTCGCATTGGTGCAAAGCGTGTAACAGCTTTGCCTAACTGGCTGTGGTCTTTCAATGCTTTGTTAAGGATAAGAGGAGTTCCTAATAGTTTTTGAACCTTTTATTTATGTTAAGTTTCCAGGGCAATAGACAAAGACAGATAATCTACAGGGTAACTTCCCAACAAGACAGTTCTGTCTTGCAAGTCATCAGTGGGCCCGAAACGTCTGTGCAAGAAGAGCTATCTGTGGATGCTATGCACGTCTTCATTGATGAGCACGGTGAGTCTTTGGAGTTCTTTACTGCTGAGAAAGAGGGGACAAACTGGCAGCTTTTGTGGGATTCCACACGGTCTCTTGGCCTGAGCACTGGACTTTGGAACGGGAAAGTGCAGCCCTACAATTGTTCACGTATAATGTCCTTAGAACAGAGTGCACCCTTTCTGCCTCAGGGCCTTTGCACCTTGTTCTTAGGATTTAAAGTAGTAGAAAGAGCCCTGTCTGGTGTAGCTCAGTTGGTTGGAGCGTCATCCCATAACTGAAAGGTTGCGGGTTAGATTCCTGTTTAGGGCACATGCTTAGGGCCAAGTTTCGGGTTCGATCCCCAGCCTGGGCGCATATGGGAGGCAACCAGTTGTTGCTTCTTTCTTGAATCAGTGTTTCTTTCTCTCCCCTCCTCTCTCCCTTCCTCTCTCTCTAAAAGCAGCGAAGAAATGTCCTCAGCTGAGGATAAAAAATAATAATATAGTAGGAAGAAAGAAAAGCAAAAGAAAGATAGATCATTAAGTGGCAAGTTCAAAGTTCTATAGATAAGAGAGATGCTGTATTTTGCCCACTTTTTGCCCAAATTTTTGAGGGAAAAATAAGGATGAACATTATTCATGGGTAGTACTATTTCTTTATCTATATAAATGTTTTTAATTCTTTTATTTAGGCTTATGTGTTAAAAGTGTAGCTCTAGAAAACAATAACAATATCCATATGCAAAATAATACCCTGGAATATGATAATCAGTTTTGTTTCTAAATATAAATAAATCAAAAATTGAATTAAAACATTAAAATGAAAGATTTTTTCCCCTGAAAGTTTGGGCCAAAACCGTGGGTGCGAGTTATACACAGAAAAATGCGGTCAGTCCTACTTCTTCAAGGGTGGGGCTTGGTTTAAGTCCCTTACAGATCAATTAATGCTTATTATTTTACTCTCAAAAAGATCCTGGACTGAAAAATAAATTACACAGTACCTGATCTGTAGACCCGTGGTTTATAGTTCGAAGTGTTTTTACACCTGCAGAGGAGCAAGGGGACTTTTACATCACATAGGACAGCACTGGGACTTACATCACAGCCCGCAGAGGGGCAGTGGCTGTCATTGCTGATGCTTCCCTCGGTGGGAGGAGCCTCGAGGTGAGGTCCAGTGCTCCCGTCTGCATTCCGGCTGCTCATAGCAGGCAACATTAATTATATTCCTGTGTCACCTGAAGAAGGTACCCCTGAAACCTCCTCTGGGGAGGGACTGTTTACATTTACAAAGTGAACGGCGCTTCACGCCTCGGTACCCTGAGCCTCTGCAGCAGACGAAGTTGACTGCACATTAATTCCATCCCCTGTGCCCCCTCACTACCAGGCCGCCACGGCAGGCGGGCAGAGTGCCACCGCTCGGCGGCCGAGTCAAAGGCAGGGTGGCCCACGTGATCTGCCCATCAGAACCACATGCTTCCTGAGCCTCTCTGTCCACATGATGCAAAAAACACCCAGGTCCCTTGTGCACAGATCATGCCAACACACGGAGCGAACACACAAAAAAATGCCCTGATGAGAACATGTAAAAGCGAATTAAGAGATGGTACATATTAGTCGATTGAAAGTGAGGAGTAAGTAACTGAGTGAAACTTGCCTAAGCGTTATTACTGGAGACGTATGACAAGACTTCCTCAGTAAAGTTGCACATTCTGTGGAGGAACGCATGGAGTGGGCCAGGATTGCTAGTGTTTATTTCAACAGCTCAAACTGATCCCCTGGACTTGAAAAAGGTATAAGCTGAAATGATCACCTATAAATAATTGTGTAATAGTCTTTGCTGAAATTCTGTGATTTTTGTAGGGGAAATTAGATCCTGTTATTTAAAGTCTGGAAATCAGAAAGAAGGCCCTCCCCAGTGTCAGCCCTCAAACTTCGATGGCCTCTCTCACGCTGGGTAAGTGACTCTGTTTCCGGGTTTGGACGCTGTCACATCGCCGGGGGGCATGCAGCTCCTCCCGACTGTGGGTGAAGTGAGGGTCCTGCTACAGAATGAACGTGTTCATCCATTTGTAGGTATCAAAACACATGGGTTTCATGTGAAAGAAAAGGGAAATCTGAGATTGCAGAATAACCAAAAAAATAAATGGGACTGTTGTCATGGCAACCGCTTCCCAAAGCGGATATAACATGGAGGCACGAACAGGGAGGAGCCCTGTGTGAACAGTAATGCCCCACAGGAGAGGTCGTGATGCAGCTCTCGAGTCTGGCATTGAATTTGTCCCAGAGTTTGGACTAGAAATGGAGCCAGTTCCCATCTGCACTAATGAAGGCAAACTGTTTTCGCAGGTGTATAATCTAAGCCTCTTTTCTGCTTTCCTTCAGAATGAACTAGATAACTCTTCGAAGTATGTTAGTTGAGGTGAGATGAACTTAGCTCGCATATCTAGAACATTCTCTGATTAATGGTGGCGTTGGGCAAGTTGTAAGGCTTAGCGGTGGCAGACCGAATGTATCCTCCGACCCTGGCCTCGGGATTCTTGGAGGATAGTGTATGCGGACGTGCCCCAGTTGGTCGGTCTAAGTATGGAAGTCGATTTTTCAGATACATTTCTTTCGAGCTGTGTGTGTGTCCTTGGGATTCATGGGCGACTTCTGTGGTGTCAGAAGACGCTGTAGGCTGCACACCTGCAGTATAAAGGGGGCACCAGGAGCCTTGATCCCAGATCTTGCGCTTCCGTGTCCTTCCCAAGGTCAAAGTGTCCTCACCGGGTGTGCATGTGGGAAATTCGTGGGGAGCCTCCTTGGTGCCTAGAATAAAGGCTGTCCTAGGCCTTGGCCTCCAGTGGAATTCTGTCCTGTGCCAGCCTTTTAAGGTGTGCTCTTATCACTGCCACTGCTGCTGTCACCTGCTTAGGAATGCTGGTGTCCGCCTCGCTGGCAGAACTGATGGGCGTTCCAGGGAGCGGCTCCCCCCAGCCATACCATCCCAACAGGGCCTGCCCCTGAGCAGCTGCTTGAGCCCAGAGCCACTCCTGTGGGGACACGGGCTCATCTCCATCACCTACCTGCCTTTGATTGTGTCTCCGTGACACATGAGAAAGACCCGGTCAAGCGGGCTTCCTCAGCACAGGAGCCAGGGGTCCTGTAACTGATGTCTTGGGCAGCTGTCTTCATGGGTGGTTTCTCTTTCTCTGTCACTCTCCTCCTGTGCCCGTTTTGACACCACTCTCAAACACTGCACCCCAAAAGATGCCTGTAGCCGCCCCTGATGTTACGTCCCCTCATTCAAATCCAGCAGGGACAACCTACCTCTTTCCCATGAACCTCAGTGTAGGTGTCATCATGTCTTATTGGCTGACTGGGCCTCGTACCTGAGCCCAATCACAGAGGCAAGCACCAGGCTCGGGTCTTTGCCCACAGACAGAGCTGCAGTGGTAGGTTTCCCCTGAGAATGTATGGGGGTGGCTCCTTAGAGAGAAATTTGGAGCAGGGTGGATGCTGGGCAGCAAAAAATCAATGGATGAACCCCTGAGGACTCTCTCTTTCTGGGAAAGTGGCGATAGAATTAATTACCGAGCTTCCTTAAAGAGAATTATAACCAAAAGGCACCAGCAGTGGGCGTGGTACGTGCAGGGGGTGCGGGAGACGGGCAAGGACACCAGCAGTTTTCCTGGCTTACATACGAATTGAGAATGTTAGCTTCATTCATGAGTGAGAAAATGGAGAAAGAAACATTTAAAAATCCTGAAAAGTGACTCTCTTTAAACCAGTCTACATAGAAATCAGGGTTCGAGACACGAATTAGGTTTTCCACTTGGGGGTTCCATCGTCTTGTACCCATAAAAGGTGTCTGTGAAGGAACGATGGGTCCCTGAAGTCCAAAGTTCAGTGTCTTGCCACATGAACATTCATCTTAGATTGGTCAAGTTTCCAATTTCAGCGCTAATATTTACTTTTCGTTTGACATTGAGCTACTGCTTCATCAACTTAAGTACCAGTTTTTTTACTGATACTTAATCCATAACTGGAAATAATACCAGTGATTAATTCATGGGGAGGTTTTAAAAGTTAAATAGTCCATGCAGTGCCTGGGGCGGCACCTGTCATAGTGGACACCATGAATGGCAGGACACAGGGAATGGTCACTGCTGGAACTCTCCCCAGACAGAAGTAGCAGGGTCAGGGGGGAACCTTTCCTCTGTCGCGCTTACGAGTCACTTTAGGGAACTTTCAGGTGGTTGAGTACCTCAAGTTTTCCATACTAATGTGTTGTGTACCAACATTTTGGCCTCCCTGGCAATATTAGAGCAGGCACTTTAATATTATATCCCTGGCTTTCAATGCCACTCAATTTTGAGTTTTCCTTATTTAGTAAACATAACCTTTGATTTTGAACTTGGAAGGATTCCTGGTTGGGGCTGTTTCTAAGCCACTCAGCCATACAAGATACTGGAAGGGCAGCCTTTTCCCTGGATTGCCTCCAACCAGGCCATTACACCGCTGATTCTAACTATCGGCAATAAAGCCATCCCTCTTTGCCATTGTTCCGCCTGGTTGTCATGTGACAGTTTTATATCCCTGACCCCCAAGTTATGAATAGGGAATTGTTTGCAGCGGAACTTCCATGTCTCTTTGGGGATTCCTGGAGGAAACCAGGAGAGGAAACAAGTTTCCTTCCTTGACCCCACTGTCATTGTGGGAACCAATACACTTCTCATTAACTGCCAAAGAAATACAAACAGCGCTTTCCGGTTGCATGATAGCTACCCGTAAAGCAGGTGCCTTAGGTAACACTATCTGATGTAGCCTGCTTCCCCCAGAAACGAGGATGCGGAAACTCCGGCTCGAATCGCCGCACTCAGGATTGCTACTTAGAAGAACTTCCAGAGGATAAACTCAGATCAGCATGTCATTATCCAGGACACAGGACTGATTCAGAAGCTCTGAGCCTAAACTGAGCCAACCCACCTAGAAGGTGGGAGCTACTGCTCTACCTAGAAAACCAGAGTTGCAGTGGGCTGTCTGCCTGGACAGGCGATGCGTGTTTCATGTCCAAAGGGTACATTGTGGAGTGAATTTGTGTTACTTCTCTTGTAGGTCCTGCAATGAAAACCTGATAGCTCAGCAAAGATTGACACTGCCTTTGTCTATAAAGTCTTCTAAGTCCCATGGCAGACCATTCTTCCTTGGAAGGTGGATCACCTTGCTTCGGTGTTAACCCGGCTTTTCCAGTGCCATAAGTAATCTAATGAAAATGCATGCAAAATGCACACCGTCTGCTCCTCAGGGAAATCCAACGGGAAGGCAGCGTGTTCACATGCCTTCTGAGTAATTACCTGCCACTCTTCAAGAAGGCGTGCAGCCCACTGAGCAAAGGCTCCGTCTGGGCAAATTAGTGGAGAGGCATTTTAATCGGGGAGTTTTGTACCTCAACTGGTTTTTATCTTAAAAGTGAAGTAGGTTGGGTATCATGGCCTTTATTTATGTGGACTCACTTATTTCTGGCTTTCATTTGTTCCTGAATCGTAGTGCACATTGAAGCGGATGCTGTTCTGGTTATGAATTCAGTTCAGGTTTGAATGCGGCCCTGAGTCCCCAAACCCACTGCAAACTGGACTCCAAAGGGGGCCCGAAGCCCTGCACGGGGTCTGTGTTGCATCCTTAGAGGTCTCCCCCTGTTGTTGGCACTGTCAGTCTCTACGACCCTTATCTTTGCTCCCCTTGTCAGCGGGGGCAACTCTCAGGAAAGCCCTGTAGAGCCACGAAGCTTAACTGCATCCCTGGTCCCCCAAAGAAGGTAAACAGGCAGGAAAGTGCAAAAATAACCATGTCTTTTAGATTCTCTTTTTTACATTAGTCAGAAGGAATAGTGGCCCCTGGTCTGGAATAGCTGAACCAGAGTGCTGGGTCTTCAAAATGTAGAGTAAAATGTGAATCTCCCAACCATAGACATGCCCTGTTCTGTAGCCCCTTCCAGGATAAGTTGAAAATTTCAGCTCTAACAGTAGAAATCTAGGGTATGTGTATAGCTGCATCACTGCCGACTTGCCCTGTGAGAGGTGTGTGTTCATTGCCTTAAACGTAAAAACATCGGGGGGGCTCTCCGTGCCTTTGGTCACACAGCAGATGATCATCGGGAGTTGACGTGTTTCTGCCATTCTCCATTTCTGTGTCCCCTCTTCCGCCTGTCAGTGTGGCTCTCAGACCCTTCCCCTGTAATCCTCATTTTGTTCTCTGAGACTCATTAGAGAGATTAAGTTGCCACCCAGGCACAGAGTCATAGGGACGAAGGTGCGTGAGGTTCATTCTAGAAAGACTTGTGGGCTCTGTGGCACCTTCCCTGACCCCCTGGGAAGAAGCCCAGCAGCCCAGCAGGGCTCTGCCTCTGTGACCACAGCCCCGACTGCCACACGGTGGCACTCAGACCCCGTGCTGGAGCCCTGGCTGGCTCCCACTCTGGTGTCCCTTTATCTCTAAGGCACAGATGAATTTTGCTGTCACATAAAAGAAGAGTTGTTTGCAGACTTTAAAACAAGAATCCCTGTAAAAGTCTAAATAACAGGCTGTAGTTTGCAAAACGGGGCGGCTCTATTTAAACATCCCCCACATTGAACACTGACGCTGTGGCTCCCATTTCTTCACTGCTCCCCGGGTGGCTTGTCCCCGTGTCCCCTGAGAAAGCTTGAAAAACAAGACGGAACGAACAGAGAAAGAGAGGCCCTCCCCTTCCCTCCTCCAGCTGGAAGGCTATAATTTTTGAGATCTGGGGAAGACGAAGAATTTCAGGAATGTATTTCCACATCAGTGGAAAAATGTAGAAGTGCAGGTTATTTTGATTATTTGTCCCTGGTAGAAGCTTTGATGAGCGGAAGCTTCTGGAGGGGTGCGATATTGCGGGATATTCTCACCATCAGCTTGAGACCCAGCTGTGCCTTACAAAGGGCACCACTGTGGCCCAGCCTAGAGTCTAGCTCCCAGTCCATCTTTATTCGCTCTTAGTGGTTGCTCTTTTTGTAGTCCCCACTGTTAACCACCGTTTCTGCTCTTGCTGTGAGCTCAGTCTAGTTTAAACCAATTTATCTATACTATTACCCTAAACCAAACGCGTCTGTGGAGATTAACCAGGGGCGGGCTAATCGGGCCCAGATGTGCAGCCTGGCTCTGTAGCAGCTCCGAGTGTGGTCAGTGCAGGTTGGCAGCATTTCCATGTCCACCGCTGCTTTACAGGAGGAAATGTCGCTTGCAGCTTAGCACAGTACATTATATGTTTATTAATGGGGGACAGCGTCTTCGGCCGTAAGTTAGAGACACCAAGACTTTTCAGGTGATTATGCAGCTCACAATCCAAAGCTAAAGGGGGAGAATAAGCAGCAAACAGCGTGAGAAGAGATGCAGCTGAGAGGTGGCAGAGAGGCGGCCCTCTTCCGTCGGCAGGGAGCCCCCCTCGCGCTGCGGGGTCGCCAGCACATCGTAGCTTCTTTGGTTCTTGCCTGGCAAGCTGGCGCCCGGGGTCACAGCTCCAATGGCAGGATCCCAGAGAAGACCTAAGTCAGGGGTCTTGGAGGTTTGTCCCCTCCTGGCCAAACAGCTATTCTGTCCACACAGGACTATAGGTTTTCAGACGAAGATCCTTCTAACATCCTCATGCCTCGCCTAAATGCTCGCTCACAGGAAAGCAGTTAACTTAGGGGGCTCAGCCCACCCTTTGCAACTGTCTTTACAAAAGAGAGAGGACTCAGTGTGAACTGAGGGCGAAACACTCTTCCCGCATTCCTGCCAATAGAAACAACTAGAAGTGCTATGCTGTCTGTGTGAAAAGCGTAGGGGTCGTGTGGCTGTTTTACTATGAGAATAAGCAAAGCTGGGTCCTGTATCAATAGAAGGAAATAGAATGTTCAAGGACGGTTGTTCAGTGGCCAGATCTTGGGGGCACCATTTGGTGTTGACACCCCTGGTCTGATTTAATTCTCACGACAAGCCCTGTGGGGAAGGCGCCGCCCCTGTTTCTTCACAGGTGAGAGTCGGAGGCAGGAGAGCGCCATGCTGAGGGTCCCAGGTGGTAAGGGGTAGGGCGGCAATCAAGCCCGGTTCTGTTTAATTCTAGAATTCATCCCAAAGATTTTGACAAGAAAGCCAAAGCCCACACTTTTACATAGGATTGCTAAATGGCTTGCATAAGACAGTAAGGTTATCTGTTGTTATTTTGCGATCAGAAACCTGCCAAGTTAGATGCAAACATTAAGCTTCTGTGTCAGGGCCACTTCCTCCTGTGTCACGATTCTCCGATTCTCCGGCAGGGGGCCCAGCACGAGGGCTGAGTGACAGCTCACAGTCCATTCTTAGTTGATTGCGTTGGGCAATAGAGGGCGCTATACACTTTCTGGATTTTTCTCCCAGAAGCACACATTCTCCTCCCACACCTGTCTATTTATAGTTATTACTTATATTACCTACAGTGAAGTCATTAATCTTTTGGTTTTAGTGCATTTCTGGCATTTGCTGAGTTTTAGATCACTCTGAATTTGTATTAACAAGGCACTTTTAATCCTATTGTATGTCGCCATGAAACGAGAGAATTACAGTACTCGGTGGTTTCTCTGCAGAGCAGGAATGTTTGAGTGAGCACTGTCTTTGTAAGGCTGCTTTTTCTCTGCCATGAGCAGATATTGCACTGTGAATATAAACGAAACAAAAGCGCTATTTATGGAGCAGTCATCAAAATAACCGAAGGGGCTTTTTGAGTTTTCCAGCTCCATGCACTTCACCCACCTGGTTTGTTTCTTAAATCCCGGTTTTAGCCTGTGACGTTTCCTAAATGGTCCTTTACAAGGAGGCCTCCACCGAGTGTGTCATCAGATTGTCATAAATTACGTTTGAAACAAGCGTAGAGAAGTCGTGTGTGTGTGAATCATGGACATAGTTTAAACATTCTTCCTGTAGAATAAGGGTTTGTATATTTGTGAACATAGCAGTGGGGCGTTTGGAACAAGAACAACCAAAAAGCTTGTCAGAGACTTAAAATGAAATGTGAGATTACAAATCAGGAGGTCATTACTTTAGCGTGGCACCCGCCTTCTTGAGGCGGCATGGGCTGCAAGTAAAATAAGACGCAAATTCAAAGTGGGTAAATGGTAGCAGAGTTGCTATTGCAGAACAGAAGAAGTCCCAAGGCATGGTACGTGCAAGGTTGGCTGGCCTCCAAAAAAACCTGTCTCTTTCCATCTCTCCACTCTGCTGTTCTCGGGGCTTCTGTCCTCACCTCACGATGACAGCATGGCTGCTGTGGCTCCAAGCATTTCTAACTCATGTTGCATCCAAAGGCCAGGAGAAAGACAGTCTCTTACTTGTGTTTCCTTTTAAGAAGTAGGAATACTTGCCCATGAGCTCCCTTCTCCCCAGCGGACTCCCTTCTGCTCCCAGCCAGCCAGATGAATGGAGTTACTTTGGTGGGAGTAGACAGACCCCTGGCAGGACGGAGGGACCTAGTGTCCCTTCTGAAGCACACAGTCTTAGACGGCTGAGTACAATTGAAGCTATGTTATTAGCAGGAATTCTGTTAGAAATGACTGTAGGGTAGGCAGCCACTCTTGTCTCCTTCAAGCTCCTGGCACCCCCAGAAAAGCAGGTAGAGCGTGTGCCCCCATTTTTGCTCACTGAGCCTGGGGAAGATGCCAGACTTGAGCTTCTTCAAAGGGCTCTGTTAGTGTAAGTCCCGTCAATCTAGAGGTGAGTAAAGGCAATACAACTAGGTCCATGCAGATCATAAGTAATGTGGTGAGATGTCCGTCTCTTCAGTTATCTGAGGCACTTCTTTGACCCAATGGGTACTGCCTTGGCTTTGCAGTGGGGTGGGGTGTGGGAGGACTTATGGGGGGAATTGGGGAGTCGGAGGAGGTAGCAGAGGGGTTGGATGACCATTTCTTCTTCCTGATTGGTGTCTTGGGGATTATCCAGCCCATTATTCACTGTTTTCATCAAATACGAGGCTGGAAACTTGCTGCCACCTCCCCGTCTATTACATATATAGAACTTTAAGGTTGTCACCACAACACCAGACATCTACCTGCCTATCCCATGGCACACATACCCCTGCACAGCCTGAGGGACTGAAGCGTGTGCCCTTCTGCCGGATGGTAGCTTCACACACACCATTTCCAATGCCTATCTGCTTCTCCCCTGCCCCCCCACCCCGCCCCGCATTGGGGACCTCCACTGTCCTCGTGCACAGGTGACTTCCGTACTGCCAGGTAACCGGAGCCTCTGTTTCGCCCATCCTCAGAGACATACAGATCAGCTCCTCCAGCACCACCACTTCTGAGAGCCCAGACCCTTCTTCCGGGGACCCCGCGGTCAGCGCACTCCAGCAGCAGCTGCTACTCATGGTGGCGCGGAGGACCCAGCCTGAGACCCCACGGGTACGTGCCCGCGCCGCTGCCTGCGAGCGTTCCAGAAGCAGGGCTCATGACACCCGTCTCCAGGGTGGATTACCCAACAGCATTAGTCAGGTCGTGTCCTAGATGTGACGGCCCCGGGCCACGGACATATCGCTGCATGCTAGTCTCCTGAGGGGGCGTGAAAAGAAACCGTTCAGGTAGCCGGTCCCCTTCTGTTGGTTCTGACGGGCTTGCCACTGTCTTGCTCTTCCAGTTGCATTAGGAGTCTGTTGACATTGTTCTTTGTTTACGGGGTGCACAGATCCCACAGGGGCTTGTTCGGTTAAGATGCTAATTTTCCCCCCCATGGTTCGGAAAAGATCTGGATTTTTATTCATTTATTATGACCTTTATATTAAGCAAATGAGATTCTTAAAGGTGAATGTTTGACTTGAGACACTTTGGTCTTGGAGAAAATGACATTATCTGCAAGGGGAGAGAACTTGCTCATGTTCCTTTGCTCGGTACACCTTTAATGAGACGCCGGGAAAGGCAGGGCAAGAATTCAAAACAAAGGATGACATGGGCAGTAGGACACACCCAGACATGAGCTCAGAGCTGCAGATTCAGCGCTGGGCCTTTGGAGACAGAGCGCGGCAGGTTCCTCAGAGGGGCACGGGCTGGACCGCGAAGAAAGGTGGGCTCCAGCTGTCACAGACTGAGGAGGAGGGTCATAAGGGGATGCTGTCGTGTTAGCTGAATTCTTTCATAGCTGTGTTTGCCTTCCTCCGGGCAGTGTTTCAATTTCTTCTACAAAGGCTTACTCATGAAAAAAATAATAGTTTTATATCTATTTTTATGGTTGCTTAATCAGAATTTTCCAAAATATGCCTGATAGTATAGTGCGTTGACGATTGGTCACACGTGAGGGAAAAATGTCATGTTCTCCTTTGACGGATCGCACGCGGCTCGGAGCCCTGACTCCTGCCAATTCGCGGGGAGGCGGGTTGGTCTTCAGGATTTCGAAGTGCCAATGACACGTAACTCAGCCCTTTCGGGCTTGAAGCGTATCAGTGGGAAAAAGCATTCGGTTAATCAAAAGAATTCGTTTTTAGGGCTATTTCTTCCCTTCCTTGTATTCGGGCTCACCTGCCTGCCCTGGTTTTCAGGGAGGTGGGAGGGCGCCCTCTGACGGCCGAGTGTTGGGCCAGCCAGGTCACTGGGTGCTGCGTGGTGCCTGCGCTGCGTCCGCCCACTCAGCATGCTGTACCGGTGGCTGCAGACCGTGCTGTCAGTCCCCCGCTCTGTGGACCCTGCGTTCTTCGGCCTCTACCTCTCCACCAGTGTCTGTGGGTTCGCCCATCTTTCCTGGGCCTCCGTGCACTCCCATGGGCCCAGCCCCCACCTCAGATGCCCCTACTAGTTTCCCCCACAAGCCACGGTGTGTAGGGGGCTCTGTGGAATGTGGGTTTTTCTGAGAAACTTGCATTTCCCCCGACACAGGGAAAATTGTGTGCATTGAACGGTAGCCCTGCAAGGGGGCAGGTCCTGGGAGGGCTGACCCACTTCCTCTTACGTTAGGACAGGAGGCAAAGCACAGGAAATGTAAGCACTTGATCGGGGTCCCCAAGGAGCAGCACCCTACTGTCAGGATCAGCTAAACACACTCTGTCGGCGCCAGCCCCACCCACGAAGGGCCCTGCACAGAGGACCGCCTGCCTCAGTCTCTGTGTTGGCCAAAGGGGCAGAAGCCTCTTAAGACTCTCTAACCACAAGATAACTTCCACATGGGTTTTCAGCCCTTTTTTATGAGACAGGGATGGCCCACATAACCTCAAACAAAGAATTCAGTGTAAAGTTCTACCAGGATGGAATTGCCTCCAAGTTCCTGGCAGAAACAAAGGTACATTTTAATGTAGAACAACAGAACTTTAATATTCCTCTCAAAGAATTCATGCTAATAAAGAACCAAGGAAAATATGATGAAGCGAAAGTTCTAGAACATTCCAGAAGACAAGCTCCAGTGAATCAGAGCCAGCAAAGCCTGCAGAGAGCAGAAGTGCTCTCAGCGAGTTTAGAAGCTGCAATGACCAGGTTCAGAATAGGGGCTAAGCGTGTCGGATATGTATGAAGAAATAAAAGAAGAGATTGAAAATAAAAGTAAGAAGCAAAAGGCTGTGTAATGACCTCGCATATCTGAAAAAGCACTAAATACTACAAATAAAAGATATGAGAGTAAAACTTTGAGGAATTTAACAAGAAACTTAATACATGAGAGCAGAGAAATGGTGAACTTGCAGTTAGAACTGAAGCAACTATTTGTTTATTTTTAAGTTTTTATTAATCAATAGTATAGTAAAAATGGCAGTTTAGACACTTGTGTGAAAAGTAGATGTTAATATGTACTTTTACTCTGTACTTTTATGATGTTGAAAATTCTTAAAGCTTTTCTGAGAAGCAATTTGACTATAGGTCAAAAGTCAAATAATTTCTCTTCCATGGACCAAGCAAATAAAATTTGAGGAATGTATTCTTGTAAAAAATAATTTTTATAGATTTTTTAAATTATTAAATTTATGGGGCTGACATTGGTTAATTAGATTACGTGGGTTTCAAGTGTACATCTCTATGATACGTGGTCTGAATGTTGTATAGTGTGCCCACCACCCCAAAGTCAAATCATCTTCTCTCACCACATGTTCAGAAATCGCTGAGATATAGCTCAGAGAGACGGGAGGAAAGCAGGAAGGGCGGCTAAGAAGCATGGAGCCAGGGCGAGAAGGGAGCCATACTTCTCGCGAGAATTACAGAAGGAGAGAGAGAGAACGGGGCTGCAAACAGCACTGAAAATTTAAAGGCTAAGATGACACACAGAGTAAGGCAGTGCTGTTCTGGTAACCTGGTGAGGAAGGGATGAGCATTTTACAAATGGCACTGGAAGTTTTTTTAATGGGAAAGAAAATGTACAAATATTCCTTCTAGACTAATGAATGTAAAAGGCCAAACCGTAGAAATTTAAGAGAGATGATGAAAATCAAGTATCTTTAAGACCGTGGGATAGAAAGGGATTGGATGAACAAAGCATAAAAAGTACAAAATTTTTTTACTTTATATAAAAAATGGATAAATCACAATATATTTCATTTAAATTAAGAATGCCTGTCAATAACAGCATAAGAAACTGAAAAAGACAAGGCATGACCTGGAAACTATCTGTAATTCATATCACTAGTAAAGGCTTTGATCCCATATATGCATGTGTATGTATCCACACAGATATGCACACAGATGCACCCATGCACATCCATGTATATGCATGCAGACACATGCATACCTGTGTTCACACACACACGTAGAAACCAGTGAAAGACAAACAGGGGCCAATAGAGAAAAGGGCAAATGATTTCGTGAAGAAAAACTGAAATTGGACTAAGCTGCTCAACTTCACTGATCATGAGGGAAATGCGAATTAGAACAGAACTGAGCTGTCCCTTTCTACCTGCCAGATTCGCAGACATTAAAATCTCCCGACACTGTCGAATGCCGGCGAGGCTTGGTGGCCACACAGCGCTCTGCACTCGTGGTGAGAGCGTGAGCTGATAGACCCTCTTTAGAAAACGCATTTTTCTAAAGTGTTTTCTGGTAAATTGGACCTTTCCATGCCCAGTAATTCTGCTTGGGGCAAATGTGTGCCTTTCCTGGAAAAGTCAAACAATTTGTTTCCTGGTGAAACTGGACCTCTGGTGCGGTTGGATGTTTGCATCCCCGGCAATTCTAGCCGTAGGTGTCTGTTCTAAAGAAATTCTTGCACATGCGTGCCAGGAGACACGTTCAAGGATGTTCATAGCAACGTGATGGCAAAATGAAAAAAGAAGAAGAAAAAGAAGACACCGCTAAATATTCAACAGTAAAATGGATAAGTAAATGATGGTGTATCCATGTGATGGAATATTATACAGCCGTGAAAATGGATTCTATAGCTATGAAACAGCACGTATAAGTCTCAGGAACATACTGAGGAGTGGAGGAAAAAAGGAAACATCAAGCTTTTAAAGGATACATATGCTCTGGTTTCATGTCTATGAAGTTCAAAATCATACAACAAACCAATCCAGAAGTTTTGGGCGGAAGCATAGTAACACCGAAGGAGGAAAGGGAGTGACGGGCACGGGCTGAGGACAGCTGTGGCCTGTGAAGGAGGAGGAAAAGGGCGCTGGAGGAGTGGCCCACGGGACACTGCTGTGCTGACGGGGATGTTCTCCTCCTTGTACTGGGTGACGGCCACCCAGGTTTTCACTGAGTTGAGGTTCTTATACCTCACGTACCTTTCAAAGGCATGCATTTGCATTGACTCGGTATTTAATACAACTGTATTTTTAAAAAGCATGGTACCTAGTGCTATTCAGTGGGAGGAACCCTGGTGTTCCGGGCCCTTAGGGCGACCACGGCGCGGCCCAAGCTGGCAGGAGGGACTCGGTGAAGTGTTCCCGTGGACCGTATTTCAGAGCCTGCTTCTCACAGACAGCTCTGACAGAGGTCAATATTCAATACATGAGATTTCAAGAGGGTAACCTTTAGTTTTCTGAGAAATTAAGCAATATGAAACATTCCTCAAAGATAATGAATAAATGAGGTAAGTTAATTGATACTTAATTGCAGGTTTAGTCTCTGGAAATGCTGTAAAAGGCTGTTTTAACTGTTGTACTTCAGCTTTGAATATGGTGTCAGGTGTCAGAAGAGGTGAGTTTGATTTTCTCCCTCTTACGTTTCCCTTCCTCCTCTCTGTCCTCCCTGGCTCCCCCACCCCACTTGACGGTCCCTCGACCTCCGCGAGGGCCCCGTCCCCTCCACTTTCCAGGTGTGGAGCCGGCTCTCCTTCAGGAAACACAGTGCTCGGCCGGGCCTGCCGTCGGGGGCTTGGAGTCCGTGTGACCGTCACGGTGTCCCCAGGATGTTCTCGTACAGGCGGGAGGATGCCGGGCACTGAGCCTACTGGGCTCGTCTTACGTCCTGCCCCCAGCCTCATGCCAGGCTCCTGAGGCGCTCGTGGAGTGTCTGTTAGACCAACAAAGCCTCCACCGAATTAGAAGCAATCGCAGATGGATTTGGGGTTAAAACATTCTAAACCTGGGCCTAAATTTCCCCACCTGTTTCTGTTCTGTTGGTTTAGAGTCTTTTCTATAAATATCGCAGTTGTTCTCCTATCAGGCCTCACCAGTGGCCTACACGTTGGCAATGAAGGTCTTTTTACTCTTAGTGAAACTTGAATGTTTATCTCAACATTGCCTTAAATAACATACCTTTCACAAATTAAGCTGTTTAAGATCTTTTGTTGACTTCTGATCATTCCTCGGAGTTCTTTCCATTGTAGTTTCTTGGCCTTAATTAACAGTAGTGTTTTGACATGAGGAGTGGCATAGTTTTAATGGTGTGATACAATGGGAGTGAATTGTGTTGGTAAGAAAGAGCCTTTTTGTTGATCATTATCCGTTTCTTCGAGTACCCATTTTTGTGAACTATGCCAGTTTATGTTTCAGAGTTAGAACATCTGCTTTCCGTAATTTTAAATTATGAGGCGTGTTTTTGGCGGCGACATGGTGTCAGTGTGAGACCCTCTCTCTGTTCTCTCTGTTGGCGTCTGACAGCATCGGAGTCAGGACCTGGAAGACTCACCGTGTTCTTCAGCACCAGGAAAATTTAACCGAGAGCAGTTCTACAAGTTTATCATTTTCCCCGGCAAGTGGATTAAAGTCTGGTATGATCGGCTCGCCCTGCTGGCGTTACTGGATCGGTAAGTGGCTGGGCTGCGGGGATACGATGAAGCACACAGTGGGGGTGGAGCTGTGGGTTCGCGCGTGCCATCAAAGGGCGACTGCTGTGGCACCGCCCATCCTAGGTCAAAGCCCTGAGATGCTGACAACTGAAAGTTAGAGTGGCAGAAATGAGAACCAGGTCCCTGGTTTGGACTTAAGGTCAGCTTTGGGGACAGCATCGTGCACTGGCCTGCTCCCACATGTGGCACAGGGCCTGGCTTGGCAGGGCGTGGGCGTGGGAGAGGCGGGAATGGGAAGCGGAGTGACCTCCAGCTCCGCCCTTTGACAGCTCTGGGTCTGCTCCCACTCCTGTCTGATACATACTAAGTGGAATGGTCATCTTTTCTTTATTATTCCTCCTCTCCTCTTACCATGGCTCCTCTAGATAAAATGTTATGTGTGGGTTGCTCCGGCTGGATGGCTCATTTGGTTGGAGCTTTATCCTGTGTACCAAGAGGTCACAGGTTCGATTCCTGGTCAGGGCACGTACCCAGGTTGCAGGTTCAGTCCCTGGTTGGGGTGTGTATGAGAGGCAACCGATCAATGTGTTCTCTCTCGCACCAGGGTTTCCCTCCCTTTCCCTCTCTCCCTCCCTTTCCCTCTCTCGAGAATCAATAAGCATGACCTTGGGTTGGAGATGTGCTTCCTGGGTGGGAAGGGTTGGTTAAGGTGTAATGGTGACCGGGTAGGGGACTTCCCTTTTCCACCCCCCACCTCAAGAGATACAAAGGACAAGGCCGTCTAGTTTTGACTGGATTGCTGCCTTGGAAATTCAAGACGCAGTCACTAACGCTGTCATCAGCAAATGTGTTTCACACTTAAGTGCCAGCCAGTGGGGCCGGGGAAGGCTGGATGCCTGCCTTGCTGTAGTCGGTCCCCCAGTGACTACTTGTCATTGTAATATCGTAAATGGTGTGATCACATGCTAAAAACTATAGTCATGCAAAATTACAACAGTAAATTCCAGGACCCACAAGTCAAGGAATGGAGCTATAATGGTTTTTCTAACAACACTATGTTACCCAGGGGGCACACGCTTAAGACGCACATTTCATACTTAACTAAAATAACCCGAGATAATACATTCCGTTAGATGAGGCCGGTTTTGAAATATTAACTTTTTTCTTTTAAAAAGGGATTATTAAAATTCGGTGGTGGGGAAGGTGGTACGTATTGGGGAAAGGGTATCCGGAAACTGTTTGCCCTTTCTCTTCAGTTTCGCCGTGTGTCTATCACTGCTCTAAAAAATAAAGCCATGGCACCCCCCAGTCAGACCTCTGCGCTGTCAGCCATCTGGCTGCTGACACCGGGCTCCAAGTCCTGGCTATGGAGAGGTATGTAGAAGTGGAAAAAATCGGCGTCAGCCAGGCACTAACGGGCCTTCCCCCATTTAAAGGGGCCAGTGACGCTGCCCCTGGAATCCACCTCGCTGCTGTGGGTGGAGTAGCTAAGTGCTCTTTCCCAGTAAACCTCCGTTAGTGGCCCGGGACACCCCATGGGATGACATTTCATTTGCATCAGTAACAGAAATCTGAGGGTTAGAATTTTGTTAGTAAAGCATGGGAGTAAGGGAAGAAAGAAAGAAACCTTAAAAGCTTGGCACCAAATATAAAGGCGTGCTACCGTAACTCTTCAGTTGTCACTGTCTGTCTTTCTGGAAGCCTGCAGGATTCTGTTTCCGAGGAGACACACACCTTTCACTGCCTTTGTTTGTGTTTGTGTTGTGCAGAACTGAGGATGTCAAGGAAAATGTGCTGGCGGTTTCACTCATTGTCCTGGTGTCCCTGCTGGGATTTGTGACGCTGAACCGAGGCTTTTGCAAAGACCTGTGGGCGCTGCTCTTCTGCCTCGTCATGGCCAGCTGCCAGTATTCCCTGCTAAAGGCAAGGCCACCTCTAACTCTTACCGTCACTAGTGTGTCCTTGAAATCATGAGATGATGACCCAGACTTCTGATTTGTGTTCTAGAGCGTCCAGCCCGACCCCGCCTCGCCCATACACGTGAGTATCCGGGAAGACGAGTTGCTTGTCTTGTCTGCTTGCGTTGGAGTTAGGGGAATGGCCAGAATCTACTCAAAAGGCAAAATATGTATCAATATACACGTATATATTGAGCATATAAGTAACAACATTAAGTAGGAGTGTCAGCGCCTGGTGGGCAGGTTCAGGCTGGATCTGAGAGCATGGCGCGGGCGCTCGGGGGTGGGGGCGGATGTGCAGGGCGGGGCCCAGGGAGAGTGCGGAGGGCCTTTCCTGTCCCTCTGGACTCGTGGGAAGACCATGCAGCGTGGGTGGGGGCCAAGGCTGCAGACCTCGCACCCCCAGGGCCTGCGTTTGTCTCCGGGGTCCTCTGCTGAATGCTGGACCCTCAATGAGAGGGGCACACCCCACGCCTCAGCTTCCGTGTGTGCAAATAAGAAAATAAAAATGCCTATGTGAATGAAACAATCCATGTCAGGTACTCAAAATAGCATCTGGCACATAGAAATTGTTTAATCAGTGGCAGCTCTCGTTGTTGGTCACGTGAGTTATGAAAGTACGAACCACTTTGTGGACATTCTCTGCCTGCTTCACATTTTCGGTGCATTGCTACCTTTTATCCCCACACCTGGGCCACTTCGTCCTTGAGACCCTGGGCTCGGCAGCACCGGCCTGCGGTGCTCTGACATCCTCCCGTGGCTTCCGAAGCCCGCCCCGTTTCCACTGACGGGCTGCTCCTCACCCTGTGGGGCGCCGTGGGACAGGGTCTGGAGCTGTCCCCGCTGGGAACCCGGCCACATGCCCCTGTGCTGAGATCACTGCCTGGTGGACTCCCCAGCTCTCTGAGAAAACTCCTTTCCTTTGTGGTGGGAGCTCCTGTGGGCCCCCCACAGACGCTTCCAGCGAAAGAAACCTTGACCTTCCCTCTGCTGTGCTTTTTAAAAATTCATATCCAGGATTTAGGACTGCTTTTAAATCCGTACTGCCTCATGCTTAGTTCATAGTAATTAAGAAAAGCTTATAATTGGATGATCACATGGCACACATTGCTATCTTGTGAGATTCCTCTGTTCCCATAATCGGTTCGCAGATAATACATCTCCTTTACCCCAGAATCTGACGGCCAGGATGGGCAGGAGGGGCCTCATTAGGGTGTTAAGATGTATTGTGATCATCGTCGAAATCTGGGTTAGGCACTGTGAGGAGAGATGCTGGCCCTGAAAGGTCTTACTCCAGCCCACCCCGGATCCACTGTCCCCCTGTGTCAGCGAGGCACCTTGGTGTCACTGTTTGCTAGGTGACTTGGGGGAGGGGTGGATACCAGGAAACATTCATTCCCCATGTGTATTTTCAGGAGTGAGACAGAAAATGCTAGTGATGTGGGTATTGAGAACAGTTGCACCACCAGTGGGTTTGGCACTTCCGTTAGCAGGACCCCCGTGGCACCACACTACATGGGCGTTAAAGTGTCTATAGCGACCTGGTTCCTACAGGATTAGGTCAGGCTGCTCTTCCTTTATCTGAGGATGCGTCCCATTGTGAGATAGTAGGAGGTGACGTCTCTCACGGTGGAAGGGAGCCCTCACTGGCCTGTGATGGTACTCATGGCTGTCACGGAGCCATACGCACAGACTTCTAAGTGCCCGAGTCCCCGGCTCGAGCTGGCGCTTCTCTGACAGCTCCAGAGAGGACGGAAGGTGGTGCAGCTGTGAAATATTTCCTCTGGAGGCAGATGGAGCCGTACGGGCTTTTGGAGGCTGGTTTACCATCTCTGGGTCACAGATGAGAAAACCTCAGAAAGGCAGTGGTCGAGAGAGAGCCAGGCCTGGGCAGAGATGGTCCCCAAGCCTGCCACCCTCGCCAACCGGGCTCGGCGTCTGGCATCAAGGGCTGTCGGGAACCAAAGCACCTCTCAGACAACATCACTTTGCACATTTGAGGGGAGAGGTGTTAATAAAGTGAGTCGATTCTTGCTCTTTAGAGAGATTGACCGACTTTTCTGCTTTGTTTCCATCCAGGAGCACAGAGGTGGCAAATTTTGAGCAAGTTGTTGAAACCAGAAAATAACAAAAAAAAGTAAAAATTGTAACACCGTGTATTTCCAATATAGATGTGCAATGAATAATGACAGGCTAGTGGATATAGTACAAGGGACCCTGAGCCTGAAAGAGAGGCGTCTGATTGTAGAAAGAAAACAACTCTAGAGAGCTTAAAAAGCTGAGGGCTGGGCGGGTCCTGGAAGCACCCTGAGGATCAGAGACGATGACTGAGGAAGGGGCCGGGAGGCCGTGCTTGGCTCTCGCAGGTTCATACACGGGTCTAACCAGCAGTAAGCAAAATGCAGGAGGGGATCTGTGAGTCGGCAACACCCTGGGGTCCCCTGCATGGAGCCGGAGTTGGGGGTCGAGCCCAGCGCCTGCAGGAACTCAAGAGTCCGTACACTGGGGCAGCACCTGGGAATCTGCATTAAGGCCCCAGGGGATGAGGGCAGAGGCCACCTCAGAGGCCTCGGGAGAAACACTGGGGTAACTGGGAGCGCACAGGCGTCGGGATTGGAACCCGGCCTCATACAAACTCCGGGATCTTGGGCAAGTTCCTTCTGTGAATCTCAGGTTTTTCATCTGTAAAAGAGGAAACAATGAAATAGGATTGTAAGGAGGCTGAACGAGATATGGATAAAATTAACAATCTCAGTGGGACCTTAATGAGTGACTTGGACAATGTGTAAACTGTGCCCAGAGCAGGGCCGGGAACACACCGCGTCCTCCGGGAGCGTCTCCGCCCGTCTCGGCTTCCCTTTGTGGAGTTATCTTGTTTCCCTTCTCGTCGCACAATGACCTGCGGCTGCTGTGCGTCTGGTGCCACTTCAGGTTATATAAAAATCACTGGGAATAGTCTTTGTAAATGCATGCGTTGTTCTAGAATGATTTGAGATTTACAGAGTGATTGGGAAGACAGTGCAGAGAGCCCCCATGTACCCCGTGCCCAGTTCCCTAGTGCTGGCCTCTTACATCCTTGTGCCCCACTGTCACCGCTGATGAACCGAGGCCAGTCATTATTGTTAAGCAAAGGCCTGCTTCACCCCAATTTCCATAGTTTTACCTAACGTCGCTCCGTTCCGGGGTTCCATCCCGGACGCCGCACGACGTCCTTAGGCTCAACGTGGCCGTGAGTTTCTCAGCTTTGCCTCGTTTTCGGTGACCTTGACAGTTTTGAAGAGCATTGGACAGGGCTTTGGTAGACTGTCCCTCCGTTGGGACTTATCTGATGTTTATGTCATGCGTACACTGGGGTTGTGGATTTTGGGGAGGAAGCCCACAGGGGTCAAGAGCCCTTTTCGTCACATCGTATTGGGGGTAAATGCCATGCGCAGGACTTAACAGTGTTGGTGGTGGCCTCGGCCACCTCACGAAGGTAGCGTTTGTCAGAAGAATGATTTTGAATGACATAAAATAATTTCTCAACCCTCAGTCCTGGAAATAAGGTGGCCAACTTAATTTTAGTGGATGTTAAAAGTTAAACAGTACTTACTTAGTTGTGTATTTGCTCGGCTCCAAAAAGTACTCCTTAAAGCACGAGCCATTCCAGGTAGCCTTTTAATTTTCACATGCTGCATTTCTACTGTTAAGCATGGCAGAACCTACCCTGGCTGGTGTGGCTCAGTGGATTGAGTGCTGGCCTGCAAAAAAAAGGGTCGCTGGTTCGATTCTCAGCCAGGGCACATGCCTGGGTTGCAGGCCAGGTTCCTGGTAGGGGGTGCATGAAGGCAACCACACTTTGGTGTTTCTCTCCCTTTCTTTCTCCCTCCATTCCCCTCTCTCTAAAAATAAATAAATGAAATCCTTAAAAACAAACAAACAAACAAACAAACAAACTGGGCAGAACCCAGGTCACCGCCCTTCCCGTGTCTGTCACTGCAGTGAGAGAAATGCTGGTGTGAAGTGGGTGTCAGTGGGCTAGACGCGCCCCAGCCAGCACTCCGAGAAGTACTTTGGTGTCCATTTCACTACCTCTCAGTTGGACTCCTGCCCCTGCCCATTTCTCAAGGCTCACATACCTACAGATTAGGACGTTGGGCCTAAAATCATTCTGTGGAATTAAATGATAAACTAAGCTTACAGAAACTCATTTGCCTGTGTCTTCTCACTTTTTAAACTAGCTTATCAAATTTCTACCGTATTGGAATTTGGAGGTAGCACCTTCCCAGTCACCTGTTGAGAATTATTTAACCCTTTGGTTGCTGCATTCTCCAGAATGCCTTGGGCTGTCTTATATATTCCCAGTGCGAGTCATCAAACGGTTGCTGCCTAGGGTTTCCCTGGGACTCAGCGTTCCGTCGGGCAGAGGGTCCTCGCCCCAGCTTTCTTCCTCTTATTCCACAAACTAGGGGACTGGAAGTGCACCGTGCACGGTGTTCTGGTGGGCTCTGAATACAGGTGAACTCATCAACAGCCATCAAAACATGACATTTCAGTAAACTAACCTGCACCATCATTAGAAACTATGAAAACAGCAAGCGCTATTACAGTGACGAGCAGCCAGTGGAGGTAACACAGGGTCACAAGGGGGCTGGACAGAGCATGGGATCCTCCAGACGTTCTCCTTTTAGGAAATGTCAACACCCCAAAGCTGTTACTGATACTTCCCCCACACTCCTAGTTGCTTTCCTTGAGTCACACGCACGCTACGTGTTTCTAGAATGGTGAGTATGAATGAGATCTAATGAAGTTAGGTTGAGCCCTCAGGCCTGGAGGGATCTGGTTCCAAATGCAGCCACCTCCTGGTGGTTGCTGGGAGCCAGTAGGTAGCAGCCAGGTGACCACATGGCCAGGGGTCAGGTCCAAACCCTTGCTCTGCCGCACCGATCTGTCCGTGGGCAAATTTCTTAATCCTTACGCGTCAATTGACTCTTGATAAAATGAGAACAGTGGTATGTAGCTCTTAGTGTGTTCTGAGGATTAGGCATGTGAATCCATTCAAAGAAAGCAGAACACGGGCGAGGCTGGGTAAGGGCGAGTTATTTCACACCCACCGTCTGAAGCAGTCAGACCTGTGACGGAGGCTGGCCACGAGCGTGCGCAGACCCAGCTGGTGCCAGGCAGCTTTTGGCTGGTGCCCTGTGTGCTGAAGAAGCAGGGAAGCCACCTGACCTGGGGTGGGGGCGTGTGGCCGGGTGCGGAGAGCCCCGATCAGTGGCCTCCGAGGCCCAGCTGCACTCCGGCCGCTGGGCCGTCTAAGACTCTCAGGCACCCTGTCACCTGCTAATAAAAACCTTTTATTTATTTATTTTTTTCTTAACAAACTCGAAGCATTTGACCAGCCCGCTCTCTTGTGATGAGAAGGGCCTGGCCCCTTAGTTGCATGCCCCACCGCCCTCCGCAGGGGGTCCCTGGGAGGTTTGCAGAGATTCTCTCCCCACCCCCCACCCCCCCAACCCCGAGCCTGAGCCATGACACCGTTTGCATCTGCTGGGCGGTGGAAGCCCAAGGGCACACGTAGGTCAGCTCTTGTGAAACAGCCTCCGAGGTGCCCCCAGCTGAAATCGGTGGTGCTCCCAGTGTACCTTAAGGTTAAAAACAGATGGGAAATAGTTGGATACGTTTTAAAAGATGGTGATCAGGCCCCGGCCGGTGGCTTGGTTGGTTGGAGCATCATTCCATACACCAAAAGGCTGTGACATCAGTTCCCAGTCAGGGCACATACCTGGGCTGTGGGTTCGATCCCTGGTCAGGGCGTGTGCCAGTTAACATTTCTCTCTCTCTCTCTCTCTCTCTTTCTTTCTCTATAAAACCAATAAGCACATCCTCAGGTGAGGACTTTAAAAAAAGATTATGATCAGACTTCACCGGGAGGAGTGAGTGGAATTTTTCTATTAAAAAAAAAATCATTCCTGGGGGCTTTTAATGATTGATTCATCTGTGAAGGAGAGAACTGGAGAGCAGGGAAATTTTATTAGTAGGTATCCTTAGAACCGAGGCAGATAAAGGTGACTTACATGCTATGTATTAGCAATACCCTTAGAATTGTTTGGGGACCCGGGATGTGTGTGGGAGAGGAGGGGAAGCATGAGTGTGGGGAGGGCTGGCTCTTTCTAAGGGAGCCTGAGGTTTTGTCTCATAAATTACAAGTATGAGGCAAGTGTTCTCACACCCAATAAATAAAGGGTGACTTGGCAGATCCAAGATGATATCTAAAACTTATTCAAGGCCAAAGACTCTCAGCTCCTAGAAAGTCTGTTTTTAACCTTTTAGTAAAAGGAAGAATCAGGACAAGTGGGAGATAGCTATTTAATTATGTTTTTTTAGCTGTGTCACTTTGAAGAAATATCTCATATGCTTGTGTATTTGTATACTGAATAGCTCTCTGGACCGACCAATTTACTTTGCTATTCACTTGATAAGAAATGCATTAAAATTTAACTTGGGCTTTAGTTTCAGTTTTTTAATGCAGAGAAAGTATTCCCATACCCATTAATCTGTGACCTAGTTGGATTCAAAAGGAAATTTCATAAGAGTGCAAATATTCCTTGAAGACCGAGCCCGGACTCAGGGCCAGGCATCACCAGCCCCCGCGGACAGCCCGTTTCCTTCCTATTAAAAGACGGTCTCAGAATAGGGCTGTTTCTATTATAAAAGCAATGGCGATTTAAATTGCCTTTCTAAATATAACATGTTCAAGGCAGTGACTAAAAATTCACATCTGAAACCACACGACTTCAATCTTTACTTTTTTATACTCAAAGTAGTTCGTGGATGCAAAGGACATTCTCCCCCAACTCCTGTTTTTTTTAACCTTGTGTATCGTGCATTAAGTTGTGAGATGTAAGTTCTTCCTTGGCTTTCGCCCTAGAAAGTTGATACTATATCTATTTTTTTGTAACTTTATTTTCATTGTTAACACTGTTACAAACGGCCTGACCCCCCGCCCCCCATGCCCACCTCCACCCTCCTTCCCCTCTGGCCATCCCCACGCTGTTAGACAACAGTTATGTCATGCATATATGTTCTTGGGCTAGTTCCTTCACCTTCTTAATTTTTCTGTTCTTTCAAGAAGAAAAATAAAAACTGTTTCTACTTCTCATAACAATATTTTGAGGACTCAGATAACAGGTGTTAAGTTTTGGGCCCTCCCCAGAGGGAAGTATGTAAATAGCAAGTTTCGTAAAATTGTGTTGTCCCACTGTGCTGGGACACAAATGTCCCACTGTGCTATGCTGGGACATTTCCTGCGACCTCAGCAGATATAATTTGTACCTGTATTGTCTCGCTTTCAAAGCCATGAGGAAATGGAAACCCGCAGCTTACAATTCTATTTCTTATTAATAGGGAAGCTCAATTTGGACCACATCGAGCAAATAATGGTTTAAATTAGTTTCGAACATGAAATGAGCAGTGCAAATGGAAGTTTCGCTGTGGGGGCCGCGTTGAATTAGATCTAGATTGTATCCAAAGATGGTAATTACAATTTCAGGTAAATTTGTTGAGTCTGAGAATTTGATATTCTCATCTTCACTTGACGGAATAAGCATCAGTTTCTTTTGTTTTCCTGGTATTTCGTGTGTATGTATTGTGGTAGGGGAGGGGAGAGAATGAGCTTTATGGTATAAATTGCTGGTTACGAGGATTTTATCACTTAACCGGAATAAAAGGTACCATGCCGAAACTGTGTTTGTTTCCTAGGGACACAACCAAATCATCGCGTACAGCAGACCCATCTATTTTTGTGTGCTGTGTGGCCTTATTTTGCTTCTTGATGCGGGTGCCAGAGCCAGGCGCCCTGCCACGCACAGCGTGTACGGCCTGCGGCTCTTCTCTCCGGGCTCGCTGCAGTCAGCCAGGGACCTCCTGATAGGTGAGTTCATTCTGCGGATGTGGGGACGTAGAGGAGGGAGGCTCGGTCTTCACGTTATCTTCTGGGTCCCTAACTGGAGAAGCCCCGCTGCGTGGGTGCCGAGTGGAGAGATGGGCATTTTCCTCTTGGCTCGCACACCGTCGGAAGACAGCCTGCGTACTGGTGTCCCGGGGCCTCCAGCATGGGGTTGTTCTAAAGGGCTTTGACATCCATGACCAAGAAGTCACAGCGCCGTAGCATCTGAACACTGGCTGCTGGGGGGCGCCCGTGGGGCTCCGCAGGGCGGGGGTGGTTTCGCCATCGGGGCGGCGGCCATAGCCCCATCCGCGCACCCAGATGCTTGAGTGGGTGTGGCTCTCGGTCCAGACAGAGTCCTGGGCAGGCTGGTCAACCCGCCTTTCACAGCCACACTTCGCTGACCTTAATGCCTAGGCCACATTCCATGTAAAGTGCCCCATTTCACACAAGGGCCCCACACTTTGGAATGGTTTGGCCCCCAGCTGTTTGCATTCCAGCCCTGCTACGGTGCTGGCTGTGTGGCCTTGGGCAAAATTCAACTGTAACATGGGGACAAAAATAGCACCCACTTCAGAGGTCTTCGCAAGTTTTAGATGAGCTAGTATACTTGAACATGCAGAACAGTGCCTGGTGCCAGGGATTATCTGCCTTTGTCATTAGTATGCAAAGAGACCACTCCGGCATCTGCCTGCAGCTCTGGAGGATTCTTCTGGGGACAACCAGAGA
Organism: Mormoops blainvillei; assembly: GCA_004026545.1. Taxonomy (NCBI): domain Eukaryota; kingdom Metazoa; phylum Chordata; class Mammalia; order Chiroptera; family Mormoopidae; genus Mormoops; species Mormoops blainvillei. Next base: position 170,770 of record PVJD01002356.1, on the reverse strand, counting down.
GTTGTCACATAAGCTGACTGGGATCACAAGGACCAAAGGGGCCGATACAGGACACTTTACGGCCGATACCGTAAAATGGTTTCATTTAGGGCTGTCCAGGAGCGCCAGGGGCCACCCAGTGAAGCGAGGACTTCCCTGCTATGGGGAGAGTTCAGGCGAGAGGGGACAGCCGTCAGCTGTGAACAGGCGCTGTGCACTGGCGGGCTCTTCGTCAAATGGCCTTTGGGGCCCTTTCCAGATCTGGGAGTTCTCTGTTTCATTTTAGGCCTTAGGACCCCTGCCTGCAGTAATGCAGCTTCAATAATGAAATCCTTGGAGGTCAGTGGAGGTTTTGGAAACAGTTACGGGGACGGAGGCGGGACTCCGCAGGCTGAGACCTCACATCCCCGTGTCCTGGGTGAAGGCTTGTTTTCTGGGCTCAGAGTCGATGTCAGAACAATTTGTTCGTACACAGATGTGACCCATTGGAGACACACAATGTACATGTTCACATCAACTCCGTAGGTTTGGCATCCACGCCCATGTTATTTTAATTCTGCACGCTTTTACCCCAAAGCTGCAAGTGCAGTAATGAATATTATTATTCACATTCGACAAAGGAAATGAGCAAGTTACAGTATTTTTATTTATACGTTTTTCTGGAAAATAAGTGGAGCCATACCAGAAGTTACTGTGTTTTTGGTAATTGCTAGGGAAAACGAGAAGTAAAGGAGAAGAGTGGGACGATTATAGCCCTTCCCAGCCGTGTGCTGAGGAACAAGTCTTTGGTCACAGGAAAATTGCCAACAGCCCCAGGGCCTTTTTTATTTTTTACTTGGGGAACAAAAGGACGAAATCATCCCGGCAACTCCAAGTGTAATTTTCCAGTCGCCGCACGAAGGCCACGTGAGGTTTGGCTGCTTTTCCCTGCGCGTGAAGTGCAGCCTGAGGGCTGTGACCTGTGGGCTGCACCTCCCTCCTGTCCTGCCTCCGGCTGTGATGTTCAGGACAGGAGGGTCCTCCCTGGCATCCTGGAGTCCTGGCGCCGGGCACTCTGGTGGCCACTCCTCCTCTGGGGTTTCCTTGGGGTCCAGTTCTGAATGCGCAGCTGGGGCCTCCTCCACTGGGGCTTCCCGGTGTCTCTCAGCATGTCATTTTCCTGACGTCATCATCATCGACGTCCTCATTGGTTCGGTTTCATTGCCTAACATATTTCTTATAGAGAACATTCTATGCCCACGTTTTGCTGAACAGTTTCCAATATTTAGCTGCCTTGAGGATTATCTCGTACCCATACTTTTTCCTATAGTTCTTCAGTCTCAGCATGGTTTTTGTTACACGTGCAGCCCCTGAGAAGGTGAGCGGACGAAATCTCCTCGTGCAGCCCTCTGGCCTTCTCCTGGGCCAGATGGGGTCAGCATAGTGCCCACTCTTCATCGCTGGGCTCTGAGTCCCAACGAGAAGAAATACTCGTCAATTAGCTTGAGATTATATGGGCTAAAAGTTTGATGCTCACAACTATTATGTTCTGTAATCAAAATTTTACTTATTATATTTTTCCTCTTATGCCTCTGAGTTCCATTCACAATAACTGAAAAGAGAAATTGTGTTTTATACAGTTATGCCTAGCAGATCAATATTTGTATCTTACTGCCGGCTTGGATTGAGAAGCACGTTGTTCGCAGATGCTGTAGGTTTCTCCCATAGCCAGGGTGGGGCAAAAGTAGGTGTACAGTTGTTCGTGTGGAAAATAACACAATAATTAATAAATAATAACACAAGATTAAACTGTGTTTTAGTTACTCACAACTGCACGCCTACCTCTACCCTACCCTGTACAGCCTGGTGCCGCTTGCGTGCTGTACACGGGCCACATGGCGTGCCGCTGACCTCTGTGTGGTCCTCTGCTGCCCCAAATTTCATTATATGGCACAGAGCTGTAGTTAAAGTCTTGACACAGAAAACATTACGACGTATTCGCCGTGGATAACAGAATATGACCCCAGTCCCCAGCGAAGGCCCGCTTATGATGGCAACGCTCATGACGTCACGTTTTCCTTTCAGAGCTGGAATGGCCCTTTGGCGCTGTCGTAGAGGGATTTGTCCTGCACTTACTTTCAGCCCACTGTTAGCAAGAGAAGGAGACATAAATCTCTCATTTCCACAGTTTCACTGTGGGAAGTTTGCATTTCTAATTTTTCAGTAATAAGTGAAACCGCCCTCCCCACCCCCCACGCCGTCCCCCCTCCTCCCTATTCCCACTGTGGCTGTGGTTCATGTGTAGCGTTAGGACATAGTTCCAATGTTTAGACGTATTGGGTTTCAAATAAAATTTCCTTGGTTTTATTAAGGATTACCAGTATCAAACTTCACTGACATACTACCCGATACACAGAGACAGCAAGGAAGACAGACGGATTATAGCATTACTAAGGCGAGTTTCTGTGTGATTCTATGAAACACAATGTAAATAGAATTGAGAGAATGGTAGGGAAGTTGCTATAAAATGCAGCTCTGCTCCACTTTGTTTCCTCCAACAACTCTGTGAAGCTTCGAATTATAGCATATGGCTGTTTTACCCAATTGCATTGCTACAGTTTGGGGACATGGCTGCGCCACCTTCACCTCCCAGGTAACTGGTTCACCTGGGAAACAGGCCCGTCGGTGTCCCATGGGCAGTGTGTGGAGTTTCTCGGTTATTCACTGCCTCCCAGGCTCCCCGTGGGAGTCTGGAGCCGCAATGCCCTCTGGGCCCCCGGGCTTAGTGTTTAGGACCCTCAGGAACTTGAGTGCTCGAGGCGACAGATGCACAAAGCGAGGAGCCCCCGGCTCCGATCATTGCACCCCGCCCCCCACGCAGGAAGCGTTCCCCTCGCTGCTCTCCTTGGGTTTTGCGTGTTCCCGTCATTTTCCCAGTCTGAGCTCCCCGACCCTCATCTTCCTCAAGTCCACGTCCACCCTTCAAACTGAAGACCAGCCTGCCCCCAGCATTCCGAGGTCACTGCTCAGTGCTGGGCCTGCCTGTGCCCTGTCCTCAGGCCTCCGTTTCAGGGCAGCTCCCTGGCACTCCAGCTGGCATGTTTTCGGCTCAGCCGCTGGCCTGCCCTGCGACTTCCTGGGTGCAGTGGCGGTGGGGGCTGCAGTGGGCAGCAGGGAGGCGGGGACCGCAGCGGGGACCTCAGCGCGGCTCCCGCACACTCACGGCCACCTTCTGTCTGTTCACTTCCAGTATTTTTATATTGCTTCCCTGCCATTTCCCTCCTCGGGCTCTTCCCGCAGATCAACACCTTCTGTATTTATCTTCTGGAACAAGTAGACATGCTGTTCTTTGGAGGTTCTGGTAAGTCCTGCTTTCTCCTCTTCCTGCAAAGGGGTCTCGACTTCAGACAAGGTCCGAATAGCCTCGGGCCAGAGCAGGAGCCTGGATGGTCCCGTACTCTTTGTCCCGAGTGCTTGAACTGCTTCAGGTCGGGCCCCTTGGCTGGGCGGCGGGCCCTTCTGGACTCAGTCAGCCAGATTGAAAGGGATCCGCCTTGCTTGGTTAAGACAAGCAAAGAAGCAGGGAACAGTAGCGTCTCAGGGCTTTGGAACAGGTCGGGGCTTTCTGACCGTTGCTTGGAAAAACCACATGTCTGAGTGTGTTAATAGGTATGAGTGGATGTAAGTGTGTGTGTGCGTTTGATCGTGTCTGGGAGTATGTGTGAACGTGAGCATGTGTCCGCGACATTACAGGTATGTGTTCTGTGTGCACCTGTGCAGACAGGTGGCCGGTGTCCCCACACCATCCTGATGATTCCCTTGGCCGGGCAGTTGCGATTCAGACCACAGTGGGTGACAGCACACCTGATGCTTATGTTGGAGGCTTGAAAGATCGCATAACTTTAAAGGCGACTTGTCTGTAAATGGAAATTAACACGCCGACCTCATAAGGCTGCTGTAAGGGTGAAGTGAAATCATGTTTACAGAGCATGGGAGCACAGCAGGTGACAGACAGGTTACCTCCATCATACACGCATGCACGCACGCACACACACGCCATGGGAGTCCTCGTCCGACCCTCTCTCTCACCGTTTCTCTGTCTCTCTCTCCCCACCCATCTGTCTCTGTCCCTGCCCCTGTCTGTCCCCTTTCTTCTGCTGAAATCACTACCCGGGGTCTTTGTCTTGGCCGCAGGTTTCAGCTGTAAGCAAGGTGGTGCCCCCCCGCCCCCACACTGACCCACTTGCACGGCCTTCTCAGAATGCCGGTGCAGTTCCTTCTGAACGCGTTCCTCCTGCTGAGTTAAACGGTCAGCCTCTTTCTCGCACCGGCTGCCGCCCAGGCCCGTTGGCCGATCCCACAGATTCCGTCTCTGCGCCTTCAGCGGGACTTTCCCGTTTGAACGCTGCAGCCTTCTCTCCCGTTGCGACCGCATTACCTGGCTGTGAGGACTGCCGGGCTAGAAAGGAACTGTTGATGTTTGTGTTCCAGCCGTCTCTGGGATGACGTCAGCCGTCTGCAGCGTGGCCCGGAGTGCCGCCGTCGCCGCCGCGCTCCACGTGCTCTGCTTCAGCGCCGTGAAGGTAGGTGTCGGGACGGGCCCTCGCCTTGCTCCTCGCGCTCGCTACGCCGACCGGGGCCCCGAGTTAGGGGATGATTTCTCCAGCGGTGAGAGAAATGGACCCTGAGCCCTTCGGGAGCAGCGGGGCCTGCTGGGGAGGCCTCAGAGGTGTTGGAAGACTCATTAAGGTACCTGGTTTGCCCTGGCGCATGGAGCCCACTTGGCCTGACCTCCCCCTACAGGTGCCTCTCTGGCACAGTCACTTAAGGGCACTGGAAAGGCTTCTGCTGTCAGCGGGACTGTGGGCTTTTACCTTCACTTCCTTCTGAAATACCACTCAAAAGACAGTAAAGGAGTCAAGGCGCATAAAGCTCTATGGACGCACAGAGAACGGGACAGGCTGTAACAGCAATAAAGCTTCAGAGCCCAGCAGGCTGATGGATCATAGACCCATCCAGGTGGGGAAGCCGAACCTTGCTGTCAGCAGGGGCTGGCCAGGTGGTGAAAAACCAGATAAGCATTCACTGCAGGAGAGTGAAAAGTTGCATCAGAAGAGAAATGTAGCTCATTTACCTGCATGGCTGAGCTGTGACTCATACTCGGTGTTTATAATGATCTGAATAATAGTTCTACCGGTAATGGAAGGATTGGGGAGGTGAAGTGTATGCGTGTGAGGGGGTGTGGGGGGGGGCCTTGGTCTCGTCTTTTATATTCGAAAGTAAGCAAATAATACTGGAATTGGGAAAAGTAAATAAATAACAAAACAAGCATGTTATCTGAAAACCCGGAGGTACGTGGGTGAAGAGAGGCACCTGAGAGCCACCGCCGGCAGGAAGCAGGGTCGGCGGGGCGCGCGGGCAGAGGGCCACTGCTGTGCACTCGTGGGGGGGAAGCCAGAAAACGGCAGCTCACGTGGGTCCTCAGGGCCCTCGCCGAGCCCTGAAAACACCAATCAGCTAAATTATACAGATTTCTTGACTTTGCGGACGCCCTGCATGTAACATTTTGATCCATAGGCACCTCTTGGATACCATAAAAAAATAAAAGCAGAAGAGCAACCGAAAATAATATATGTTTCAAAGGGTTTTGAAATACACTGTACATCATATGCCATTCCTTAACTAACTTTTAAAAGATATTAACTTAAAATCCTCTTAGACCTGTCAGTGCCGGCGGCTAAAGCATGATAGTGTATTCCCATTCACAGAAGACAAGGAATTCAGCGCCGTTTTCTCCTGGTGTGGCACCGTGGAGCCATCCTCGGTGATCGAAGGCACAGTCCCCACCCTCACTCCCCCACCCTTTCAAAGAGACATTTTCTTGCAGATTAAGGAAAAGCAGGAGGGGAGGAAGGTTCCTTTTTCAGACACACAAAGGTGGTGCTCAGTTCGTTACCACATCTCTACCATCTCCTGTAGAATAAAAGGTGTATCTGGCATTCCTTCTTTTAAAACACATTTCCCTCTTCTGTCACGGGACCCCGGTGTTTCATTCAGGGAAAGGACTTGGATTGGTATTTCCTGAGCCCTTGCCCGCCTGAGGACCTCTTCCTATTCATAGCCTTTCGGTCAAATACTGCCTTTAAAATGTGGGGGTCCCACACTTTTCCTTGCAAGACCTTTCATATATTGTCCTGTCGTGTTCCAATGTGTGCTAGTTTGTTTATACATGTATTTTTCATTCATTTTTTTTAAGCCGGCTTTATTGAGATCGTAGTTTATATACTGCAAAATTCATCTTTTTGGTACACAGGGTTTGGTAAGTTTTGATAAGTGTATGTAGTCATGTAAGCAACTCCACCACCAAGTTATAGAACATTTCCACCAACTCAGGCCCCCCGGCATCCCTTTGTGGTCAGCCTCTTCCCGCACCCCTCTCTTTGGCCAGCACTGACCTGATTTCTGTGCTTATAGCTTCTAAAAATCAGCTTCATGCAGTAACATTCATGAGCTCTGCTGGCTGTACACAGTTGGGTTAGCACCACCGCCGTCAGGACAGAGGACGCTGCTGCCACCCAGACGTGCCTTCATGCTTCTGCACGCTCAGTGCTCTCCCCTGGTGCCGCAGCCACCCACCTGCTTTCTGTCGCGAGAGCTTGCCTTTCCCAGACGCTTATATAAATGGAATCACGCAAGCTGGAGCTTTCTGAGTCTGGCTTCTTTCACTTAGCGTGATGCTTCTGAGGCCCAACCGCGTCGTTGGTTGAATTGGTGGTTTGTTTCCTTTTTATTGCCGAGTAGCATTTCTGTGGCTACTTCCAGTTTCTGGAAACCGTGGCTAACACTTCTATAAAGATTTGTGTATAGGTGATAGGGTGGGTATATGTCTTCCCCTATCCTGAGTACATAAGTAGGAGTGGGATTGCTGGATGAAATGGTAAATCTGTATTGAACTTTATAAGAAGCTGCCCAACTTGTCTGAAAAGCCTGTACCACTCTCCTGGCCCCTCGTCACCTGTGGGATTCCCAAGCATTCCAGATCCTTTCTAGCATAATATCGTCGGGTTTAAAAACAGTAGCCCTTCTGGTGTGTGCTAGTGTCTGATTGTGGTTTTAATTCACATTTCTCTAATAATGATTGTTATTAAATGGCTTGCTTGCCATTTGTGCAGCTTCATTGGCGAAAAATATGTTAAAATGTTGCCCATTTGAACATTGCACTGTATGTTCTTATTATTTAGATATAAGAAATTTTTACACATTCTAGATACAGGTTTTTTTTAATCAGATGTATATTGCATGTACATTTTTCCAGTCTTCGGCTTGTCTTTCCATTTCATTAACAGTATTTTTTAAATTTATTTTTTATCCTCATCCAAGGACATGGTTATTGGTTTTAGAGACAAGGGAAGGGGGTAGGGAGAGAAAGAGAGAAAGAAACACTGATGTGAGAGGGACGCACCGATCTGTTGCCTCTTATATGTGCCCCGACTGGGGACTGAACCCGCAGCCTAGGCACGTGCCCTGACTGGGAATCAGACCCAGAACCTTTTGGTTTATGGGATGATGCTCCAGCCAACTGAGCCACACTAGCCAGGGCAACGTTATTTTTTTAAGAGCAGAAGTTTTTAAACATAACAAAGTCCAAATGACCAAATTTTAAAATTTTACAGTTTATGTATTTTATGTCATATTTAAAAAACATTTACCTAATAAAAGGCCACAACTTCTTCCCCTAGAAATGTTACAGTTGTAGCTCCTAGATTAGATATGTGATCCATTTTGAGTTGATGTTTGTGAATGCGTCGAGGTAGATTGAGATTCAGCGGCGCAACTGTTGAAAAGACTAGCCTTCCTCATTGAATCGTCTTGGAAATTTTGTCAGAATTCAATTACCAGCTTCGGGCTTCTGGTCCTGTATGTAAGGACTTTGGAAGTCATCACTCCCTCCTAATAATGGCAAGTAGCCAAACAGGCTGAAAAATCAACAACCCTCCTTACATCAGAGAAGTGACGGAGCAGCGCAGAGAGCTGCCCCCGAGCTGGAGGGGCCGAGAGGTTGACACGGAGAATCATGACTCCTAGGAGGGGCCACCTCTGCAGGGAGCAGCCTGGGCAGGAAAGCCGGAACTGTCACTGATGAATCACTGGAGACTCAGGGGGAACAAGGCTCTGAGGGAGTAGCCCCAGGGGGCCCCAGTCATCAGGGGGCCTCACACTTCGTGAGCTTTACCCCTGAGGGCTCGCCCCGGGTCTCATCTCGCAGTGAGAGCCAGAGGGAAACCCCTTCGGCAGGAGGAGGGGAAGAGAAACGAGGAAAACCACTGCAGGAAAGTGTGCTGTCCTTCTTCACCGGGCCTGCCTGCAAAATTGTACCAGAACCTAAACTTCTGGGATGTTTTTCAGAGCATCACTGATCTGGAGGAAGGGAAGTGGCCCAACTGTAGTCCAGCGCCTTCTCGTCATTCTGCACCCTTGACGAGGGTAATCAGAGCACTGTGACGATCACAGGCTCACTAAGGGGCTGAGGACCAACCAGCTCCTGGAGGACTCCTCCCCTCACGCCTGAGCACCCCATCGCTAAAGGCCCGTTTAGCGCCGTTCCTTTGACCCATCGTGCCTGCCTATCAGGAGAAAAATCACAAACCATTTTGTAAGGCAGCAAACGGAGCTTGGAAAGTCAGATCAAGTATCAGACTCAGAAATGGCAGGGATGGGGGGATTATCAGACTGTTAACCGAAAGCAGCGTTGACGACGTGTTAGGGCTCTCATGGGTAAAGGAGACCGCGTGCAGGAACAGATGAAGGACACACAGTGTAAGCAGACAGACGGATCGTATGTAAGAACCAAAATGGAGGATAAGGATACTGTAACAAAAACAAAGCATGCCAGTGCGTTGAGTTGAGGACAGGAGAGACGGGATTCAGCTGAGGAAAGAATTCTGAGCTTCAGGACATGTCAATAGGAACTTCCAAAATAGAAAAACAAAAAGAAAGAAAAGATTGAGAGACAAAGAATATCCAAGACCAGCGGGACAACTATAAATGGCGTGACGTGTGTAATGGGAACACTAGAGGGAAAGAGAGAACGAGCAGAGACACAGTTGGAGCAATAGTGGCTGAGGATTTCGCCTGACTGACATCAGACACCGCACCACAGACCCAGGAAACTCAGGGGGCATCAAGCAGGATAAACACCCAAAGAACTACACCTGTGGATAGCGTCTGTAAACTGCTAAAAATCAAAATAAAAAATACTGGAGCAGCCAGAGCGGGAAAACGCCTTACCGAAGAGGAGCAAAGATTAGCTCCACCTGACTTCTCAGGAACTTCTGTGGACTGACATGTGTCCCTGCCAAATTCCTGTGTTAAAACCCTAATCCCCAGTGTGATGCTATGTGGAGATGAGGCCTTTGGAAGATAATTAGTTTTAGATGAGGTCGTGAGGGTGGAGCCCCCATGATAGGATAGCGTTCTTTTAGAAGAGAGAGAGAAACTGGCACTCGATCGCTCTCTCCCTCTCTCTCTCTACCCTCTTTCCTCCAGCATCCCACCCATGAGCTGAGCAAAGAAAACCTACCACCCCCAGAACAGTGGGGGTCCCCAAATACTGCCAGTCAACAGACATGCAAGTCCAGGGGTGCTGTCTGCCAGCCTGTGGTCGGCCTCGACCCTGGGCCTCCCGTCTCTGATCTAGGTGCTGTCTGCAGGGCTTTGCTGGCAAGATCTTTTCCTGCTTCTGCCTCGGGACACCCCTCTCTCCCCAGTGGGGGGTGGGGCTGGGGTCATGTGTCAGACCGCAAAGCCTCCTTTCAGACTCATCTAGCCCATCAGATCAGACGTGGTGTTGTGTCCTCAGAGCCTGTGGCTTCTGCAGAAGCGCCTTTGCTGGCCCCCACTGTGGACTTGCCTTTTCTCCCTTTGAGCATCTATTGGACACTGAGTGGGGGGCAGGGGGGCCGGTGTCCTGTGTTCTTCACACCATTTTGACCAGGGCCCCCCTCTCCTCCCCTTCCTTGCGTCTCTGACTCACACACAGCATCTGATGTAAATAGGATTTTCTTCGGTTGATACAAGTTCTCTGTAACGGACTGAGAAGCTGAAAAGCTCACATCTGCTGAGTCAACACACATTTATTTGTTTAGGCATGACTGCCGGGTACCAGAGAGTTACAGAGGGAGAAAAAGTCAGCTCTCTCTCCTTAGGAGTTTAGCATTTGTCAAAGATGATGATATGCTGTGGGCGGTCAGAAAGAGAAAATCGGTCAGAGAAGGTGGTTTCCAGCGCAGCCTTCAAACACTTTGTCATCGGGCTGAGAACTTCACCAGAGGAAATGCAGTCAAGCACGTGAGACACCTTCCCCAGAGTTAGGGACGAACGGTCATGGCAGGTGGAGGAGGTGGTAAGGAAATTAACCTACAAAAATGGTAAATGAGGCAGAAGATTGGATATCCGTGCAGGATTCATCACATTATGGACGATTTTAAATGCAAAGGTAAAAAAGTGTTTTTGATCCAGTGGGCATATTTCCATGACAGAAACTTATGGAAAAAGAAAGTCATCAGCTCTAAGGAGTTGAGCGATGATGGAAATGAAGACCGTAGAAAGTTCCACCAACTGCCCTGGCAGGGTGGCCCAGCTGGTGGGAGCACCATCCTGTGCACCAAAAGGTTGCGGGTTTGCTTCCGGTCAGGGCATATGCCTGGGTTGTGGTTTCAGTCCCCAGCAGGAATGCATATGGGAGGCAACTGATTGATGTTTTGCTCGCACATTGCTGTTTCTGTCTCTCTCCCTCTTTCTCCCCCTTCCTCTCTTTCTAAAATCAATAAACATATCTTTGGGCAAGGATTAAAAAAAAAAAGTTCTACCAGCTGACCTCCCGAGTCACTCCGCGGCGGTCACACCAAAGTGCCCCTTTCCGGTTCTGTAAGCCACGTTCCCCGTGCCGTCTCTCTGCGGAATCACATCTGCTTGCTCTGAATCCTGGGCTCCTGGGAACCTTGGTCTCACCTCTCATGCTCTTCAACAGATGAGGGTCACCTGATAATGGAAAGGCCTTCGCAGATAACGGAACGACCATTGCATCTGTGGAAGACAGAATGGTCTCCCACTCTCAGGGCATGCTCCACCAAGGAACAGCTCGGGGAACTTCTCGGATTGATTTCCACAGGCGAAGTTGTAGGCTGAAAACTCCCTTTCATTTGACAAGGGCCAAAGGCTCATTATCACCAGTTCCAGTGCTATGAAAAGTAATGCCCACTCCTGGGATTATGAAATGACTTTTTCTTACAAAATCCTTGGCGGGGCAGTGGGGCGGGGGTTTGGAAAAGCACTTGAAGAATCTGGTATTCAGGAAGACAAGAGTATTTGGTGTTTGGTTTTTTTTAAACCTAGGGGTGGGACAGGTGTCTTTCATTTCCTCACCTCCCGAAGTCCACCTCCCTCCGCAGACCAGACATGGCTAATTGGTCATCGCATTTGCTTTATCCACCGGGGTCACTAGGGCCTCAGATGCCCAAACAGTGCGCCAGGCAGCCAGGACCAAGTGATCAGATTCGGTCCAAGCGACAGAATCCGCTTTGGATCCTGAGTCGAGGCTTGTTTGTTTCATTTCCTTTGTGTTGCTGTCGGTGAAAGAAGCCGTTGGCGCAGAGGAAGGAGCTGCCGTTTTGAGGTCACATTTCTCACTCTGATGGGAGTGAACACTCAGAGGCCCCAGGGTTTACTTAAGTGACGAAACACGCCCTTTACCAGGGGGGAGCGGGGTACTTGGAAAGGTCTATCGCATCCCAGAGATGTATTGACTCCCCTTGCTCAGCACAGACCAAGCACCACTTGCGAGAAGTAATACGGCCTGTTGTTACAGATTCTCAATGTTCTATCTATATTTTGAAATGTCTTTTGGTAAAAATCGAGCCACTTGCACTTACCCCTCCTCGTTGTGAGCCCCAAGGCCCCTAATGGTCACAGACCGACTCTCCCCACTCAGATGCAGCGCCTGTTAGACGCTGTGAATTGAATGAATGAGGCCAGCAAATTCGCCAGGGGGCCTCAGGAAAACACGAAAGCTCTCCGTCTTCGGTCTAACGCACTTACCTGGAGCCGCGAGTCTGCGTCTGTCTGCCTTTTATGCTCACTCTTTGCGTTGCTGGAATTGATTTTTTCCTTTTATCTCTGCCCTGTGATGGATTGGTGGGCCCTTGTGAACAATTTCAGCACATCAGCTGCCTTGCCAGAGATATGTTTCTCTGTATGAGTCTTGATATCCATGTATGCCCTTTATTTTTATTATTCTCACTTGATAGAGACAGATTGAGGGACTGGGAGTTAGTTTTGCTCTCTGGAATATTAATTGGGGGAAAATTTGATTCCTCTTCTAGTTTCATATTCTCTTTGACTCATCCAAGACGGTAGCAAGTAACATCTAAACGGACCCCTCATTGACTTAAATATTTGACAGTGATGTACAGAGACAGCCAGAATATTTGCTCCCTGGAGAAAATGTCCCAGTAGTTAATTAGCTGGGCTTTCTATATGTCCGTGATTTCTACTTTTTATCGTCCCTTACAAAGAAATTCTATTTTATTGATGGCGGGCGGATCCAGAGGTGGTGGCACATTATTATTATAATTTACTGTTTCCCAAGCTTCATTAACAACTGCTTGTGGGGGAGATTTTCCCATGTTCTTCTAGACACTACAGGGTTACAGCTCAAATAATGGCATTTCCCCTGCGTTCAGGATTTAAAATCTAGTTGCAGATGTAGAACAAACATCGCTCTCGGGTAGTTGCAGTACCAAGGTGGGCCTTAGATGTCCTCTAGTCCAATGCTGTCGTTTTATTTTTGAAAATGAGGAAGTGGGGGTCCAGAGAGATGAAGTGGCTTACTCGGGGTCACACATCCCATAGCCCAGATCTTGTGACTTTTCAGCCTTGCTTCTGTGTCATCCTCCCTCAACACTTACAGTGTAAATATATTTTATAGTCAGAACAATTCACACGCATATTAAGATACCTCCCAGACCTACGGAACTTCAATTTAAAATAACTTCCCAAGGGTTTTCTCATTTGCTCTTTATACATGAAAATAGAGCATTTCTATATTCCAGGGGCCAGTGTGAGGCAGGGATGGTTAAGTTATTTGCCTAAGGGCATGTAACTAAAGCCCATTGTTTTTACAGTTCTCAAATGGATCAGAAATACCTGCCTCCCATGAATGTTGTCAGAAGTAAGTGAAACTACATTGATAATGTGTACAAAGTGTCTGGCTCAAGGGTTCTCGTTAGATGCTGTGGTGGGCAGAATCCTAAACTCACTCCAAGGCTCCTGCCCCTGGTGTGCCCATCCCCTGTAATTTCCACCCCTTGAGTGCGGGCAGGACCTGTGAGTATGGTGGGATGTCACTCCTGTGATTAGGTTCCATTATCTGGCAAAGAAGGAGGGGTTTTGCTGATGCAATTAAGGTCCCTAATCAGTCGACTAAGTTAATCAAATTTAGTTAATCTGAATGTGTCTGACCCCAGACAAGCATGAGTCATCAATGTCGGGAAGTCCTTCCTTGACTTACGTTCAGATTCCGTTCCGCATGTTGGAGCATGTTTTCTTTTGTTCGACCTTCAGAGTGGATGGCGCCTCGCTGACTCTACTTCCCAGTGCCAAAAATTATGGGATGATTAGCCATACAGGTCACTTGCCTTCGATGCGTCTTCTTCAAGCTTATTTTCCACTCTTTTACCTATTCCTGTGACTTTCCTGCCTCTCTAAGAGCTGCGTCGTTCAAAGCACACACAGCTATACACAGTGTAGCCAGGTTGCCGCTTCAGAGCAGGGCCGCGCGGCCTTGAAGCATCGCAGCCTTCCGAGACTTGGAACACACTCTCCTGCGTGCATTTCTCGTCGCCTTTGACACCCCGCTCCTTCCCCAGTCCTCCGTGAAGCTGCCCTGAGCTCCCCCCAGGTCACTTCTCCTCTGGACTATCTGCCATGTGTTACAACAAACACTGAAATAGGCAGTTGACCTGAATAGACGTCTCACGCTACCGAGTGGGAGATGAATGGATGAATGGAAGAGCCTGTTCAGCTGGAAACTTCTAATTTACAGAGATTATCCAAAACACGCCAACTCCTACTGTGTGGGGAGTGGCGAAATGTCCGCATGTCTTGCACAGTTCGCTGTACAAACCTCAGGGGCTCCGGAGTGTGTGGAGTGTGTGGAGTGTGAACTGCGGCCATGGCCCTCGTCTTGCACTCTCGGGTGAGCCTCCTCCTCTCTTCCCGCCTCCTTCCTCGGTCAGCACTTTGAAGGGGCTGGGCGAGCTCAGCTGTGAGAGTTCTTTCAAATCTAAAATAATCTTTCCCGAAAATAACATGGTTTTGCACATTTAGGCACTTGGCACGTGAAAGAATAACTCACACCGATATCCGAGAAGTCTTTCCTGTCTCTGCTTGCTGGAGACATTGCCTCCTATATTCTACATACAAAATAAAATAAAATAAAAACCGTCATCTATTGGAAAAGTGATGACATTTGTCCTAGTTAAAAAGTTTTAGCAAGGTTAAAAACTTGGAGCTTGAGGATGTTTCCAGTAAACAACCTAGGAAACCATCACCTTTTCACAACTCGCCCAAGCTCAGGTCAGCCCGGGTTATTTTGGAGACAGTCACATGGGGGCCGGAGGCGGGGCTAGGAGGTGGGAGGGCCAGCACCTGGAATGTGGGCTGTGCCGCCCTCAGCCCAGCCTTCTTGGGCAATAAGCTTGTCATTCTGGTGTCACGTTGCTTTTACATGGTTGAAGGAAATATTTATGGCTTCTGCCCTGCCTCTGTGGCCACACCGCCATTCAGTCATGTCTAACAATTTATCCTGAAGTCGTCGGTTTTGCTTAAAAGAAGTCACACATGTGGTAGAATGAATACAGACTTTCACTAATAAAGGACACGCACCAGAGGAATGTAACAACTTAAAATAGTAAACGAGGATTACCCCTAATGAGATCAGTCAGTTCCGTTTGTGTGGCTTGGGGTAATAATGACTCTTCAGGGCAAGGTCAGAGTCACAACTTGTGAAGATGCCGTTTCCCCGTTTTCTGTCCGTGGTACCGAAACAGAATATGCGGAACCTAGAAAAGCCATTGTTCTTCCTTTGCCTTCGAGAGATGGACTGCCCTTAAAGCTGATTCTAATTTCTTCAGGAAATGGGACTTTACTGCAGCCCCCTGTCCCCTTTTGTGTCTGCTATGGCCTGAACGTTTACGACCCCTCCGCACCCCTCTCCCAGTTCGCATGTTAACACCCTAACTGCAAAGGGGATGGTATTAGAAGGCGGGGCCTTTGGCAGGTACTCAGGCAATGAAGGTGAAGCCCTCGTGATTGGGGTTTCTGCTCTCGCCCCCTCCACCACGTGAGGACCCAGTGACAAGGTAGCCATCAGTGAACCAGAGGCTGGGGTCTCGCCCGACACCGAATCTGCTGGCACTTTGATCTTGGACTCCCGTCCTCCTGAACAGTGCGCAACGAGCGTCTGCCGTGTGTAAGCCACCCAGGCTGCGCTATTTCGTTAGAGCGGCCTGAGCGCACCGAGGCAGAGTCTTCGTAAAGCACGAAGCAGGGGCAGACATTTACTGAGCGTTTGGTACTGGCTATCAGTAAGAATTCAACCCACGGTATTTCGTGTATGGGGTGTGACTTTTAAATTGTCTTCGTAAGGAAACTGAGGCTTCTTAGCTTGCCCAGTATCTCAGTGCAAATACTCAGCAGAGTTGGAACTGAAGGCCGAGGCCAGAACCATGCTTTTAACTACTGCTCCGCCCTCGTGGACGCTTAAATACAGTGATCCGGGCCGTTCCCCTCCTTCTGGGTGCCCCAGGTAGGAAGGAACAGTCCCGCAGAGCCAGTGCATTGCTTCTGTGCATATTGATTAACTGCCTTTCAGAGCCCAGCCCACCAGGTGTTCAGAATGCCCTGGGGTAATAACAGTCCCTACTGTCAATGGGCTCCACCCATGGAGGATCGGATGTTAATCAAATAGTCACTCAAGCAGATATGTAATCACAGCCTGCGATAAATGCTGGGAAGTTGGAGGAAAGGGCCAACATCACTCACCCTAACCCCACTTGCCGATTGGATGTTTTTACCTCCCACACCCTTTTCTACCAATTGCTATCCAAGTAGGTAAGGAGGGAGGGTCTCTCAGCACTAATGAGGTTGGCTGTGCACTTGTATTTGCATTGAAGAGATTTAATTATGTAGAGAATAAATGAGAGAAGAGTTAGGGGTATTCAGCGAATAAAAGTAGGTAAATAGTTACTTAAATGTATTTAGTGGCTTAGATTTATTGCCTGCGAAGACTGTCCATCATACTCTTTCTTTTTCAGTTAATAAGAACAAACATTGATATGCTACTTGAGCAGAGTGCAAGGCTGTTTCAAATCTCATGAAGTCATTAGTGTGATTCTTCAAGAAAGGTGTCATTGCCATCGTTCTATAGCAGGGACAGGGAGCCCCAAGACGCTGAGCACCTTCCACAGAGCCGTTCACTCCGGGAAGCGACAAGCCTGGAATCACTCTCTGCCAACGCCTTTGCCTTGGCCTTTTCTCTGTGTCATGCCGTGACAGTCCCTTTCGAGGTCGAGGTTACTAAGTCCTTCTCATAGTGATTTTTTCCAGCACTCTCATTTTTATGGGCTGCATGAAATTCGAATGAAATACCCAGGATAGGCAAGCACAGAGGAATCAATGGAAGAAAATAGAACTTGGCAGGCTTCTCTCTCTGTCTCTCTCTCTTTACCGGCCAAGTACGGAATGAAAAGAGAGAAGCCCTGGGTGGTGGCCGGAGCAGGGAGCGGAGGAGTGCACGTGAGGGTGGAGGCAGACAGCTCCGCCCACCCACAGGCACCCACGGAACCAAGCTTGCCCCTTGCAGGAGCCCTGCTGGGGAAGGACCACGTCATCCTGCGTTTCTTCTGGGCGGGGCGCCACCTAAAAGCCACTCCTGGGACTCACTTGAGCCTCTGCTTCTGGCTCTGCGAGTGCCCATTACTCATGTGTTCTTCCTTTCCCAAGACCCTGTGTCTGTCTTCCTCACAGATGTGCCCGTTGGTGCCTGGCACATAGCCGGGGGCCCATAGATCTCCCTGGGCAGTCGGGGAGACAGTCCCAAGTAGGTGGATTTCTTACACTGGCAGAGCCCTCAGCGCAGATGGAACCTTGCTGACAAAGGCAGGGGTCAGGAGGCAAGGTGTCTTTAGGATTGTGGCTGTGTATATCCTAAAGGTGAGGAATGGGGCTGGGAAGTCGGACGGGGGCCCGATCCTAGTGGGCTCACATAGCTTCCTCTGGAGTAGATTTGGTTAAGCAGTTGATGGAGGAGTCATTGAGAAATACTGCGTGGGGGACAATAATGTGATTGATTTGCCTTTTAGGAAAGGAAACCCCTCCCTTGGGTAGGCGGTGGGCGAACCCTGGGGCCTGTGGAGGGGCGGAGGGATGTGGAAACTGGCATCTCATCGTCCCGCTAGGACGCTGTTAGCAACCATCCTGGACAGAGATGGTGGACGTCTTGTCCAGGAAGATCCAGTGAAAGGGAGGGGCAGATTGGAGGGGATAGGTGTGTCAATGACATGTGAGTTTCGACCCGGGCCAGCGGGGAGCTGATTGGGGGCTCTTGTGGCGCAACGGTGTCTCTGGAGCCAGACTCGCCCCTGCCTCTCTGGCTGTGGGATCGGTGGCCTCCTCTCCCTTCCAGATGCTGCTCTCAGGATCCAAGGCCTTCCCCGTGGGGCTGAGAAAGGGAACACATTGTAATTCCTAAGAAAGCGAGGCTGGTGAAATCACAATCGCCCTCTCTGCGCGTGGCAACACTGGCTTTCCCAGCGTATCGCAGCAGTTACAAGCAGGGTGGGGGCACTCCTAACGCACTCACTTGTGTTTTGGGTTCTGCACATAGTGAACAGCCCACCCTTCTCATGTGACCCATGTAGTGAGCTAGGGATCAAAGTCTTGAGAGAAAAGCGTCGAAGCCCTTGACTAGAGGCAGCTTTCGGGGGATGTGGGCGGCTCCACTGATGGCGACTGAAAGGCTAAATACAAGGTCTGTCCAGAAAAAGTCCAGCCATTGTGAATATAATGAGAACGGTGTGTGCGACATCGATGGAACTTGGCAGCCGAGGAGAGTGGACTGGAGTGCACATGCGTGAACAAGGACGACTTCGCGGTGCTAGTCAGTGGGGGCGGTAGATGCCGTTGAGAGAGCATGTGTATGATGTGGCCGTTGCATTCAAAGTGACTGAGCGAGTAGAGCAATGAATCTGCATGAGATTTTGGGTTAAGCCTGAACATTCCTCTGCAGAAACTATTCGGATGAATCAGAAGACTGCAGCTGCGGGCACCTGGGGACTGGCAGCTTCATCACAACAGTGTGCCCACTCATGCATCACATTTCATTCAGAGTTTTTTGGCAAAATATTAAATCACCCAGGTGATTCAGTTTGGCACCCCGAGACTTCTGGCTTTTCCCAAAACTAAAGTCACTTTTGAAAGGGAAGAGATTTCAGACCGTTGATGAAATTCAGGGATATATGACGGGGCCCCCTGACTTGGCACCCTGAGACTTGGCTTTTCCCAAAACTAAAATCACCTTTGAAAGGGAAGAGATTTCAGACTATCAATAAGATTCCAGAAGACACAGCAGGGCAGCTGATGGCGCCTGGGAGAGCTGTGTGAGGCCCCGAGGCGTCTACTTTGAAGGGGACTGAGGTATCAGTGTCCTGTGCACAGTGTTTCTTATATCTTGTATCTTCTTCAGTAAGTGTCTCTATTTTTCCTGCTATGTGGCTGGATACCTTCCAGACAGACCTCATATATCAATGCAACTCTAATAGTCATTATTATTACACTGAATTCAGAAGAGGCAACACGTTTAATGTTCCACCTTATATTAATCCTAAACTTAATTTCAGAAAGGATTAAGTAAATATATTCTCAGAAATATGTACAGTTCGTGTGCAGTGCCCCTGCCCCTCCCCATGCCTTGTGAGAATCACTGCTGGGCCGTGAACAGGCAGGGCTCTCTCTGCCCATCAGGCACTGGCTTGGTCATCGGCAAGAGGGAGGACAGGACATCACATCCACCCAGCTGCACGCTGAGGACGGTGCCTCCGGGTTGACAGAGAGCAGCCTGGCTGCCCCGCCCCCAGCGTGGGGTGACCCGCCGCTGTCTGGTGTCTTTCCTCAGGAACCGTGGAGCACGCAGCACATCCCGGCGCTGTTTTCAGCCTTCTGCGGCCTCTTGGTTTCGCTTTCCTACCACCTGAGCAGGCAGAGCAGCGACCCCTCTGTGCTCCTGTGAGTACACACGCCCTGCAGTGCGACACGCACACACACACAGCTCTGAGTAACACCCGCTCCGTGATACACACACAGCGGTAACACACACACCTCGCCCTGTAACACACACACAGCGCGTGGGTCCTGCAGCCTTGCGCTCTCACCAGTGGGGGTACAGCTGTTCAGTGCCAGTGCGGTCGGACTCTCCCTGGCTGGTTCCCGGGCGGGGGTGGGAGAAATGCAGGTTGACCAGAAAACTCTGAGCGGTCAGAGACCGCTTCAGCCTCACTCTGTGTTCGTAAGGACAGCGCTCGATGGCTGCAGCCCAAGCTGCCTCTGCCTTTCCCGTGGGTGAGCATCGGAGTCACTCCAGCCTCCACCATGTTGGCGTCTCCTACGTGGCACCGCTGCCTTAGCTCCGGGGCTCACGCTGGGAGAGACTAGACCGGCATCTCTGAAAGGAATTGTAATGGGCAGGTATTTAAAAAAGTAAAACCTGTGTGTTTTTCTGTTTTCAGGTCCTTTATTCAATGCAAATTGTTTCCTAAATTTTTACATCAGAATCTGGAGGAGCCGGCTGAAGACCCTCTCCCCGCGAAGATGAAAGACTCAGTGGTGAGACGTTTGTGTGTTGCATGCCGTGTGCGTGATGGGGCGTGGAGCTTGTCGCAGACCCGGGCGCTCAGCGAGGCTCTAGCTGGCTGTGCCCAAGAGTGACCAGTGCAGAAAGCGGTGCCCTGCCTTGGCCTGAGCCTGGCACATGGACCGTGGAGCCGCTTGCCGGGTGTGGACTTTCAGGGCCTCTTGAAGGTGGATGCTTGTCCACATGCTGCAGACACATGGTGGGTCCTCGGCTGATAGCAGTTTGCTTGGCTACTCAGTCAGCTGCACCCACTGTTGGCACCAAGCAGCAGGCAGGCCGCACACGTACAGAAGCTTCCCAAATAAACATTCGAGCAAACTTCATTCCTGTGTACCCCACCTGCCACCCTCTCCACGTCTTCGGATCTCAGCCTCATGTTGAGCACTGAACACTTTCTCTAGGGTCTTTTGGATCCAGGCTGGCCTCTGTATGGCCTTTGCGAGGAGCCCTTGGGCTCCAGAGTTATGTCTGGGATGTTGGAGAAGGGTGTAGCCTGGCTGGTTGGGGCACATGAGGGAGCGGAGGGAGGGAGGAAGGGAGGAAGAAGAAGAGACCAACGGATGAAAGGATGCTACCGGCTGCCTTGCTCACCAGGAAAATGGTGCAGGGGCTGTTTCAAACATCCCTTGAGCAGGGGTCCCCTTTTGGCATCAGCTTCCAAACATTAATATGTCAAAAACATTAACATTAATATGTCAAAAAGCAATGCTCATTGGTTATGTAATCTCCCATTTATTTGAGTGCCGACCTTGGAGCAGTGCGATGTCTTTGGGTCATGATTTTCCTGTGTTTTGTCGGAACAACAGATGGAAGGGAAAGGGAGAGGGGCGTCAGTTGCAGGCCCCTCCAGCCAAGAGCCATGGCTCGTGGTCTGGGTCTCGCCAGCATAGCAGGTGCACACTGCATCCCACTGAACTGAGATGAGTTACACTGCCACCCACCATTTCAAGGAAACCTGTAGGACTCACAGCCAACAGGATAACATTTTGAAAAATTCATCTCAGCCCCTACGTCTCTGATGTGGTCACAATCCAAGCTAAAGCATTGGGGCTTATTGGTCATCACAAGGGAATCAAAACACAAATCCCTGACTGTGAATAAGGGCATGGTTCATTAATTTAATTTAATTTAATTTATTTTTCTAGGGAGAGAGGGAGGGAGGGAGAAAGAGAGGGAGAGAAATATCGATGAGAGAAACATCAATCGGTTGCCTCTCGCACACCCCCAACTGGAGACTTGGCCCGCAGTCCAGGCATGCGCCCTAACCAGGAATCGAACCAGTGGTCTTTCAGTTTGTGGGACAATGCCCAAGCCCCTGAGCCACACTAGTCAGGGAGGCGTGTTCATTTTAAAAGCACGAACATGTTTAACAGAGGGAAAAGTAAAACCGTGAGGACTGATGAGATGGCAGCTAATAAGGAAGGAAGACATTTGACACTCACAGACTGTGTGCCGCGGACCGACAGGCACAAGATGGAAATGACACTCCTAGATCAGTGCCTGTGAAAGCCACCGAGTGGCCTGAAACCTACCCGAAAGTTTCCCATGAACATCTGAGAAAAATTATCTTCCCCAAGTGTTTCTTAATTTCATGACTGATCAAGGTGCTTTGTGGTTTATTGTAGTAAAAGTAATGCGTGAATTACGATGAAATGCGACAAGGAATTTGCCCGGCAGCGGCTGATAGCGTTTCATTAGTGTAATTAGATGTGCTGGGCTGGTGTTGCCTCTCTCAGCTTTCATGCGCTTTGAAAGGCTTTGTACAGGGGAGAGCACATCCTTGAAGAAGGCTTAATGTGATACGTGCTTGCTTCTCTGAAAAGCCTTCTGGTCTCATTATAATATTTTAATGGGACTATCAGATTCAGCTGTTACAGTTTGGTGCGTAATACTTTTTGTGTCATAGCGTAAGTGTAAAATTTCCCTCCTTGTCTCTGATTTTGTTTCTTTGTGTCTTACCCTGGCTGTCTTATATTCTCTCTCTCTCTCTCCCCCGCCCCCTTTCTCCCTCTCTCCTTAAATTTTAGCTTGTATGAGAAGCCCCCAGGGAGCCAGCTTTCTTAAATCAGTTTTCCATCCCTTCCCCCAGTTCTGACTCATGCATCTCCGCATATTTATTGCTACCCAGGTGACTCTGTTCGGGTGACCCAAAGGCTGTGCCTTATGGGACATTGATCTAGAAACGGAGACACCTATAGAGTTTATCCATTTCCATATGAGCAACATAAGTCATGCGCACAGAGCTTATTACCAGACTTCGGTGGTTAACACGAGTACGAGCCTTCCGCTGGCGTCTGCAGCTCAGCCCTTCCCCGGGGCCTTATCCGCAGGCGCGCTCCTCGGCGCCATCGTTTTCAGTGCTCTTCCTCGTATTCCGGTTGGTTGCTTTCTGTCTCTCTATTTTTCTCAGTTCCTGGAAGCAAACAAAACTACCTAATTTTTATCTGTACAGTTACAACGGCTGTTTCTAAGGCGTTGTTTGCATCATCTAGATTTTTTGCCCCCCACCCCACAAGCTGTCTTAGTCTCCTGGCAGCACAGGGCTGGACTGGGGCTTCTTAAGCTTCCTCTTAGGGTTGGAGCATGAAATGCTACATAGAATGCCACAAGGACTTAAAACGTTTTATGTACTAAGAGCTAATATGCCGTATTTATTAAACGTGCGTGGACTCACCGTCAAAATAGGGAAAAATATTAATGTTACCGAATATTGTTTTAGAAGTTCTGGCTAGCAGAAGTCCTGAAGCAGAAACGAATGAATGTAGATTGTATTATTGTATTCAAATGGAATGCACAGAAAAGTTTATTCGAGTCAACCGTGATTAATAAGAGAATTCATAAATACCATCACAGACAAGAAAATACGGAAAAGCAAGAACACTCCTATACATCAAAAACAAAGAAAACGTAATGAAAACATGAGTCAACGGACAATAGCAACAAAATATATGAACTGGTGATAGGAATGATTTTAACAAGAAGTGTCAGAAATAAAGAAAACAATAACCGTGTATTAAAATGTAAGTGAAGTTATGAATAAATGGCGATAAATAGACAAAAGCCGATTTTGGGATAGGAAACCTGAGGTTTATTTAATGCCATTTCTTTCTAATAAATTTATAGGTTTAATATAGTTCCAGACAGTTCTAAAGAAATCGTATTTATAACTTAGAGAAATGATTCTAAGGTTCATTTAAAAGAACAGCAGTTAATAGCTTTAAAAATCTAAAAAAGAAGAAGAAGAAAGAGGAAGTTAACACTTTGAGATTTAATAGTATATTATAAAGACTGGGTAATCAAAAAAAAAAGATGAGATTCATCCAAGATTAGAGAATGAGATTAGTGAATCAGTAAAACACAGAAAGGAGACAAATTATTTATGTGAATTTATTATGTAAAAATTTAATGTCATAATCAGGAACTGATTATTCAGTATATGGTGTTGGGGCATTTGTTTAGCAGTGGGAGGGAAAGGAGAATTTTATGAGCTAACCCCGCACCAGACACCAACGTGTGTGAGAGAGAAGCAGAAAGGGGGCGGTCAAGTGAGACCTTCCATCTCTGGCGCGATGGCAGGCCAAAATATTATAACCACACTTTCTGCTGATTGAACCTAAAAATTCTGAATGGAATACAAAAAAGCCCTTTAATGTGACAAAAAGTTGACAAAATAATAAGAAATTATCAGGTTGAAATTTGAGTGAACAAGGAAGCTTGGAAGAAGTAGAACAGGAGGCCCCTTTTGCCTCAAGGGCACCTGTCCGAGGTGACTGGGAGCCTCGGTTTTCAGCTCTCAGACTGCAGGGAAGAGACGGTAAGGCCTGTTCTGCCAGGTGGGGGTCCAGTGTTAGGCCATCTGCTCTTCAGACTGGGGCACCGAAGGGCCCAGCCTCAGTGGGAGGATGAACCGGAAGAAATGAGCCCCACCGTCCTCAGTATGAGGGGGGTGGAAGCAAACTTGCCTCAGCATTGAGCATCAAAGCAACAAAATTATCCTTGAAACGCTCTAGCTCTCTGTGGATTTACAGTCTAAATTATGTTCCCTGGGTGGCACAAAACTCCTCAATCCGTGAAGACAATTTAAAGTGACCTCCAGCTGGAAACACCTCGCAGCAGAAATAGACGTGAATTTTCCACAGTGGACTCCTTCCTCCCAGGCCTTCCAGGCCTGATCGCCAGTTTCCTAAGGGGAATGAGCAGCTCACAATAGAAAAGTTGAAACTGCACAAGGAAACAAGGAACCAGCAGAAACGGATCTGCAAATACTTTAGATACAAGAACTATCAGACGCAAATTTTAGAAAAACTATCCCCACTATCATGTTTAAAGAATAAAAGGCTTAAAATTTATAGACAGTAGAAAATGTTTAAAGTGATCCAGCGTGTTTGAAAGACAACTAGATCTTCTAAACAAACAAAAAACTAAACAGAAACAACAACAACAAAAGGAGCAGTTGTAGTTACACACACACACACATGCACACAAGAGATTAGACACCTCCGAAGAGAGAATTAGTGAACTAAAAGATAAAGACAGAAGAAAGTATCCCGACTTCACCACTCACAGACAAAAGAAAAAAAAAAGAAATATGAAAAAGATGAAGAAATGTGAAGGACAGAGTAAGAGATCTAACATATATTTAATGAGAATTCCAGAAAAAGAAAGAGACTGGAGCATAATCAATATGTGGTGAGCTAATAGCTGAGAATATACCAGAAGTGATAAAAAACACTGATCTAGAGATTTTTAAATCCCAGTGAATAATAAGCAAGGTGCATTGAAGAATAAGTAACCCACACAGGTCAAAGCCTGGGGAGACCGAAGTGCACTGCAGATGAAGACCATCTTAAATCAGCTAAACAAGATAAACAGATTACACTTAAATGAATTGTAGAGGCCAGAAGACAGTTGTTTGACATATTTAATGTTCTGCCAATAAAAGTAACTGCCAAAGTAGAATCTTTGTCCAGTAAAAGTATCTTTCAAGAATGAGGACACAATAAAAATATTTTAGACAAACAAAAGCTAGGAGATCCTCACTAAATATAATTCTGAAGGATATTCTTCAATAGAAAGTGATCTCAGATGGAAGATCTAACTAGCAAGAAAGAAGAAAGAGAAAAAAAGTGGTTTCCAATACCAATTTACCAGATACATTGGTAAATCTAAACAAGCATAAATGGTATAAAACCATGATAAGAGTTTATGGTTGTAAAGAACGTTAAGGTTGAATCTAAATATGAAACTACAATAACGTACTTGTTTGAATGGAAGGCGAAATAGACTCCCAGACTTGAAAGTGTTTGGTAATGTCCAGGAGACAAATTAAAGCTACTGATTAACTTCCGATGGAATGTCTACTGTAAAGATTTCTGTTCCTACTAAAGGAACCTGTGACTGCAACCCTGTACAAAGGGAAAAACAGAATTATTAATAAATAATTCTCTATAAGTAACAGAATATTATAGGACTTTTCTGTCACACTGCTCTTGAAAGTCCATTCCAGAGGGATTATAAACCTGAATATGTGATTACAAAACCTGAAAGCACTAGTAATCATAATAAATGAAGTTATCTTTATGATATCAGTGTAGGAAAGAATTGTTAAAAATGACTCAAAAACTCAAATTCGTTAAAATTATAACCTTTGATTTATCAAGTAATACCAAAAGAGAGACAAAAAGCAAGCCACAGCATGGGCAACAATTATAGAAACATGTATAATTGACAAAGCACCACCGTCGAGATGAGTATAAAATTCTTATGAATCAGTAAGAGGCAGATATCTCAATTAAAAATAGGCAAAAGACTTGTACGTGCGTTGCACAAGAGAGGAAACCCAAATGGCCCAAACGCTAACATACGGCAGCCTCCGCTCATCCTGGGTCTTTCTTTCTGTGGTGTCAGTAACCCATGGTCAACTGAGGTGTGAAAATATCAAATGGAAAATTCCAGAAATAAACAATTTATAGGTTTTAAAACCTCTGCCATTTGGAGTAGCATGATGGAGTCTCACGCCAACCCATTGCATCCAGCCCAGGATGGGGACCGTCCCTTTATCCAGTGTCCCTGCACGGCCTGCACTCCCAGTCCATTCAGTCCCTCATTAGCCACCTCGGTTACCAGATTGACTGGTGTGGTGTCACAGTGCTTTTGCTCAAGTCACCCTTATTTTACTTCATAATGGTTCCCACATGAAAGAGTAGTGGTGCTGGGAATTCGGATATATCATAGAGAAGCCATAAAGTGCTTCCTTTAAGTGAATAAGTATGTATTAAGGGAATATGTGTATATAGGAAAAAAACATAGTACAGGTAGGGTTCAGTACTATTCGAGGTTTCCAGCATCCACTGGGGGACTTGGAACGTAACCCCCGTGGATAAGGGGGGACTGTGGTGTATCCAAACTAAACTCCAAAGTAAACCACACTGAGTTATTTCACACCTGTCAGACTGACAAAAAATTAAAAGTTCTCACAGTATGAAGTGTTGACAACAGTTTTGGGCAAGAGAACTCTCATGCCCTGTTGGCAGTAGTGTGAATTCGTACCTCCGTTTTGGAAGCAGTTTGGTGTTAGAAAATTGCAAATACGTACACACTACAGCCAGCACTTCTCCTGGATGTCTGCCCTGGGCAAAGCTTGCACACGTGTGCCAGCGTACACGGACACGCGTAAGATTGCTCGAAAGGGTGTCTCTGCCTGTAAGAACCCCACACTGAAGCCGCGGGAAACTCCACCCCAGTAGCACGAGGAGTATATAGTGAAGGAGAAGACCTTCCTGTAATGGATGGGCTAACCTGAGTCACGTAACGTGAGCACAGGAAGCGGGACACAAACAGGCATCCGGCGCGGTGCCCTCGCCGGGGTGAAAACAGGCAAACTGGACAAAAGTGCTTATAATTACATGCATGAGCACCAAATCATTTATTTTAAAGCAAGAAAATGATTTTCTCCAGAATTAGGGTAGTTGATAGGAACCCCCAAGAGGGAAAATAAGGGTTTGTGGTCAGGGAACCACTTACAACGGGCTTTTTGGGTGGCGGAAATGCTGGATTTCTTGAAGCAATTGGTGATTACTAGGGCATTCGCTTCATAATTATTCTTTAAATTGCCATATGTATTTATGTGCTCTTCAAAAGAAGTAAAAATAAAATCAAATATTTATTCAGGTTCTAGAGAAGGAATGATTTTCCAGACTTGGAATCTATAAAATAAAAACAGATACCACACACACAGAGTTGGATTTGAGTACGTAAAGATTTTACTTCTGTATGTAAAAAAAGGCAGGGAAATTTGAATAATTTATTAAAATATTTGTTGCACATTTGACACAAGCTAAATATCTCTTATAATTCATGTAATTTAATTTAAAACATTTTAAGCAAATGATATTATTACATGTATTTCATTTAGGAACCAAATATTTAGTATGTAAACATATGACATATGTCTACACTTTTTGTAAATAAAGAAATGTAAGTGCCCTGCCTGATGTGGCTCAGTGGATTGAGCGCTGGCCTGCAAACCAAAGGGTCACTAGTTTGATTCCCAGTCAGGGCATGTGCCTCGGCTGTGGACCAGGTCCCCAGTTGGGGGGCATGTGAGAGGCAACCACACATTGATGTTTCTTTCTCCCTCCCTTCCCCTCTCCAAAACTAAATAAATAAAATATTTTTTAAAATTAAAAAAAAACCCGCAAAGTAAAATAAGATGGCATATTTTGGTCCATTCAATTAGCACAGGGTGAGTTAAAGATACTGTCAACTGTAACAAGGCGAGACTTCTTAGACATTGTTTGTATTTGTGTAAATTATCACAACCATTGGGAAGAGCATGATTTATTAAGGCTCATCAAATATTCATAAACTATGACAGAGTAAATCTATTTGTCAGTTTTTCTACAGAATTAATTCAAAATATGGATAAAGATTCAGGTGCATGAAGACAGTGATGCAGCACACACTCCGTCATGGTGAAAACGGAAGGCGGCCCGTCATGGGGCTCAGGGGGTGTTCGCACGACTATGGCTCATTCACATTAATGTTTTGAGTACCCACCACGGCAGGGCTTGTATATGCATGTGTATATGTGGATGGCACAGCAAGATGGCAAATTATTTAGTCATTAAGTGACTATTAGTAAGTCTGTACAGTAATAACATAAAATGCTCACAAAAGAAAGTACTGTTGAAAAAGGTGGAAATTATATGTGCACTATGAATAGGCATTTATAAAATATTCACAGAAAGCCATCCACATCACGGTACAACGAGAACCATGGTTCAGCATTCACAGGCAAAAGTATGGGCCCAGAAAACACGAAAATGCGAACATTGTTAGTGTCAGGATGTAACGATTATGAATGGCCCTCCCCCTTCTCTGTGTTCGGAGTGCTGCGGTGTTATTATGTTGTCCTATCGTGGAAAATTTAGTTAATAATAAAAATTGCAGAGATCTTCTAAATTTGCATTTGGTTAGATCTTTTGTACTCTTATTTTTGTAGGACCTAAGGCTGCGCAATTTACTTTTAAGACAGGATACTTATCAAAATGAAACATATATTCTAAGACTCTTGTTTAAATAAGGAATTCAACAGAGTCATAGATTTTTTTTAGCCTTCAAACCTGTGAAGGGAGAGGGAAGAAACAGTAATTATTCTTCTGTGTAACAAAAGGAAAACCCACCCGCAGCCAAACACATGCAAACAAACGCCCCCTTTCTTCTGCTCTGTTGTTCTCAGTCTCTATTTGGTGCCAGTACTTTCAATACCTGATTACTGCGGCTTTGTACCTGAAACTGGGTATTGTGTGTCCTCCAACTTCGTTCTCTTTTTTCAAAGTTGTTTATTTCTTTCAGAACCAGAGATATATAATACATATTTCAGTGAGCAAAAAATTATTTAACAAGAAAACTGATCAAAATTACCGCCTTTTTACAGTGTTAAAGCCCACTTCCACAGGCCACAGCAACAATCTCTGAAGTTTAGGTTTCAAGATTCTTCTGAAAACAACATTATTTTCAAGAATAAAATTCCTGGAGCAGATAATGTCCACTTTGTGGTAGCTGTAAGGAAAGAGGGAACCATTGCCTTTTTATTTTGCTGATGTTACTTTCACCAATACTGAGAGGTCTATAGCTTCGTTAATTAGTAGCGAGAATGAAAAGTTCAGTGATTACCATTTAATTTATAAGTACATCTTTTTTTTGGTAAAGAGCCTGTTTGGAAACTTTTGTTGGCTCGATGTTTTTTTAATTGATTTTTTTTTTTGAGGTGGGGGTGGGCGGAAACATAGGTTTTTTGTTCCCACTTACTTAGTCATTCATTGGTTGATTCTTGAATGTTCCCTGACTGGGGATCTAACCTGCAACCTAGGTGTAGCGGGATGATGCTCTAACCAACAGAGCTACTGGCCAGGGCCTGGATAGATGTTTTGCAAATATTTTTTCAAGTCTTTGGCTTGCCTTTTCATTCTATAACTGTCTTTCGAACAGCAAATATTTTAAATCTTCATGAAATCCAATAGGATGACTTTTTTCTTTTATAGTTCTAACTTTTAGCATCCTATTTAAGAAAGCTTTGGCAAAACCCCCAAATCAAGAAAATTACCTCTTCTGTTTTCTTTGAGAAATTTGATAGTTTACATTAGGTTTATGGTGCATGTTAATTTTTGTATGCGATGTGAAGTGTCAAAATGCTTCTTTGTAGCTTCGTTTTTTGTAGACAGTGATCCAGTTGTTCCAACGTTTGTTAAACGAGTCCCCCTTTCCCTTGTTTAGAGGAAAGATGTCCTTTCACCTTGGCACTTACGTTTAAAATCAGTTGACCACATAGGTGTGGATCGGTGTCTGGGTTCTTTCTGTTCTTCGTTTTAGATGCCTGTTTTGTGCCAGTGCCGTCCGAGCCCGATTGCTGTAGCTGTGTAGTGCGCCTTGAAATCAGACATTGTAAAATGTAAAACCTGTTCGGGTCCCAGGAAATAATGAAATGCGTTAGAAATGCCTGTTCGGCGTGCCCAGGCTGTTTCCATGCTAGAATACAAGCTCCGTTAAGGCCAAGCACAGATTATTTGAGCTTGACCTCCCTTTATCAGACCGGAGCATCTTGCACCTGACTGTGTTTATAGAGAAGAACCTTACGCCTCTTACTGGTGCAGAAAACCCCCTTCTCTCCATGGGTAGCAGGTGAAAGCTAGCCTTGCACCTCTTTCTCCGCCTCCTTTGCCTTAGTCCCCAAGTAGGAGCCGGTGAAGGGCCTACTCAGTGTGTGCCACTGAGAATATCTCAGCTGAGTGAGGGGTGGAGCGATGGGCTGAGCGGGCAGTTTATCCAGGGTCTGTATCCTGTCACCTGATTTGCCTGGTGATGCAGAGTTGCTGAGACAGTCGGTTTTCTTGACACAGAAGGAAGAAACTTGACGGCTGCTTTTCCCTTCACAGCGGGATGTCTTAAAGTCGGATCTCCTTGTGTGCTCCGTGACCGCGGTTCTGTCATTTGCAGTGAGTGCCAGCACTGTGTTCCTGTCCCTGCGGGTATGTACCATTCGCTAGGCCTCTTCCCACCGGGGAACTGGGGACACAGGGGTGCTGGAACAAGGCGGAGGGAGCAGAGGGCCGGCTGGGAGGTTTGGGGGAGGTTTGTCCGTGGGCTGGGAGGAGCGTGTCTGGCTGACGTTCGGTCCACTGGCAGGCCTGGCTCAGGCGTTTCCCCCTCTCTCCGGTGCAACAGCCTGTCTTGTGGACTTCCCCATGGGGATGGCCACTTGTGACAGGACAAGCTGAGGCCACAGCCGAGAAGGGAGGTGTCACCACAGCACCAGTAACCTGGAGGTCACAGAGCCAAAAGGACTACTGGAATGTAATTATACTTAGAAAAACAAAAATGGAGAAATCTGTACGGGATTTCTGGCTTAAGGTTCTTGCAGGCAGTTGCTGTCTCTATAAAAATACGATATATTTATGGACACTTCCAATGTGGAAAAGTTCATTAGCTAATTTTGTTATTCTCCACCTCTTCTTTAAAAAAAAAAGTATCCCAGTGGGCACAACTCCCCTGGCCTCTGGGCTTTTGCTGGCCAGTTCTCCACCCTGTGTCCGTGGTTCTCGGTGCTTCTCGGCACAGAGACAGCCCCCATGCGATGTCCAAAGGCCTGAAACGAGAACCGAGTTTGAATCTGCCTTTTAAGAGGAGTGTGGGGAAGGATAGTCCTGTCCTATGTCATTCCTGCCCCATCCTGTGCTGGATGATGAGCTGTGCCGTCTGTCCTCACAGCCATTTCTCAGTGTGGTGCTGTTCGTCCTGGCTGGTGCGGTGGGGTTTGTCACCCACTACCTGCTCCCTCAGCTCCGCAAGCACCACCCGTGGATGTGGATTTCACACCCTGTCCTTAAAAACCGGGAGTACCAGCAACGGGAAGTGCAAGGTGAGCAGACCTCCCACACACCCTGGGGGCCGCGTGTGCTGTGATGGCGGAGGGTGCGTGACCGTGCGAATGTGCCTAACGCCACAGGCCTGTGTGCCCGAGCTTGGTTGCAGGGCTAGATGTCACACCACGTGTGTTTTACCATAATCAAGAAGGAGGCGCGTGTTTCTCAGAGTGTTCCGATGGCTCCCAGGGCAAGAAAGCTGAAGGGGGTCCATTAGGGGCATGACTGATGAAAACAGTCATTGGTCCTTAGCACTGAGGAAAGATTTAGATCACTTGTAACTGAAGGGTTTGGATCCCAGTTAAGCTGACTGGGGGCCGACGAGAGCATCACTTGACGGCCCTCCCATCCTCCACAAAACGGTGGGGATGTGGCAGGGACTGACTTTTAACCCTCAGGCGCCCAAACCCTTGACTTTTAACTGGCTTTGCTCACCTAGACCTGCCTGATGTAGCCGTCCCCGGGCTGCCTCTGGCCAGACTGTGTAACTGCCGGTGATCCTGACGGTGTCAGAGGTTCTCAGTAAGAAATGTCTCGGGGATGTCTCTGCTGGGCCTCCCCCGGCTCCATGATGGAACAGATGGCAGAAGGATTGATGTACCCGCATTGCCAGGCACTTCCAAGTTGTTGGTGACGATGTATAGCTCTAGTGCGTAACTAGCCACTGCTGCCGATCCTGCCCAGAACTGCCTAGGCCTGCGACTTGCAACCTTTTCCATCGCACAGCACACAGAAACTTGGTAAAATTCCGCAGCACACCAAAAAACATGTTCTTTGCCAATCTGACAAAAATAGATATAATTTTGATTCACTCGCACCGACAGCTATTGTCGTGTTGATTGTTGTCACTTTTTTTGGTTGACAGTGTAAGGGAAAGGATGTCAGCGTCCCGGACTAACCAGCCAGGCACTGCCTGTTTTAAACATCCTCGTGGCCCACGGGCCGAACATCGCTGGGATGGCCCATCGTAACCCCACTGTCGTTGAGCGAGGTGTCTAGTCGTCTGCGGGCCCAGGCACAGGGGGCTGTGAGTGACGCTGTCCACTGACCCCCAGGAAGGACTGGACTGAGCCAGATTTGTCATCAGTAGCTTCAGTGGCCCCGTGGCAAAAGGAAAAAGGGTGGGGCTGGGGTTAATAAAAATACAAAGAAACAAAAGAATCAGTTAAGATGCCATCGAAAATACAGAACATTTCTTCAATGGACGTCTCTGGGAGGGTACGAGAAGCTGCCTTCACTGGCAACAGCCAAATCAGGAAAACGGGCTTGGTTAGTGGGGGACACGGTGTGACGGGCCTGCTGCCAGCTTGGGGCTTCGCAGGTGCAGAGGGGTGGCTCAGACTTGGCCTTCTCACCTGTTGTGGGAGAGACCTAATAAGGATCCCGCTGCATAATGTGTGTCCTGAATGCTCCGTTCAATGTCTGGTGTCGCTTAAATGCAAATACTTACTCTCAGTATCACAAACACTGAAGGAAGCTGGGCTCCGGGAGGAACAAGTTATAGTGGTCGGTTCATTTTACAGCCCACTCGCGGGAAAGGGGCGGTTGGAATGGCTGCCTCCTTGTGGACAGGCAGAGGGAATGACGAGCAGACAGGCTCGACGGAACTTCTGCCCTGTGAAATTAAGGTCACATCTCCCTGTTGTTTTCCAAACCTGTAGAAAGATTAACTTTTGGTGAATCTAGTGGCATAATTGGAGGTGTGTTATTTTGGCATCATTGGTAAGCAGTTGATTGGGGTTCGATGCGGAAACTGCGCGTCTTGTCTAGTCATCTCTGTCTGTCCCTACGCAGGAGAGGAAAGGGAACTTGCCGAACTGAGAGGAAGGAGGATAAGACAGATCGGGCATGCCCCCCCGTGCCCGTTCAGAGGTGGAGCTCAACATTGGCAGATGAGAGCGGGCAGTTTACATCCGGGGATTCTTTTTTTATGTGTGTGAGTGTGTGAGTGGGGGGCTGTTTTCTTCCCTGGACCTCACCGAGTCCAGTTTAAATTAGACCATTTAGCTATTTTACGGCCTTCCCAGTGAGGATCCAAGACCATGTGGGGCGAGCGTGAGCAGATTGCCCTGTCTCTGGGGGCGGCCGAGCAGGCGTCGGGGGCCTCTGTGCGCAGGCCCCAGCGGGAGGCGTGCACATCGGCACGGGCTCAGGCAGAGACTCCGGATGTTTATTTCACTTGCCCACGGTACCTGTTTATAAGCTGCCTGAAATGTAGCCAAACCTGGACAAATTAGGCACGAAATGAAGAACACATTGCATTTCCAAATCATGTGCTTTGGAAGGAAAACCCAAATATTTTAAATATGTTGGCACGGACTTACCGAAGCCTGCCACCCATTTTGGTGTCGTCCGTGTCCTGGGCTGGCCTGCCTCCTCTCCTGGCCCCTGCCGTTCGGTGTTTCACTCTCCGCTTCTACTAGCGACAGACGTGCACAGGACGCTCAGGCCGATCACGGAACTCTTCCTGTGAAGACCGCGCTCCACCTCGGTTCTCATGGAGTCACGGAACACGGTGACTGAGAGGAGGTGGAGCAGGGCAGGGCTGGCAGGTCCGTGGCTGTCCCAGGAATCCCCTGGGCTCATGGCTAACGTCACTCACTGAAAACAATCCTAAAACTGGGCCAGTGGCAGACACTTCAGTGCAGCCCATTCGGTTCTTCATTTTTAACACTCATTTGTAAACCTCACCCCATCCTTGCCCCCAGTGAGGTGCTTCAACAACAATAGAGCTAAAAGAATAAAATTCTATCACTTATATTCCAATTCAGGAGTCCAATGGACCATAGTGGTAATGTGAGCATGGCTGAATTTGTTGCATTAAAAGGGTATGCATGAAGTTATATATTATGTTTTTTTGTTCTGTTTCCCATCAATCTTAGTGAATTGTGTTGAAAATATCGGAGTAGACAGCTCCACAAGTGGTCCCTTATTAGTCAAGTGTGGAACTTTCGAAACTAAATGTTCAAGGAGCACTGGAATTTCAGAAAATGAAACAAATCTATCTTCCTGAATATGATGATTCGAGACAAATGACTTCATTGACTCTAAAAAGAGTAATTTGTCTCATCTAAGAGTTTTCCAAAGGAATTATGTCATTTTTTTTCTTTTCAAATTAAGCATTTTTATTTTCTTCAGATAAATACTCAGAAGTGGGATTGCTGGATTGTATGGTAGTGTATTTTTTTAAAATTAAATTTATCGGGCTGACATTGGTTAATAAGATTGTATGGATTTCAGGTGCACAATTCTGTGGCACATCATCTGGAATTATGTCATTTTGAAAGGGAATTATGGAGTTGGGTCAGGTTTCCGCATAGTCCCCCAAGGAGAAATTTCCAAAATATCATCAGTCTGGGCTCTTGAGAATTTAAGAAAAATAGAACTGATCTGATCTGATGACCACTCTCTTACCATAAAATGGGGATTCACTGAGGGGAAAAGAGAATGAGATAGAGAATAAGTACATTGTTGGCCTTCGCTTGTTTACATATTTATTCACTCAGAAAATGTGTGCGAATATGCTAATCACAAACAAATAATTACTGAGTTTCTACATGAAGCCAAGCCTGTGAACCGTGAGACAGGACCACTGAGACACGCTTTCTGTCGTCCAAGATTGTCTGACCCCATAAGCAAGCCTGTGGCTATGCCGGAACAGGGGCACCACGGTCACTCCCTGCAGTGACGTGGGGTCAGCGTTCCGTTCAGCCTTGAAGGAGACACGGGACAGGAGGCCCAGGCCTTAAGTCAGGGGCTTAAAATTAATTGCACGTCCAACGATTAAGCTTTTCCAACTGGTTGCATATGCATATAAAACAGAAAATATATGAGACCGTGTAATTTAATGTTAAATTAATGCCTGGCGCGGAGTAGGTATTCAGTAATATTGGTTGAATGTACAGATGAATGATTAGTGTTTTGGAAATTGAGCAGAGGAAGTTTCCTGTAGGCCGGTGGAGTGTAACACGCACAGTGACGTCCATACAAACAGGCTCATTCCTTTGTGAAAATGTGGTTGCTGAGAAAGCTTAAGCTGTAATTTTTAAATTAAATTTTGCATTAGAATAAATGGATAAAAGATGATAGTCATAAAAATATCAATCAAAAATCTTTTAAATTGTAATTTTAAAAATTCGCTTACAAAACTAATTCACAGATGAGTCATGAATATATAATTCTTAAATGAGATTTACTTCGCATTTTAGCAGATCTTGCCTTGTCAGTTTGCAGACAGACTAGTGTCTGCATGCGAGAGACATGGTTCTGAGAGATATTGCTTTTTCTAATGTATTTTTCATTTATATCAAAATAATAAATACTGTTAAAAATAACATAGAACAAGTTGTAATGAAAAGCAGCAGCCCGCTGTCAACTTCTTCCCATCTCTGATTCCCCCTCTGTAGGAAGAATTACTTTCCACTCTTTTGGTATTTACCGTAATTCTTGTAAATAGTGTGCACATTCTGCTATTTCTTGGTATTTCGGATTTACCTTTCTACTGACTTCCTGTTATGAAAGATAAGGTGTTATTCTCTTATCTTTCTTTCTTTAACACTTCATTAACACTTTCCTTTCCTCCTTGTTCCCAGTATAGTTTTAGTTTTTGTTGAACACACCAAGTTCTTTTTTGACTCGCAACTCTGTGTTCATTTCTAATGCCGTAGTATATCGTGATTACTTTTCCTTGCTTGTTATTTGTTTTGCAGTTGCTTCCCTTCCTAAAAACCATGTAAGACACCTCTCAGTTCAGTTTTTCACACAGGAAACCTGTCAGATAATCTCTGAGCTCCACCCCCACACTCCCTCCAGGAATTCACTCCACTTGTTTCTTGTTACTTCCTCATTTTGAAGGAAACTCGTCCTCCAGCCACTCCAGAAAAAGGTGCATGGGAAGGAAACTCTTGAGACTTTGGCAATGTCAGAGTAGTTAATTCTTTTTGCACTTAATGCGTGGTCTGTAGTGTGACGCCTGTGAGGATGTAGGTGCTTCTCGCAGAATTCTAAGGGAAAGGCCCATTGTCTTCCCGCTTCCACTGCTGCTGTTGAAAAGTCAGAAGTCTTTCTGATCCCTGGTACTTTGTATTGATCAGGCCTTTCAGAAAGGTTAGGCGGGAATTAAAGTTTCATGGCCCCGAGAACAGGCTCTGGAACAATCTACATGGGCTCAGATCCTGGCTTTGTCACATTAGTTGTGCCTAACCATTGTGATTCAATTTTGTCATCTGTAATTGGAGTTCCTACAACAAAGGCTTGCTGGGGGATGAAATTAATCAAGATGACGAATACAGAGCGTTTGGCACAGGCCTTGACAGGTGGCACCTGCCTCCTCCTCTTCCCCAGGTTAAGACAGTCAGTCATGTTGCACCTCCCTTCGTGCTAGGCCGTTGGTGGCCCATTATAATCTGGGTGTACATGTGCTAGTTATGAAATTTTTTTATCAATAGGTGATAATACCACCTGCATGATATAGTTCACAGAATTTCTATAGTGATTAAATCAAGCTGGGTAATATATGTAAAAATCTTTTGAAATGTATGTAGCACAGATGATTGTCTGACTTCAGAACTTAAAGGCTGTGCTGGGGTCTTCGGGAGCCATCATCTGTGTGTCTGTGTGTCTGTGACGAGGGGATGACACAGTTCTGGGGAGAACGCATTCTTTCTCACCTCCTCTCCCCTGTGAAGAGGGGCTAGCTGCAGGGGGCAGTTAGAGACCTAGAAATCCCACTAAAGCCTCTTTAATTCAAAGTGACTAAAATAGTTTGAAGCATGAACTGAACCAGAGCTAGTGGGCCATGTGGTCTCATTGGCTACGATGCTTCTGCGGGAACTTGTATTCCAAATGCCAAAGAAGAGCTTAGAACCGACATGCCAGAAACGGCCTGTCCGCTGGAAGCCGCCACAGGCAGTTATTCTATCTGCTCCCATTCCCAGGCCCATTCTCTCGCTCTCCTATTCCCTCCTCCCTGCCCGGCCTGCGCCTCCTGCACCTCACACTCTGGCTGGTCCGATGTCCGCGTGGTCCTCCGGGAAATTTATTTGGTAATTGGAGTTCCTACAACAAAGGCTTGCTGGGGGGTGAAATTAATCAAGATAACGAATACAGAGCGTTTGGCATAGGCCTTGACAGGCGGGAGGGGTTTCTGGGACTGGCAGTACAACCAGAAGAAGGAAAAGTGGAACCCAGGTACCTGTGCTCAAGAGGAGTGAGGTGGAGGGGGCTGGAGAAACACCTGCCAGCATTGAGAGGGGACAGGCTTGGGGACAGGGCACAGGGGAGGGGCTTGGGGATAACACAGTGGTCATCCCCCGACCTCAGATTCCAGCTCTCCAGACCACGGGGCATTTACCCAAGTGTCCACTGGGGTTCTCTTAGCTGCCGATAAATGCAAAACAACGCGGAAATAAAAGGAATGGTCAGTAATTGGAGAAGTAGAAAAAACTAACCTAAAATCAGGAAGTCTTGAAACGCATCCTGTGATGCGTGCAGGCGCCCCTGTAGCAGGCGGGCCCTGTGGGTCTGTGTGCCTGGGCGGGGCTGGCGGGGCTGCTGCGGTGAGTCCGGACTCAGTCTCCCCGGGGAGCAGCAGCTGCTGAGGCTTTATCTGAAGCAGCCTAACCCTCATGGCACTTTACGACAGGATAATATATGGAGATGCCAGGTGGAAAGATAGAAATGGTGTTTTCCAATAATCTTATAGTTTGAATAGCATGCAAGTCACTACTTACTTGAGAAGAATTCTGATCTGGTGAGCCTGACAGTCACTGAGCAGCTGCTGTGTCCCGGGTGCTTCGCCGGGTGTGGAGAATGCAGAGTGAGTGACGGCAGGACCCTCGCTCTTGGCCAGATGGTCGTTCCCTCAGGGAGTTTCCCCTTCACATGCCCGCAGGGAGCAGCTTCGGAAAGCTCTCCAAATCCTCTTCAGGTGGACAGTGTATCACGGCTCCACTGCTGGCTTCAGGAGGAGAAAGCACATGGCTGCGTGGACCCTCCCCCACGAGCTTCCCCACCGCCTTGAGGAGAGGGATGTCAAGGATGCGGTTTTATTCCCACTGAATTAATGAAAAAGCCACGGGGATGGTTTGGGGAATATGAGCTAAACATTTGAAAAAACTGAGTTAGACTTCGTATCAGATGAAATTCCAGGTGGATTGAAGGTTTTTGTGTTTTGTTTTTTAATTTTAAAAGGTGGAAGAAAAATTAAGGAACCAGAATCGCACTGCAAGAAAATATCGGTCCAGTTATATAATCTTGGTTGGAGAGGAAGAAAAGAATTGTCTAGACATGTCCCCAAAGTCAAAAACCACTGAGGAAACAACTAAAACATTTTATTCCTTCCAAAATGTACATGTTAATTTTCTGCCTCCCAAATGTCGCTCTTCATCACCTTGTCTCTCCCTGAGAGCGTCACCATGATGTTGAACCTGATACCGTTCACCAATTTGTTCACAAATATTCTTCGAATGCCCATCACATATGGGGGACTGTGCAGAGACCTAGGCAGCCGCTGGGGCAAGGCTGCCATGACCTTGCTGGGGCCGGGGGCCGGGGGGGCCTTCGGAGAAAGGGAGGGGTGCCAGCCAGGAGTCAATCCGGACCCCTGCAAGGCAGGCCGCATCCCCAATAGAAGCCCCCGCTTCTCCCCAGACTTTGTTCTCCTGAGGGTCTACCTAGTTAATTAAGTTATTCATCAGGCAGTCGGTGAATATGCACCTGAATGTACTGAGTGGCTCCTGAGGAGAGGGTGCGGTGCTAGTGCCGAATGTGATGGAGAAAGACAGCCCTGATTCTGGCAGGAAAAGTGTAGGGGACTCAGGAAGGGCATAAAGGGGTCCTCATTTGGATTTGTGGGGGAAAGAATGGCGTCTTTGAGGAGGTGACATTTAATTTTGGGCCTGAAGGTAAAGAGGGGATTAGCCCTCAAAGTGAAGGGAGCAGGTCCCAGGCATAAGGAGAAGCTGTGAGCTTCCCCTGCCTTGGTTAATGGGAACGGGGAGGTCAAGAGGACCCTGGGTTCATCCTAAACCGAATGCTAGGGCTTTGAGCGACAGGGTGATGTGATTTGCTTTACATCTGAGGATGATTACTTACCCTCAAATCAGGCTCCCAGTGGGATGGTCGTTCCGCTCTGCAGGGTCTCTCTGTCTTAGCCACCTCGGGTGGCGGGGCCGGGAGCCGAGCTGCACCCACGCGGAAACGCTTCGAGCACAGCTGGCCCCTACGAGGCAGGAAGTCTCGTGTCTTTGTGGCATACATCGCAATTCTAGATTCAGATTCAAGAAAATTATCCTTCTAAAGATAAAAACATCCTGAGGATTTTGGGTTAACTTTTAACCAAAAGTTATTGAGAAGGACTCAGTTTAATAACACGAGGTAAAGAAAACCCAACCCAATAAGCCTTTGAGAAAATTCAGCGTGTTCGATCTTAATAAGTCATATATAAACTTGCAAAATGGCATAGTTAGTCTGCATTATTTTTCTCAAGGGCCTAATATTCCAAGGAAAAGAGACATAATAATGCTAACGCAATGTCTTTTTATGGTCTTTCTGCATATTTGGGACATTACAGAAAGGCAGTTATAAAATACCGTCTCAAGGATTTTCTTTAACTTGATTTTGTATGAATAATTGAGATAGTTTGGGGACTTAAGAAATGTATTTATTATGTTATTGCCTTTGAAACCTTTCCTTTTTATTAGTTTTTTATGGCCACCCCGTAAAAAGGGTTAAGTTTGAGTCTTTTGGAATGCAGAATTTTGGACTCACACTTCCGTTCATCTTTTCCATTCGTTCCCCCTCAATTCTGAAATAGAAACCTTCAGCGCGAGTTCGATTTATCTGTAAAATGTGTTCCACGATCTAGACATTGCAACGTTTCATTGGAATAAATTACTAAACTTGGTGGAAAGATTCTAGGGGTATATAAGAATTAAATTGAAATTAATTTTCTCTCGGTATGCAGATTAGCAGAACCGGAAGTGAGAAGTTTGGCGTGGGTGAGCTGTGGAACTTGCTCTCTCCTGTCACTCCCAGATATTTATTTTAACCCCCTTTCCACATCCTTCTCTGCCCCCTTGGGCTGCATATCGCACTGAATGGACCTCGGGGTGGCTCTTTTCCGCTGTGCTGGGGGTGGTACGCAGGCAGCGAGAGATGCATTCGCTCTCTTCTCGGCTAGACGTCCAGAGCCAGGGGGAGGCACGTGCGGCTTCCACACCACACTCGCCCGTCTGTGGTTATCATCTACATGTCCCTGCCACCCGTCAGCAGCGAACCGGCGCTGACTCGTGCAAGCAGCTTGGCTCCCAGCTAAGTCTTCTTCGCGACTCTGAGCAAGGAGCTATTAAAAAGACAGTCAAGGTTTTAGAAACACAGGAATGAATGGGTTTCTAGTTCTCTACAAGTTCTTTTTATCCTTCAGAAGTCCAGCGTAGATGTCTGTTGGAGCTATCATCTTGATTATGTCTAACAGGAGGCCCAGTTATTACCTAAAAGTCCTGAGTCTTAATTGTTCCCAAAAGGGACCGTGCCCATGTTGAGCTCGGCAGTCCCTGGGACTCGCTGTTCCAAGGTCAGACTGCAGAATGGTGCTCCCAGCCCAAGACCCGCACAGCCTGAACGTCTTAGCCACGGGCTTAAAGTTGTGTCTGTGGCGTGGTTTCTCTCACACACACGCACACACGTGCACACATGTGCACACACAGCTCAGGTCTCGCTGAATAAGTATTTCCGCTTTCAAGTATTTGCAGAGATATGGATGATGAACTCAGAGTTTGTTAGTGATGTCGTGTTATTGGAAATTCCTTGCTTTATGTGTCCCTAGGATGGGTGAACTGAAACTCTTAGGGTGAACCCGCGTTTGTTATTATCTGTGGTAAATCCTTGCAGACCGAAATGAGATTGTGCCCCTGCACTTGAATCAGCCTTATGCCCGCTCACGGGAAAATGTCTTCTTCTGAAGGGAAATGTGACAGGCGTTTGAGAGTCTGCTCGCGTGGCCCCTCCCCCACATGGTACCCAGGTCCTCCATGGCAGTGAGCCACTCAAACATGTCTTCTAATTCAAGTGTTTTTCTATCAGCACTGCAGGATGAGGTTGGCTTCTATTTCTCTTAATTTACATATTTTTGCAGGAATCTAGCTAAGGTTGTCATGTTTCTCTGAATTGGTGACAAATGTTGATAGGACTCTGTAAATGTATTTTTATAAGCCAGCTGAATTGCATTGATGTGATGGCCTCAATCTGACACTGTTGATCGCTTATAAATTGAGAAATCAGAAAAAGTGATTTTGTATAGCAGGAAACCTGGCCCTCACTCATTGTACTTTATGAGAGATTGAAATGGGAAATGTTGTTTAATATGTTTTAGTTAGAATGGTTTTTGTTTTGTAATAAAAATCATAAGTGTAACAGGTTGCATTTTAGTTCTTCTTTGTTCAATTTAATTCTTCCAAGTTCCCGACCACTAAAAATGATAACAAATGAACATTTACTGAACCCTAACTCTTGGCCAGGAGGCATTTTACTAGGTATCTGAAATAGTAAACCATTTAAGACATAGCACCTACTCTTGACAAACTCACAATCTAGTGGGAAGATTAATATTAAAAAGAATACTTGTTCTATGATGTGATGGGCACTACAATTGCTGAATTCACAGTGAGGGACCCCTTTTTCTATTGCCATGTGCTGACATTTCCAAAGGGTCAGTGTGGCAGGACCCCGGCTGGGATAGTCGCCTCCACGCCCTGCCCTCGGGCTCACCGGAAGCGACTGCACTGGGAGCAGCCAGGGGCTGGGCGGGGTCAGAGAAGCTTTCAGGTGGCAGGATGACCGGTTTTGTAATAAAGTGAGGAGCTCCTCAAATAGGAAATGTGGAAGGATATCCCAGGAAGGCTTCCCGCACAGATGAGGGATATAAACCAGCGTGGACCAGTGCAGGGTAGGGGACAGACAGAAGTCATTTTCGATGAGTGGTGACAACCGATTAGACATCCACATGGAAGACAGTCCGTCTCAACCCTGTGCATCATGCGCACTCGCCGATCCTGGGGAACTTGTGGCTCTTAACGTGAGAGAGAAAGCAATAAACGTGTCGGGGGGAAAAACAGGAGAATGTGGTTATGACCTTGGTCTTGAAGCAGAACACCAAAGACTCTAAGAGGAAAAACAGATGAGAAGTTGGAGCGTATTAAAATTAAACATTTCTTTTCTACAAAAGATAGCATTGAGTGAAAAACAACCCATAAAATGGAAGATTTTCCCGATGCATATATCTGACTAAAGGCTCAGACCCAGATGTGCAAAGAGCTCCCAAAAATCAAAGGAGAAGACATGCAATCAATCCCCTAGGAAAGAACTGAGCAACAGACATGCAGAGCCACTTCCCGGGAGTGTAGATCCATGTGGGCAGCCAACACATGAGAAGGCGCTCGACTGCGTCACTCATCAGGCAAACGCAAACGCAACCACAATACGATCCCGCTGTGCCCCCACCGGTGGAAGTCAGATGAAGGAGAGAGGAAATGTTCTGGCAAGGATGGGGGACAAACGGAAGGTGCGTGCGCACTATGTGTGGGTGTGTAAATGGGCACGATGACTCTGGGAAATTGTTTGGTGGCATCTCCTGGAGCTTCCTGCAAGCACACTGGTAATCTAGCAGTTCCACCCCTCGATGTGCGCCCCACGGAATGTGCATGTTTACGGAAAGGCATTCCAGGTGCAGGGATGCTCGCGGAGCACTCCGTCCCACATGGAAACTGGAGGCTGACGAATGCCCACGAACGCCAGCCTGGAAAGTGAGCTGTGTGGATTCACGCAGTAGAGAACAGTGCAGCTGAGATCGTGAGAAATGACAGCCACGCACAAAGTGTGAATGAATCTCAAAGCATTCGAGCAAAGGGCACAAAAGAATAGCCGTAGTCAGACACTGGCGTTCGGGGTTTGGGCTGCGATTACCTGCGGGCGGTGACCGTAAGCAGGCATGAGGGGGGCTCTGAAGGCGTTTCTGAACCCAGGTGCCCAGGAGTGTCATCAGAAGTAATAACGAAAGCCCTGGGTGGTGCGGTCATCAGCTCGGGAAAATGAGAAAAACAACACAGAGGC
Organism: Mormoops blainvillei; assembly: GCA_004026545.1. Lineage (NCBI taxonomy): Eukaryota > Metazoa > Chordata > Mammalia > Chiroptera > Mormoopidae > Mormoops > Mormoops blainvillei. The sequence continues at coordinate 127,315 of PVJD01002356.1, read as the reverse complement.
CCAAGGGAAGCAGATAACGGGGCCGCGTCTGAGGAGGCTGCGGAGGAAGTGGGAGGGTCGTGCGCAGAGTTTGAGCAGGAGTTGGAGGGACGGGGGCAGAGAGCTTTAAAAAGAAGGAAGTATCTGTGATGGTTCATGCCCCAGAAAGGTCCGGGGAGTGTCAGTTACTTGTGAGAAGGCCCCAAGTGGCTTGCCAAGCACGGCAGCAGATGCCCCGGGGCAGGCGTTCCAGCAGCAGGTAGGAGACAGGAGACTCTCTTCAAGAGGCTTGGCTGTGCGAAACGAGCAGGTGCCAGACGGCGAGGCGGGGTGGAGGGGCGGTGCATTTTCAACTTGGCAAAGACTGGGACCTTGTCACCTGCCATTAGGAAAGAGCTACTGGAAACTTGGGGGAATGACTACTGAAAGAGGTGTCAGGGAGAATGGGACCCATCTGTGGGGGGCTCGACCTCAGGAGGAACAAGAAGGCGAATGTGAAGAAAGACACATCTGTATTTAAGGGTTTGGGAAGGTGCGGGGATTTGTGCCTAATAACCTCAGTTTTCTCTAGGAAGTTGGGGTCAAAGTGATTTGCTTAGAGGGAATGGGAAGGAGCTTGAAGATTTTGCTTTTTATTTTCATGCACTTTCATAAGAGATTAAAAAACTTTTATTTATATGTAAAATGTATAATATATCTGCATTTTATTCATTATGTGTAAAAATTTTCATTTCTTATGAAATAACCAATTTCCAAATCTACACCAGGAAACATTACATATTAACCATGGACTGCCTTAAGTTAAATCCTACCCAACATCTTCACCTTAAGGTGCTCTTGGGTTTTTTTGTTTGTTTTTTGTTTTTGTTTTTTCACTATAGATGATTGAGGTATAAGTTTTATTATAAAATGTTGCAGATTGTGATTCCAGTAGTTCGCTGAAGTTACCGTCCAACAAATTTGCAGATTGAGACTTTGAGACTTGCTGTGGAGAGAATCCTGTCCGCACCATCTGATGGCAGGGTGGGGTCCACTCAGCCTCAGGGCCTCTAGCAGACAGACAAATCTGGGAGGGAATGGGGGGCCCGCCGGAGGACCCTGGAGCTGAACTGGCTGGTGTGCTGTCTCACGGAGGCGGGCAGCAGTGAAGGGCCCTGGCCCCTCCCTGCACCCTACAGGCAGGGATGAAGCATTTTGCCATCCTGGTACCATGACCCGTGGAAGTTTGTGCTCTGACCAATGGGACCAGTCCCTGCTGCCCCCAGAGGGAAAAGTCCTAAGAGACGAGTGAGAGTCACTGCAGGTGTGCATTGCACGTGGCCCATCCCGAGGAGAAGAGCGGATGCCTCCTCCTGCCGTAAGTGGTGGGAAAGAGACATGACCCAGAGGATGGGCGGGGCACACAAAACTGAGGCTCCGAACGATGCTGATAATTGTTCACAATCGGTCGCCAGGGCTGGGCAGAGTCTGAATGCAAACCTAGCTGACCTGATTTAAAAGCTTAGCCCCGTGTGCGTAGACCGCCCTCCCTCGGGCACCCTTGTTGGCAAATCACACATTCATACCGATAAGGGGTCGGGGGTCAGCTTTCTCTAACTTGCATGTCACCCAGAAATTTGTGGATTTAAAGTCTAAAGAGAGGGAGAGAAGAAGAGCCCAGGAACTAGCCCCGGCCTTATAAGAGACCCCGGGCTTAAGAGAAGGTGGTCCCATGGTTTTTTTTCCCAATTCTTCATCTTTCACTCCCTACCCTTAACTACTCTGAGATGCCTTGATGTTCTGTGGATGTTATTTCATTGGTCCCAGTAATAATTATATATGGAAAAATCAACCGACTTGAGAAATTGGGGTACTGGCCTGTATTTCTATGTATTCTTATTTATGAACTATGTAGAAACATAGCTAAGAGTGGCTGCCTGGGAAGAACACTGGGGCACCATGCTTCGTGTCTGGGGTTCTGAACCAGCAGCTTTTGAATTAAAGGGAGCTACTACTTATTATCACATGTACTTAAAAGACAAATAATTTGATCAGTGGCTATTCTAAGTGGTTTTTGTGTTTCTTTCAGATGTCGCCCATTTAATGTGGTTCGAAAGACTCTATGTTTGGCTTCAGTGTTTTGAAAAATATATCTTGTACCCAGCAATAATTTTGAATGCCCTCACTATTGATGCATTTTCAATAAGCAATTACCGGAGACTCGGGACCCAGTAAGTGGATAATGGTTTATTCTCCTAATGATTTGGCTCATAACGTTTTTAAAACGGAGTGAATTTTCTCTGAACAGGCTGTGGCAGGGGTAACTTCCACGGTGTCTTTTACCCAAACTCCGTAGAGCTGGGCGGTCATTTGTGGAGTAACTGGGGTACAGAAGAAGTTAGATCTGCTGGAAGTGATGTTGTGAATAAATGTCAGTGGATTTGAAAGTCGTCCCGCAGACTTAGTCAGTGAGTCCTAAGACGATGACAGAAGGCCAGTGTGACTCCAGGGTTCCCGGGATTTGTGCCTCATGTCAGCTCATTTAGCAAATATGCTGTCATTTTGTGCTTGAGGGACTGTCCCCGCTCTGTCTGCATCGATCAGGAGAAGTGTTACAGTTACAAAAACGGAGCACAGAGACTGCATGCTGCAGCATACCACGCTTCTGCAAAGCGTTAACAATGTACGGTTGAGTTATTGACTTAATATATTAAAATTAACTCTGAATTTACAAATGGAAAGCTCCTGGGATACTTTGTGGATCTGGCTTTCTGACAAAAGGTTCGAGTTTCTGGTCAAATAAGTTGTCAGAGTAGAAAGCGGTGAAAGAGATTCTTTCCCAGATTCGCTCATCGATCGCCTTGTTTAAACGCTGTGTGCCCAACTCAACCCTGACGTGTGTAATCCCGAGCAGATGAATTCCAGCCGTTCACGGTAAGAGGGGGATAAATTCCCGAATGTTTGCCAGAGATTGGGCAGGCTGAGCCCAAAGGCATTTGGGTACTGGACTTTGAGTAAGCTCATGGCCAGACAAGGCAGACACTGAAAGAAATGACCCCATAACCTTCCTGACCCTGCCTTCCTTCCAGCCTAAACCTGGTTCAGTTCGGCCACGGCAAGAAGTCCATGCCTTTTGGTACTTAAAACTCCTAGACTTCAGGTCCAGGGGTGAACCTTTGTCTCACTGGATAAAGAAGCTGGCTGATGGGACTAGAGATCCCTTATATAGCTTGGGTGGGCCCGACCCAGGGATGACTCTCCTTCTAGAACATGAAATCCTTCTCCTTGTGGCAGGTGTTCCCAGTGAGGTACCACCCTGGCTGGCCCCAGGGTCACCTCTTGAACAAGGCCGGTCGTCCATTTTTAGGGTGGAGGCTCTCGACCAGAGCCAGAGCAGCAGAGAAGGGACCAGTGCTGTCTGGGGGACTGAGCTGCAGGGGTTCGAGTACAGCCCAGAAATCACCTGCCTCCCCCTCTCCAGCATCAGGTACTAGACCTGGAGCCAAGCCCGCAGGTCACGACCAATCAGCTCTGGCTGTTGGCAGAGGACGGATACAAAAAGTTGAGAATCAGACGGACTCAAATAAACAGTTCGGAGAGAGTCCAGTTTGAAGTAAGCTTACTGTCTAATCCCTGTAATTTTTTTCCAGACGCTAAAGACAGAAAGCGTCAGCTTACTTCTCGTTCCTCCAGGTATTCTCAACTTTCAGGTGGTACCCACAGAATTATCTTTCTCGGAACCCAGAGCCGATAAGCCTTTTTATATTCTTGAGGCATCCATCTGAAGACAGAGAACCAAAGTCTCCCGAGATTTCGAGTGCCCCGCTAGACCAGCTGTTCTGACACAGGACAGCAAGAGGCTGTCCGTCAGTCTCACCTGGAGGCCTGTTTCGACCTTCATGGGAACCACTGTTCCCGACAGACAGTGAACTCTTCAATAGCAGGCACTGCTTCTCGTTCAGCTTTCAGTACCGACCCCCTAGTAAGCGGTGACGGAGGGACGGTTGGATGGATGACCGCGCCGGTGAATCGTGATGTCTCATTAGGTGTTTAGAGCTCCTAGCCTGACCTGAATGGATGCTTTGCAGCTGTCCTAGGCCATTGTTCACTCCTTGATATATAAGCATTTATAAAGCCTTCAGCTAAGCCCAGGACGGCCTATGAATCAGTGACTGAAACCATTAATCACAAAGGTCATCATATCAATCCTTCAGACCTACCACAGCCTTAACCAGCCATCGTTATTAAACGTAACCTAAATACGTAGTCACAAAAAGTTCAGAGTTAAGCTCATCTAGCTTTGTCCTGAATAACCCAGAAATCACCTATTCCCCTGAAAACCAAAACATCCCTAGTCTTGAGACACTTGTCACTGGGGTCCCTCCAAGGGCTTTGGCTGCCCCGCGGGGATTCTTGTACCCTGGGCTGTTGTCAAGGACAACTGGGCCCGCGGCCAGACCTTCACACTGGATCTTGGTCTCGGTGAGTGTGGAGCCAAGGGCAACCGCACCACAGGAACGCTGAGAGCTCCCTGTGAAGTTACACGGAACTTTCCGCCCCCCCGAGACCTGCGTGCGAGCCGGGGCTAGGGTTTCGCAGCGTGGCCTCGGGCAGACCTCACTGGGGGCATCGGGGGAAGAGCGGGAACGCTCACGGCCCTTGGTCTGAAGGCGTACAAAATGTCAAGTGGAATTGCCAACATTAGATCTTTTTGATGAGAGTATCGCAGTGTTGCACCTGATAGGCACAAAATCTTTGAAAGCACTTTTTAAATGATCTCCTCCTGGGACATTAGGTCCAGAGCCCAGGGTCCCTCTAGGCTCAGGGATGTGAGGCACAGTCCCAGTTTTCTGTATTTAACCAGAAAAAGAAACCCCCTCTCACTCTGAAGTGCCACCATTCTCTGGACAGTGTTCCCTCACTTTCCTTTGATTTTCCAAAGCAGCTGTTATAACTGGGGGGAGTCTGGTTAAAATGGAGCCTCCTGCAGAAAGACAGACCCTCAAGCAGGGGATGCTCTGTTAGGCTGTCCTGAGCTGCTGCCATGGACCGTCCAGCCTGACGGTGGGTAGGCTGTTCACGCTTGACCTCGTGACCTGGTGGAATTGCACATGCAGCACACGCCCCTCCCTGCATGAGTTACTGACCTGCCTCCCTGGACAGGAGCGCTAAGGAGGTCAGTCCTCAAAGCAGCATCTTGGCCTGTCTTTGCCAACCGCCTCGGTCAGCTCCGTGACTGAAAAAGCCATGGGGAAAAAAATGTCGATGACATAATTGGCAGCTCAAAGAAAGGGAGACCAGGGAGCTTACGCTCACTGGGATGACAGATACGCTGAGAAACATTGGAGGTTAATGTCTAAGAGTAAAAATGGCTTTTTAAGATAGTGGTTGTTTTCCTCTTTTCAGAATTTAACATTGACTGTTATTACATCGCTGCGTCAGTGAGATTCTTTTATAATAAAAGGCATCCCGTAAGCAGGCTGCACAGGGGCCACCCGCTCCGATCTCTCACTTGCCATCAAGCTTTCTGTGGAACCTGTCACTGCCTTCCGACAAGCTCCCAGGGGCTCGTGTCCTTTCGAAGGACAAGGGACAATCAGAAGCAAATGGCGGAAAGGAGCCTCTTCCAGGGGCCGAGTCTGTGTGGGAGGGTCCCTCGGGCTGAGTTTTAATCCCAGCTCCACCCCGCGAGCGCCCAGCCAAACACCTCCAGCTCCGAGACTCAGTTTACCGCTCTGTCAAGGGAGGGTCATCACAGACCCCCCAGTTTGGCGTTTTGTGTTTACAAAGTGCTGAATGCACAGTGAACGCTGAGGAAGCGCTAGCTGTTGTCACCTGCCCCACAGCTGGGGCAGCGTCCTCGAGGGCTCTTCTTCCTTTCCCTCCCGGCAGCTGGGACATCTTCCTGATGATCGTGGCCGGCATGAAGCTTCTGCGGACCTCCTTCTGCAGCCCCGCTCACCAGTTCGTGCACCTGAGCTTCACGGTGATCTTCTTCCATTTCGACTACAGAGACCTTTCAGAGGGCTTCCTGCTGGATTTCTTCACGGTGTCCATTGTATTTAGCAAGGCAAGTCAGTGAGCTCTTTTCTTTATTGTAAAATGCAAAAGGCGCACTCCTTATCAAATGGCGTCACCGTTTTAAATATTTTTTAAAAATATAGCATGAAATTATACTGAATGACATATGCATGTTACATGCCTGCTGCCATTTGAGAACGTTCCCCGTGGAATATATATATACCATGTTATTTGCCAAAAATCACTAATGAATATGGATTAGGCATTAGTGTTGCTTGAAATTTTATGATCTTTGTCACTAACAACCTCTTTCTAGAACTTTCCTAGATCTCAAAGGCTGTAAATTAAAGATTAGCAATCAGACATTAAATTATTTTTAGTTTTCTCCTTCCTTCCTTCCTTCCTTCCTTCCTTCTTTCCTTCCTTCCTTCCTTCCCTTCTTCCTTCCTTCCTCACTTACTTAGCAAGCATTCTGCCTTTTGAGGTCACTTCGAGACCTGGCACCGAGAGCCAGGTCCCCTGGCGTATTTCCACTCCCCCAGCTTGTCTCAGGGTGAGATTTCACCTGCGGTTAAGTCGCATGTGGGCGATGAGAAACCCTCATCCCTGCTCAGGCAGGTGTGTGGGCTGGTGTCTGACATCTAATGTGAAGGAGATAGAGTCCTCTAGGTGAACCCGGGCTTGTGAGCAGACAGGAGAAGGAACTGGGAGCAAGCCCTGCTGGGGCAGCTGAGTGACACTCCTTCCACATCGGCCTCCACGTGCCCTGTTCTCTGCCCTGAGATCGGCCTACCCGACAACTTCCCCTTTTGGTTAATAACTTATACTTTAAAGGTTCCCCCCCCCCAACTTCATTTTTTTGGTACCCTTTTTGAATCAGTTCTGTTCGTTTGCCTTGTTATTACGTATCCTTTCCTCCTGCTGGCTTTCTCTCCGCTTGTTTTAGGGAATGGAAACTCAGAACTCTCACATTGTTGGGAAAAAATGCCACAAGTAGTTGACGTCAACCACCCCATCGTTATTGCATGTGCGTTTCCTGTTATAACTCCAGCTGGACATTGATTTTTCAGTTGTTTGTCCTTGTGTCACTTGTCATTTGCTCCTTGTTCTTCCTTCTGTAGCCTGCCCCATTTCCACATCTGATTCTGGAGCCCTGGCCTTGTCCACAAACATTTTTTTTCTGTCTCAGTTCTTTTTGGTCTTGGTAAACTTATCTCATTTTTCTGACGATTCAGATCCCTGGCTTCTATATCCTGTTTTCCTTAATGATGTATAAATTCCCATTAGCTCACATGATCAATGTAAAATTATTATCTTATCATCCTTAAAGCATTTATGCAGTTATTGTAAATAAGTTCGCTGCTCGCAGGGGTGAGAGCTCATTACCAGATGCAGGGTGTGCTGGGATGGATTGGAATCCCGCCTCTGCCTTTGTGTGTATTTGACATGGTGATGCTGGTATTTCTTTCTGAACCTCGGTTTCTTTAAAGTGGAAGATAAAGGCACCAATCTCACCAGGGACATTTCAAAGACTAATTAATATAACTCCAAAAGAAGTTTTTAAGTAGCGCATGCTTTTCAAATGCAAGGCAGAATTTTTAAAGCCATGGTATGGAGAGGAAGAGAAGTCACGTGCTGTCTGGTACTGGAAGGAGTGTGGCTGGTTTCCTGCACTGATCTCTCTGGTTAAGTACCATCCTGTACAGTGAGAGGCCCCAGGGACCACCCACGTGGCAGGGAGCAGGGAGAGTCTCACTGTAAAAGTCTAAGGAGGGTGGCTTCTAATTGACCCTACGTCTGCGGCAGGAGTGGTGGAGGTGTTTGCTGGAGCACAGAGCCCATCCCCACTGGGCGTAATGCTGAGCCGAGAGCAGCCGCTGCTGACCGTGTGTGGCCCCCTGTGCGTCCGGAGAAAGGCTTGCTGGGGGAAACACAGCAGTTATGGTCACTTTTGTTTCTTCTCGTCCACAAGGGCACTGAGTGTATCCTGGGCAGGATGCGGGGGGCGGGACGTGTCGGGACACAGTCTCAATCTAAACCCGTGGAAATTTCTTTGCTGCTGGCATTCAGCTTCCACCGCCATAACCTTTCAGAAGCACCAATTAAAACACCAGACATTTCAGACAGAACGGTGGTAGCACCATTCTTATTTCCTCTGACTGAGGGAACATCAGCACATGTAATTTGAATAGTCTGCTTTTCAACTAAAGATGATAGCTATGTCTGAAAGCAAAAAAAAAAAAGAGAGACAAAAGCTGGAAGAATCAGCATACTGAGCAGTGAGTCGGTCCTAACGGTAACTCCTTCTAATACCTACTCCCTCCTGTTCGTGAAGGCAGCAGCGCCTTGTCTGGAACGAGAAACAAGATCTGATTTCTTGGGGATATATATATATATATATATATATATATATAGAGAGAGAGAGAGAGAGAGAGAGAGAGTCAAATAAAGAGACAACATTTGAGATCTTCCTGGAAAAAAAGCCAGTGGAAATCAGTGACGGAAGATGGCAGTGGCCGAGCAGAAGCATCTAGTTAATGCTTCCTGTAAAGACCCTGCCTGCAGATCCCAGCTGATGCTTCCTGTTCATCCTCCTCATTTTAGTAAATCTTTTCAAACACTGTCGGTATTAATGTATTTCCTGGAGGCTTTCTAGGAACCTACAGTGTTGGCCTTGGAGTCAGTGCTGCTTTTTAAGGTAATGCATGGTATGCATTGTTATGTGTTCATAGGCTCTTCAGTCCTGCTTGTGACACGCTCTCTCGTCTGACCCTTGCAGGAACCCTTAAGGCTTCCTGCACCCTGCTCCTAGGCTGCGAACTAGAGAGTCCCCGTTGGTTAGCCTGGCAGCCCCACCACAGAAGGGCTGCAGACAAGTGAGAGACTTTCAGTTTCCCTGGAAGAAAGGAGCTGCGTGAATGCAGGACTCCTTGTCGTTCTGAGTCGGTTGCTCCTGACCCTTCAGGCTTTATGGATAGCACAGAGGGAATGGGGGGTGGGGGGGGGTGATGATCCGCTGAGTGAGATCGAAGCAGCAGGAGGCCAGAGAGCGGGACAGATGTCTCCCGGGGCCCTACCTGTGTAACTCTCTGCCTCCCTCCCTGAATCCCCGAATGTCCCCGAGACGTGGAAGGTGAATGTCAGCTGGTCTCTTCCGTCTTCCAGACCCAGTGAAAAATGGAAGCCACGAGTTCCAGGGCCAGAGCCTAACAGGAAAGATTTCACGCCACCCATGTATCAACAGAGAAGGTGGGACATTCCTAGGGGAAGAGTCCTAGGCTGGTGAGGGCGGGTCCCACGTGACAGGTGTGGCACTCCAACCACATAGCCCCTGGGGCTTCTTTGAGAAGTCAGGCCATCCTTCCACACCCCTCATTCTCTCAGCCCCTCTCCTTACTCTCTTCTGCCCCCTTGTCATTCTTCTCTTTCAAGAATTAATTAATGTAATTAATTTGTAACATTTCCAGGATGCCTAGGTCTTTGGGGGACACACTCTAGTAAGACACGCCCTCGGTGAAGACATTTGTTTGCAAGGGATATTTGGTTGTGACGGGAACAAAGATGACAAAGGGCCTTTCATGCTCTCCTAGTTCTGAAGACGTTCTTAGAAGCCATCTAGTCTCAAAATATTTAGTAACTTTGAGTTGTAAAATCAGGACTTGAAAAGATCCTGCCAGAGGATAACTCTGCCGGTATTTCCAGGATGTATTAAGCGTGAAGTTCTGCATGTCATTAGTTCAACACAGCGGCGGGCACTTTTACCATTTAGGAAATGACCGTTAGCAGGTGAGGTCGTTTTTGTATGAAGCCGTGTGAGCGAGAGCACCGGAGCCAGAGCAAGTGGCCGCACTGCGGGGGCCTGCAGTTAGTGTCCCAGTTATTGGAAATCAGTTTCTAAATGCCATTTTCCTTCTTTTCTGTGTGCAGGTGGTAAACCTCGCATTAAAATGGAACTGCCTTTTGGGGAATGCATCCTTTTACAAAAGTATTGGTTTAAAATACTTTGCTCGAAAAAGTAATTGTTTATTTACTGAGCATACCTTCCGCGCCAGGCACGGTGCTAGGCACAGAGATAGCTAACGAGAATGACAGTGAGTCCTGATTGGGTGCTTTCCGTGGGCCAGGCACTATTGTCAGCACTTTGCCCATATGGGCCTGCTTAACCCTCCCGTCAGCTTTGTGGCACAGAAACAAGTTCATTGCCCTGGGGTCTCACCCTGTAAAATGGGAAAGCAGGGCCTGCTCTGAGGCTGTCCTTGGCGAGCCGCCTCCCCTGCCTGGGAGTCTAGAAAGAAGGCACGTAGGTCAGGAGGTCATTACAGTGAAGTAGGATGGGAGGTGACCATTGCAGAAAATTTCAAGAGTGCACAGAACAAGGGCACCCGGTCCCAGCCGGGAGGACCAGAAACAACGTTTACCTTGCGATTTGGAGAACGGGGCAGTGAGTCCCGCGAGGATGGCAGGGAAGCGGGTGCCTGCGAGGAGGGAACTACATGTGCACAGGCCCAGAAGCAAGAGGGAGTCTGGCACATTCTGGGAAGGGCAAGGTATTTGGTAAGCGCGTCACCCCCGGGAGGAGGGCGGTGAGAGGTGGCGCCAGGAGCCCCAGAGCGCGGGCTTTATTCCTGTTGCCTGGAGGTTGTTGAGCAGAGGGGTAACGGGGCCCGAACTGCTTTTTAGAAACCTCCCTTGGCGGGAGTGAGCAAGAGATGGTGACGGGCAGAGGCCTGGAGATTGGGTGGGAGAGCACCTGATAAGTTAGGCAAATCAGAACGGCAGCTCGGTGCGGAAGCGCGGACAAGAGAAGGGGACCCAGTGAGGAGGTTGCGTGGGTGACAGCAGGTGGCAACCGGAGATGAGGGGAAGTGGGCTGGCGGAGGAACTGCCATATCTAGGACGGCTCTCGGGTCCAGGGCCCCGGTGACCAGCTGGTATCATTAACGAGATTAGGGGAAAAAAAGAGAAAGACATTTGGGGGAAAAGAATGTTGGTTTCAGATGCGGAACTGTGGAGTGAGAAGTGATGATGATGGAATGTAATGCCCTATGGAGCGGGATTATTTTCCATTTCAATATTTTAATTCACATAGCTAATACATAAATGTATTACTGTAATAAAATCAGAAAAACAATGGAAAATACAGTCTATCTTTATACACATCCTCACTCCTTAACTCCTCCTCTCTTTAATGAATACCAGTGAAAACTTCTCAGAATGATTCCTTTCATTCTGTTTTCCAAAATATTTGCGTGCACACTTACACACACACTATACACACACGTCCAATATTAATGAGATTTTTCTTTACACATTTTTAATTCCCTTTTTGCTTAAAAATAAATCTTAGGGAACTTCCATGAAACATAACGCCCCCTCTTCTTTTAATGCCTGCATAATATTCCACAACACATTCTGTAATTCGACAGCTATTTCCCCGTTGAGAGACATTTAATTCGTTTCTGATTTGTTTTCTGTGGTAGTTGGGACTTCTGTACTCACAAATTCCAAATGAAACTAGCTTCACATAAAAAAGGAATTTAATAGTTCATGTAACTGATTGGAGGCCCAGAAGCTGGACTTGCAGCATCGAAATGCCGTTTCGGCTTCCCCTCCTCTCCCCCGCGGGCTTTGCTCCTCGGCTGGCTCTGTCCGCGTGGCGTGACTGCAGTCGCTAGCTTCCCTGCTGCCAACGATCCCAGGAAGAAGAGAACACGTCTTCCCTCATGGCTTCAGCTGTAATCCCGGGCTACAGTCTCACCGACTCCTCTCGGGTCATGCGTTCATGTCTGAGCAAGGTTCAGTGGCCAGAGGGATGCATGTCTCTCGTCAGCGAGGCCTGGAATTCTAACTAAGTCCCACTTGAACTACCAGGCAGGGACGGGGAAGAGTGTCAGATGCTGCTACATCCGACCGCACGTAGATGATCACTGACATCCCGTTGGGCGTCAGAGCCATGGAAACAGATTTCCGATTGGAATTGCCAGGTCTACCAGATGTACATGAAAGGGCCTCAGTAGGGAATCCTTCCGGAAGACTTATATTGCTTCCAACACACGTGACCAGCACGTAGATGAACAGGCGGAGGAGGAAGATGCCGCTAAAGTTTGGATAAGCGACCCGTGAAACAAGAGAGAGTGCAGTGTAATGGTAAGTGAGGCCGTCGTTTCAAGAAAGAGGGAGCAGTCAACACTAGCAGAGCCTTCACACAACACCCAGGACCCCATAGTGGACGCAGCGGTTGGCAGTGGAGAGGTCGTGGGCGTGAGTGCCAGTGCCGTGGGACTCTACTGTTGAGTGAGCCTTGGAAGTCAGGGGCGCTGTGTTTTCCTGTTCTGTGCCCTCCGTGTCCTCTGCAGAGCTCCTGGTTTAGTGAGCCCTGTGTTTGCTGGTGGGTGACCGAGTCTGTCTGTTGGCCACAGGTCGCTGTATTTAAATGTGGGTGTCCGAGGGAGCTTTATAGTATGTGGCTCAGTGAAGCTGCCTTGAAGAGAAAACTCCACAGTCATGGCCCCTTTTAGGCCATTGGCTGGCTTAAGAAGGGGTCCATGGTTTTAGACGTGACATTCTCATTATGTATAAACGACTCAGTCCACTGCGCTCACCAGGAATAAACAGGTCAAGAACCTGAGATGCGATGGGCGAGCCTGCAGTGTTTGCTTAGTGCCGCCATCTCTAGATTTAAACCCAGAGCTTGATACTTAACATGAGGATGGAGTTCTACACGTTGCCGGCCAGGAAACCATGGACAACAAATGCTATTTTCTCTCCTCAGCATGGCCGCCCTGTGCCTCCTCTGAGACACTGATGGCGACAGCTGCACCCTCCTCTCTCACAGGGCCGTAGCGTGGGCTCATTCTGTCCTGAAGCAAAGTGGTGGCAGTGGCCGCTCCACGTCACCTTTACGTTGAACGTTGCTCCGTTCGCCACTTCAGCTTATCTGTAGCTCACGTCCCCTCAGTGAGCCGAAGGGCGAACCTGTCAGAATTGCCGAACTTTTTCATAATTCTGGAGTCTTCAGCAGGGCTGTCTCAGAGTGTCCCCTCTGCTCGACAAGGCTAAGTCCCATGATAACATCAGTCCAGTCGGTTAAAATAACCGACTGGCCCTGAGTCGTCTTCCGGTTGTGGAACTCATCAGTGGCTTTTACAGTGTAAATATAAATGCCAGTTAACCTGAAAATTATTAGGTGGGTCTTTACAAAGAGCCTCCTCTAGTAAGGTAAGTCGGGGAGAGCTACATTTGCTTCGGTGCTGAGTTGTCAGTGTTTGGGGAGGAACTATGCCCAAACACAAGTAAGGAGACTTGCAGTATCTCATCACACAGTGTAGAGAATTTAATTCAACAGTTATAATTTAGTGATTACTGGGTGTCACTCCCACCACTTCCTTAGCTGTTCACGGAGCGGAGATGCGTCAGTAGAAATGCCCTTCCAGAGCTTATGCCAGTGGGGGAGACGGGAAGTTACAAATAGCAAAGAGCTGAGTTACCTCATCAGGCACTCTAAGTTCTGATGCTTTCAGCTCCTCGTTCAGAGAGAGATCTTTGGAAATGTACCCGGTACCAGCTCCGTTCACCCCTCCGTGGCTGCCATTTTGGCCCCAGCATCACTACCTCTTACCTGAGTTACTGCAGTAGTCTGAAAGGCTCCCCTGCTTCCACGCTCCCCGCCCTGCAGCCTGTTCTTAACAGGGTGGCCAGAAGAGAGGTTTCTTTTTTTAAATAAACTTATTTTGAAGTAATTTTAGATTTCTACACATATGAAGACAGCACAGAGTTCCCGTACAGCCCAGACTCAGCTGCCCCTATTATGATCATCGTACGTGACTATAGTGCATTTGTCACAATTAATGAACCAAAATTGATGTTGTTGTTAACTGAAGTCCATACTTAATTCAGATTTCCCGAACTTTTAAATTTGATATGCCTAGGGTTGTGTGTGTGTGTGTACAGTCCTGCTTGGCGTCCTTGAGGTTTCTGGATTTGTGTTTTGGTGTCTGTCATTAATTTCACAAGCTCTTCGTTATCATTACTTCAGATGTTTCTTCCGCTTCGTTCTCTGCCCCTTCCTCTGCCGTCACAACGGCACATGTGTTACACCTTTTGCCGTTGCACCGTACTTCCTGGGTGTTCTGCTTTGGTGTCGGTGTTTTGCTTCGCAGTTCACTTAGGGAAAGTGTTGTTGGCATGTCTTCAAACTCATTGATTCTTGCCTTGCCCGTGTCCGATCTCCTACTGATGGGCCCATTAAGGCTTTCCTCATGCCTGGCATAGTATTTGTAGTTTCCAGTTTTTCTTTTAGAACACAAGCGCGATCCTGCCCTTGCTCAGCGCCCCTTGCCCTGGCCCTCCGACCAGCGCCAGCCGGCTCCCCACTGCTGCTCTGGGTGCCCCCTGTCCTCCCCCCACTCGACACAGCTGCCCTTGCAGGGCCCCCCCCCGCCCCGTGAGGGGTGTGCTCTCACTCTGGAACCCTTGCTCTAGCTCTTGCCTCTGCCTAGAAGCGCTCCCCCCAGGCACCCACTTGGCTCTCTGTATCAGCTCCTCCGCGGGTCTGCTCAGTTCTCACCTGCTCGGTCAGACCGACGTCCTGGCTTCACGTGGCACCTTGCCCTGCGCTACCCTCTGCCCAGGCTCCCGAGCCTCCCGCAGCGCTCCGTGTTGGCCTGTGTGTACTCGTTGCTCTCTAACATGCTCGGTCACTGACTTCTTTTCCCTCCCACTGTCTGTTCCACGAGAATGCACGTTTCACGTGAGCAAAGATCTCTGCCTGCCTTCTTCAGTGATATGTCCCGATTTCCCGAGCAGGGTCAGGCACACAGTAGGTGTACAGTAAACTTCTGTGGAACATTGGAAGCTGCTCTTTCAGGCCGACTCTTCGGTAACGTATCGAAAGTCACTCCCCGCCAGACTTGAACTCAGCCCTATTGCCTGTCTGCCCAAACACAGGAGTTTGCAGAAGGTTCACGAGGCTCCTGCAGGAACGTAGTGCACCTTCTGGGTTCTTGGAGATACACAGTCACTTGTCATTGCCACCTGGGATGGTGCAGGAGGAGAATATCACAGACTCAGGAACAAAGAACACAGGTTGATGCACCTGTGTTCCCAAGGAAATTGGAAACACGTCGAGTGGCGGGACCACGGGTGCGCTCAGCTATTTCCTCCTTCCTGCAGTTTGTAACAAAGTGCAGGCTCACTGTGATTCCTCGATATGTATTGAATTCAGTCACGAGCTTAGAGATGAAAAAACTGGTTTTTGAAAAATGAAGTCCTAGCTTGGATGTGGTGGCTGGGTGACATTTTATTATTTTAGTGAGATGATGATTCAGAGGGCAGGGTCAGGGGAGTATGTGGGTGGAGGAGGGCTTTAGATGGAGCACATGGGTCACTTAGAGCTCCCTCCTTGCGTGGTCCCCATGTGTGTTTTGATGTCTTGGCTTCCTAGACAGTCTTGTTCAGTTGCCTCAGCACCACCTGCTGCCCCACTCATGGTGGGAGCTCACACGTGGCTGGCAGAACCGGCTGCTCTTCTGTGCCGGGGCCGCCCTGTGCCCTGGAGTCCACCAGGCCCTTCCTGTGACACTGAGGTGGGTAGAAACAGCCTGCTTCTAGCTGTAGATGTGTCTACCCCAGTGGTGACAAGCTGACACATCCCACTGGGCAGCCCCTTACACATGGCCACAGTCACGACTCCACTCTGCATGGCATTGTGTAACTGCTGGGAGGTACCTGGGTTGCCCTGAACGCCCCCGAGTCAAGATTGATAGCCCAACACGCCAACTTTCTTGTCCTCCACTCCCCTGTTCAGCACCCACCCACAAGGGAGGTGGGCTTCCCTTAATTCAAACCACACAAGCTACCGTAATTCCTCTCCTGGGACGGGGCGTGAGCTGAGGTGAATGCTGGCAGCTCTTCTGCCTCTCCACCTGCAAATAAGGGTCAACTTTTCCTCCCCATCCGTGACATCCAGCCTGATGTGCAAGAGTTACACCCTTTTCATCTTCCCCTTTATTCTCATGCCAAAGTATACTATAATAAGTTCATGGATTTAGCCATGTTTTTCAAAGATCTACAGACTCAAATGCGACCCTGCTAATATGTCGGAGAGGTATTTTGGGGGTCCCATTGTTTTAAAGCCTGCATCTTTCTCTGCTGAAAGAGGCTGCTCACTGGCTACACGTTGCAGTCCTTCCCATCAGGACATTGGTGATGTTCTGTCATTAAGGCCAAAAACTGAAGAGCCCTGCTCAATAACCTTTGCAGAAATTGGGGCAGGGATATCTGTTCGAGACACAGAAAGGCCACTTCAGTGGCTTTGAGGAATTCAGGAGAGGGGACCGCTCTAAATCTTTTCACTGAAAGGATTTGCAAACATTCCTGACTCAGGAACAAGGGGCAGTGCACTCGTTAAAATGTGTCGTGAAGAGGGAGCCCGGTTTGGTCGTGAGCCAGGCGACAGTTGCCTTGTGAGGCCAGCCAGTGGCAGCTATCGCTCTGTCCTGGCTGGAGGCTCCTGGCTCCACAGGATGTCCCAGAGGAACCTGTGAGTTCCAGCAGTGTCCTTCACCAGGTGCTTGTGTTCAGGACAGGATCTTCTTGGTCACCAACATTCCCATTCTTTCTTTCCTCGAGCTGCCAGTTTCAAAAGCACCATGGTGCTTTTGCCTCAGTAGAGGAAAACTGTTGATGAGACTGAGACAGTTACTAGATAAGTTTAAAATGCCCAGGGAGGCCTTGGCCAGTGGCTCAGCTGGTTGGAGCATCGTTCTGTTCTCCAAAAGGTTGGGGGTTCGATCCCCAGTAAGGGTGCGTACAGGAGGCAACCGACTGATGCTTCTCTCACATCAGTGTTTCTCTCTCTCTCTCTCTCTCTCTCTCTCTCTCTCCCCCCACCTTCCTCCTTCCCCTCTCTCTAAAATCATTAAACATATACTTGTCCTTGGGTGAGGATTTTAAAAAAATACCGGGGAGCAAGAGCGTAAATACCTCTCTTATCGGGGAAATCAGTGGCATGTAGGGAGAATCAGGGAGTAGCAAGAAAAATTTCACGGAACCTGCACCCACTATAGCCAGGGGTTGTATCACTTGACGAGTTGGGAAAATGCCTGAGGTTTTCATTCACTCTCTGTTTCACTTTCTGAGAAACACTGTTGAACTTCTATCTACCCTGTGCCTGCACCACTTGTCTGCTGGGAGATACGTGTACAACTGTCACTGACATCCGAGGACTGTGGCCAATGACCATGCTCTCTAATAATAAGGATGCGAGAGACAAAGACAAGGAATGCTTCTGACACGATGTTACAGGTGCAATAAGTAAAACACCTGTATTTGCAGAGCACTTATTATATGCTGAGTCTAAACTAAAAAAATTACATGCATTATTTTGTATAATCTTCACAGTAAATTTCTGAAACAGGTCCCATGACCACAGCGACTTTGCAGATGAGAAGTGGCAGGAAAGGAGTCCAAGATCACACAGCGAGGGAGATCACACAGAGCTGGGGGACAAGACGCCAGGCCCGTCTGACTGCGAAGCGCATCCTGTTACCGGGGTGCGCCACGGCCTTCCGTGTGACGTGGAGTTATAAGACAGCCACTGGCGGGGGCCTCCCCGGGGAGCAGCTAATTAGGGCAGTGGGGAAGAATAATAGGGGAGTCCTGAACCACTCCTCAATTCCACTTTATTCCTTCTGTTAACTTATTACTTATGCCTCTTTTTTTAGTCAGTGCTCTTCTGTTACAAATATAAAAACTTGAATCAGAATGACCTTTAAATAATATTACACCGCGCATGTGCGGCGTAAGGCATTTCAACGGTTTGCTGCCTCCCTCCTTTGTGGTGCTGTCACACACTTTAGGTTTACATATGCCATAAACACCTAGTGTATTGTTATTATTTTTGCTTTAGATCAAAATTGTCCTCTTAGAGCAATTGAAAATAGGAAGGATTTTATTTTACTGCCACTTAATCTATTTATGATGCTCTGTTTCTCTGTGTACACCCAAATTTCCAACCTGTATCATATTTCTTCGGCCCAAAGATCTTCCTTAAACAATTCTTGTGTGTCGGTCTCTTGACAATGAATTGTCCGTTTCATTTGTTGGAGAAAGTGCATCTCTTTTATTTTTGAAAGATATAGTCGCTGGGTGTAGAACATATATATATGTCGACAGGCCCCGCCCCGCCCCTGCTTTAGCACTTTTGAAATGATACTCCATCATCTTCGGGTTCACGTTGCAGACGAAAGCCTTCTGTGATTTTTACTTTTGTTTCTCTCTGTGCGATGTGTGTTGTTCTTTTTTGGCTGCCTTCACGATGTTCTCTTCATCTTTTGTTTCCAGCAATTTGATGATGATGAGCCTTGTCACTTGTTTGTTTATTCGTGTGTTTGCTTGTGTGCGCGTTTGTCCTCTGTGGGGGTGGGCGTTTGTCCTCCGTGGTGTTACCTGATATTGAATCTGCGGCTTGGTGTTTGTCAATATTTTGAAAATTTCCTGGTTATTGTTTCTTCAAATACTCCCTTTGGCCTCTTGTTTTTCTCTTCTTTTTCCGAGGCTCAAACTCTGCACGCATGGGTCGGGTATTGTCCTGCAGCTCTGGGTACTCAGTAACGTCTGCTTTTTTTAATTCGCTCATATTTATCTTTGCGTTTCACTTGAGGTTGCTTCTCTTGACCTATCTTCAAGGTCATTGCTTCTCTCCATGGCTGTGTTAGCGTGCTGACCCGCTGAAAGCATTCTATATGTTACTGCGTTTCCCATTTTTTCCATTTTCATTTGAGTCTTTCTTATGTAGTTTCCATCTCCCTGCTGAAATTTCCCACCTAATCTTCCGTATTGTATTTCTTTTCCATTAAGGCCCTTAACATCGTTCCACATGTGTTTTATGTCTGAGTCTTGCTCTGATCGTTGCTTTGTCTTTCAGGAGTACATATTTTTTTCTCGCCTCCTGTATGTCTCATAAATTTTTTGTTCAGAACTGGTCATCTTTTAGAGGACTGCAGAAAATAAAGTAAATAGATTGGATGCTTGGAACTGCACATGCCTTTCCCTCTGCTAGATTTTTAAGGCAGGAGTAGGAGGTTGGCCAGGTTGGGGTCTCATCGTTACTGCGGTTACCTGCAGGGCACCACAGGCCTCAAACCTCCAGGACGGAAGGCCGTGTTCTGGTTGAAGCTGGCTTCACAGAGCAGTGTTGGCTCCGTGCTCAGCTGCAGGTCTGTGCCGCGCGCCAGCGTGTGTCCGTGCTCGCCCTCGCGCCTTCCTGTCCCCTCTCATCAGCACCTGCTTTTACTTTTTACTTGGAACTTGTTAGCTTGGTGGCGGGGGGTTGCAGGTGGAAGGGGAAGACCTTCTCTAATTAAGCCTCAGTCTTAGACCTTCATAGTGTCCCTTCGTCTCAGGGATGTGTCCTTCTAAGTCCTCCTGTCCCTCCAGCTGGAGCCATGGGTCCAGCAGGTACTCCGGCGCCCTCCTCAGGAATGGGGTCTTTGCTGTTGTTGTCACTCTCTCCCCCCTGCTGCAGGGAGTTTTTGCCAATGCTCTAAAGAGGGCAGTGCCTGCTGACCTCTCCTCCACAAACTAAGGTTGTGTCCCCGCGGGGGGTCGGGGGAAGGGGGCTGGCGGAGCTCTGTGCACGCACACGGGCCTGCCGCTTCCTCCCTTCGGGTCTGTGCCACTTCGTACGTTTTCCTAGGCTTCCTCCAGTCTGTTCTCTGAGCTCCTAGTGGAGTTCAAGGAGAAGGGACCTGCCATTCATGTAGGCCCAGAGGCTTCACAGTGTCCCACCAGCCCACACCTGGCTGTCACCAGTTCATCAGCTCTTCTGACCAAACTCTTCCTGCCAGGGGCTGGTCGCATCTGCCCCAGGCGAGCGATTGCTTTTTGCCTCCATGCCCTGAAGGTTCTGTCTCTCCTCCGGCTGTGGGCCAGGTCACTGCTCTACAGCCTAATCATGAATTTGAAGTTTATCTGGCTTTTTATTTTTCTTATAAGGGGGGGAAGAATGCTCTCTTCAGCTTTGTGCATCCCAGAGCACAGACCAGAAGCCCTTTCAACTACTTTTTAATTTTATATGAAATGTTGATCAGTTTGGTATATTAGGCAGAGCCCTTTGACGGCAAATGACAAAAACTGAAAAGAAAGGATGGGTGTCACTTGAAACACAGCCAGAGCTGGAGCAAACAGTACTAGCAGGGTGGGCTCTGTCTTTGGTGCCCTCCCCCCGCTTGCTTTTGCGTGGCCCTGCGTGGCTCGCCTCCAAGCGCCTCCTCTTCACACAGGAGCAAGATGGCCACCAGGTGCCCCACCTTCCCACAGCGGCCCTGGTGGCCGTGACACCCTGCGCCTGTTGTCTGTGCCTCAGACTCTGCTTACTCCTGCGTCAGCGACCGTCAGACTACGGTGGTGGCTATCAGACTGTGGCCGGCCCAGTGTGGACCATGTGTCCAACCCAGGGGTCAAGGTCAGGGGAGTGCGCTGTGTTAGCGGTCCCTGCACTGGCTTTGTGACCTCTTAGATCCATGCGTGGCATTTCCTTCAGCTATGGTTTTAAATTAATTTTTGCAACCGTGATGTCTGTCAGTGATGCAGTAACTCAATAGACTATCCGGCAAAAGCAACGCAATATTAGATGCGAGGTTCAACGGCGCATACCAACGTTAAAGATGTCCATGAGGTATGAGGTAGGAAAACCAAGTTTCAGAACAGTACATATCACTAATTCAATTTAAATAAAGAGGATGCATATACATGCAAACACACACACACACACACACACACGTTTCACATGTGTATGTGCAGAAAATTCCAGAAAGGATACCTCCTCAACCAGCCATTAAATGTCGCTGGTACTAGAAGTTCGGTTAGAATGAAGTGGGTAACAAGAGCATTCACTTTGCAACTCTGAACTATACGGTATTGTTAAAGGGATGTAATGCAAATGTAATATTTGCATTAAAATACCATACATTTTGCAAGTTTTAAGCGTATGAAGCAGAAAGTGTCCATTAGAGGAAACATCACCGTAGCAGTCACTTTATGTGTGGGTGAACCAGGTTGATGGAGTGTTTCATGGGTATGAGCTCTTGGGAGAGAAGGTAAGCTAGATGCCCGGGAGGCGTGGTGGGGAAGACATTCCGAAGACGTGGAGGAAGTGCCGCCTCATCGCCCCAGATATTCGCAGCATTTGTTTCTCTTATTAAACTCCCGCATGGGTGAAAGCGGCACGTGCCTTGAGAGGAGACAAGTGAACTGAGCCTCCTTCCCGAAGGCAGTGTTTGCTTTGCAATATGTGGGATTTGGACGGACCTTTGAGATGAAGGAAGCCTCCCAGGAACACGACCCAGAAAGCCACCTTTTCTCCACACACAAGAAAAGGCTAAATAAAATCCAAAACAATGATGGGGAACCGTATCATATATAGCATAGCTGGATGAAGGCAAAAATAAAGACTTTCAAGGGTTCAGGAGTTGAAAAGGAAGGCAGAGTATGTGCGTAAATGTGTCGCTTTCAGCACTTCATCCCAAGGCCAATTGGGGCACGATGCTTCGAGGACAAAGGCAACAGTCTCTCACCGGCTCCTTCTAGCCTCTGACTCTTCCCACTGAAGTCCACCCTTACTTACCCCCTTCCTCCGTGACCCACAACCCGGAACCGGCACCACAGCCAGAAACACACACCGATGCAGAATTACCTTGAATCCCTGACTCTGGGGGCCTCAGCAAGACCTTTTGGGAACGTGCATTCATACCTCTTGATAGATGATAACATTTCGATGTGCAGCGATGACTTCATTTGCATTTATGCATACGCTAATGAGCAGTTATGAAATATGACCCTAACTAATATTTTCTGTCTCGTTCTCCTAGGGGTCTGAAACCGTCTGGCTGCATAAGGTCGGCTAATCAAAGCCGCGCCGGCTGCGTTCGCCTTTATTAGCTCCCATTCATTTGCCTAAGTAGCTCACCCCTGCTGGGCACTCTGTCCCGGAATTAGCCCTGCTTCTCTTTTTAGTTACGATTTTCCAAACTGCACTTCACAGATGATGAACTGGTGCCCTGGTCGCTTTCTCCTTTCTTAGTTTTTACTCCGCTTCATGGTTCTATTTTCACTTTACTGTTGTAGGTTAATCAGACTCCTCCTGTTTGATACCTCTTGCCAGAAAAAATCCTGCTACTATTTCACATTTTATTATTAAATACGGCGTTTACTGCAAAATAACACTCATATCCTTTATCAGGTTTAAGAAAACAGTCTTTTATTACCCGGTTTTTTGAGTGAGTGTTGAATTTATTTTCCAACATTCTTTCTGTATCAATTAAGTGTCATGTGTTTTTTCTTTTTTTTTTAACTTTCTTCATTTTTAAAATGTACTGACATTTTTTCTAATATTAAAACTTTATGAGATGAACCGAACTTGATCATGGTATGTTTTAAATAGTTACAGATTCATTTTGTAAATATTTTATTGAGGAATTTTGCTTTTATATTAATAGATGAGAACATCTATATTTTTTCCTCATAATATTATTATTTCCTTTTTATATTAAAAAATACTCTACCAATATAAACTGTGCAGTTTTTCTAAGATGCGCTTTTTAAGGCTATATATTTTCCCCTATAAACTGCTTTAGCTGAGTCCCAGAAGTTATCATTGATACCGCTGCTTTTCATTGTCATTTTAAAATATTTTGTAATTTTGACCATCACTTATTCTCAGTCAGTTCAGCGTTCTGCTTTTTGTTACATGTGAGTGCAAACCTTTCGGTTGTTACAGCTATTGTTATTTTGTCCTCTTTTCACTATTGACCTCTAGTTTAATTGCAAAGCCATTGGCATGGTATCATTTCTTAGCATTGGTTAAGGCTTCTCTTGTAGTTTACTAAGTCATATCTTATAAATACCTATGCTTGAAAATTATATTCTTCCTCTTTGTTAGCTGCAAGGTTCAAACACACATATCTCTAAGGTAAAGCTTGTTGATTCTACTGGTCAAAAATTTTATATACTTATTTATTAAACTGTTGTTTTCTGAGGTATGTGTCTTAAAATCGCTCCCTGTGATTATAGATTTGTTCATCTCATCCTAATTCTGTTATTTTGACTTGAGATATCTGGAGATTAGGTGGTTAAGTACATACATTCCAGTTATTTTACCTCCTTATTGACTCCTCCCTTTTATCGTTGTGTACAGATTTTTTTTTTTTACAGATTTTGTCTAACGTTAATATAGATAAGCAAGCTTTCTTTCAGTTAAGATTTACCTGGTATCTTTTTTATTTTATTCTCTTGTCTAAACCTTTCTAAGTCATTTTAATAGTTCTCATAAAAGCATTTATAAAAGCAACATTTTTCTTTTTCATACAGACTGGGAATCTGTATATTTTAGTAGACAGATTTTACCCTTAGACATTTACTGTGATTACTGATGTGTTTTTTCCATCACGATATTTCTCGTTCTCCATTTATGGTTTTTTCTTTGTTTCCCCCGCCCTCATCCCGTTTTCTTGCCGTGAATGGAATGGGCTTTCTTCGATCTCTTTTTTTCTTCTAATATTTTGGAAATTGAATATTGTATTTCTAGTTCTTTGGTGCAATGAATCCATTTTGATCCATTCCTTCTTGAACATTTTTCTACTCCCCACATCACCACATTTGCCTCAAAATGGTAGTTTTCCCCAGAATTTTTGTTCCTGGCTTTAACCCCTCCTGAGTTCATTAACCTGCTCCCCCTTGAACCTCGAATGCCTTCCCATCCCTTCTGCCTCCTTCCTAGTTGCTCAGCGTCTCTCATTTTGAATTCAGTTCACCTTAACTTTGTCGGCCAGTTTCCGTGGCCGCCTACAGTCCCCCATATCCCTTCAAGGTCAACCCGTGGAGATTATGAATTTGGCGTAAAGCCTTCTGAAGTACATTCTTTCTGAGAAGGAAGCTAGCTGAATCTGACAACAAAATGTTTTTAAAAAAGGCAAGTTACAGGACTAATCGGGGGGCTGGTAAAGCTGAAACAGGAGGAGAGGTGGTGACTGAGACTGGGAGGCACGTCCCACTTTAATCAAGTGGGATCATGTGCGTGCCACCCCCCAAGACAAGGCCCACTGTAGGGACAGTTGGTAAACGCTAAGTTTTTTCACGAAGAGAGGGGGCCCCGAAGGAAAGACAGTGCACGCCTTATTTCAGAGTAAGTGAGGAGGTGTGCTGGGGTCACCTTTACTTGGTGACACTCTCTTAAAATGGCTGTGGATTCACGCAGATTAGATTTCCTGTCTATAGCACAGGTACAGTGGCATGTCTGTGCCTAACTGAGACGGTATTTCCAAAACAGGTCATTTAAAATGAGAGTGTGTGTGTTGTTTTTTTCTTTGGAAGCAGCTAGAATTGCCACACTGTGACTTCTCTTTTTACTCTTTTACTCTTTTTATAGTGTTGGTTAATTTTGTTTGTTTGCTTGTTAGCAAAGAGACCCAAATGACTATCTTCTCAAACAGTCATACTTGGGTACCTTGTGAAGTTTGTTATGCGTTTAGAGGCTGAGGTGTCAGACCTAGAAAGCCAGATGTGAGGAATGAGAGAAGCGTCATGAAAGCAGAGGCCTCAAACTGCCTGAGAAGATGCACGTTGGTAGCCAATCTAAATGAAAGTTCCACTTAAAGTACATCAGTGGGATGTCACATTGTATCAGCGGTGCTGACTATGAAGGTGTTGGTGTTTTTGTTTTGTTAAATCCTACATTAAGTGTTTTATTATTTTATACACAATGACCTAATAGGAGGCCTGAAGTGCATCTCTTTTTTAAAGATTTTATTTATTTATTTTCAGAGAGAGGAAGGGAAGAAGGAAGAGAGGGAGAGAGACATCAATGTCTCTCTCACGTGCTCCCAACTGGGGTCTCGGCCCGCAACCCAGGCAGGTGTCCCGACTGAGAATCGAACCGGCGACCCTTGGCTCACAAGCTGGTGCTCAGTCCACTGAGCCACACCAACCGGGGCTTCACACGCGCTTCTAATTATTAACAAGTATCTAGGTTTCCTTTCGTGCTTAGACATTACTTTTTGACCTTACAGAGTTTTCTTTTTTTCACCCGATTGCACCCGTGAAGACGAGGACAGAGGGCAGCAGGACAGTAGGAAGCTGGGTCTCTCTAGCGACGGGCACGTGGTGAGAAATGACACACGTGAGTGTGTCAGTCTCTTGGAGCTGCACATTCGGGAGGCACAGGCGACCCAGTGGCCTATCTTTTCAAGACCCGCTTGAGTGCATCCAGGCTCGTGGGGCTGTATGCCTTTTATTAGTGGGCATTAGTTCTGAAAGGCGAGTTCCAGGACCGAGCAAGCCCTTCATCCCTGGGTACCTGGAGAAGAGGCCGCCAATCATGGCTGCAACCCCCCGTGTGACACGTCCACACTTGTGACCCCTTGGCAGTCAGCAGAAGGCCTGGGGGGAGGACCCCTCTCTCGGGCAGGTCTTCCTGCTGCTGTTCTTCACAAAGGCTCCCAGCCCCCAGGCCACACGGGGAGGGTGGGGGGTAGAAATACCACTGGCTGGAGAATCAGGAATTTTGGCCTCTGGATTCATGCGAGCCAGTGACTCCCCATCTGTGCTAAGGAGCCAGTGCAGCCTCTGAGCCTGGCTTCCTCCTCTGAAGAACAGGAGGACCTGGACTTGTGAGTTTCCGTTGTTTTAGAGAGGGCTTCAGAAGTTCTCCATTGTGAGCTAAGTTCATCCTCAAAATAAGACTCAGCCTAATATCTATTTATCGAACTCTTACATTGCACTTACAGCGGCCAGGCACTGTTCTACATCCTAACAAAGGCAAAGTCATTTAATCCTCAGATGACACTGTGAGGAGGGACCGTCGTCATCCCATGATAGGTAGGAGCTGGGTTTCGAACCCGGGCAGCCTGCCCTCTGGCCCACGCTCTTCACCGTGCACTGTGTGGACGCCTGACATGTCTACGGCACATGCCCTTCCGGGTGGGCTTTGCACAGAAGCCCTGAATCACTGCATCGCGGAGGAATCACGGACGCATAGGGCACCGGCATCTGGGGAGCTGACTCCTTCCATGACTGAGAACAGCAGAGGCTCTTTTACGAGCTGCCTACGGGAAATCTTTTACAAAGCTTGTATTTTATTCTTCACAATGTTTGTGAAAGTAAACAAGGCACAGAGACACGTAGAAAAAGAGCAAAGATACCTGCGGCCTCGGCTGTAATTAGGGCGGGAGAGCGCCTGTCTCTGATTACTGGTTTTGCTTATGTGTAAATGCAAGTTGCTGTGCTAAGCAGAAAGGCGCTGTAACAGAGCCATTTAATCATAATGCAGCCCAGCTGAACTTGTTAGAGCTTTCGACTTGCAGATGAGGCTTTCCCAGGGGCTGCCTGTCTGATGGTCGTTGCTATGCCTGACCTACTTCTCAGCTTTTTCAGAAGGTGGAATAAAAACCTCGCAGGACCTAGTCATACGCTGAAAACCCAACGGGAATAACTGTCCGTAACCCATGATTCATTTTTCGGGCATCGGAAGGGTCGTACATCACATAAAGTCACCTTGTTTGTGCTTGCAGTTTTCGCCCAAGCATGAGTCACAGGTTAATTCTTAGTAAGTAGACTAAGACTTCTTAGTGGGGAGGCCGGAAGCCTTCAAATCCAGAGACATGTCGTCTCATCGAGTTTGGTTAGACACACACGAGCAAGTTAATACAGGAGAACCCGCCGCCGTTTCTCGGGATCTCTACGTGCAATGTACCCTGGAGCCCTTGGTTTGAATGGCTTCTCTTTTGTAATTAGCTCCTCCTCTGGTGGGCTTAACGGTGGGGATGAAAGGAAGTGATATTGGCCTTTAAAAATCCATGAACAGAAATGAGTCATGCATTTGAGTCTGTTCAAACTGTCAGCCCCTCAGCCTATGCAAGTGCCCTGTGACCTGGTAGAAACCACGGCGCTGGGACAGAACTGTTTTTCTCGTGAATGTAAGGGAGGCGGCCTCAAGCTGACGTAACGTAGTGAAGTGAACCGAATTCTCCTGGGCGTCAGGCTCTCCGGGCACAGGAGCTGGGTGTCCCGTCCAGTGTGGACGCAGGAAGCCTTACCCAGCCGGGACTAAAACTGAAGTGGTCTGTCCGAAGGGCCGGGAAGCCAGTCTTCTGGTGGGCACGAAGGGAAGGGAGCGGAAAGTCATTAGCAAAGACAAACATCCGGTCTTTCCCAGAATTCACATTCCGTCCCAGTTCTCAAGTCCAATCCCATCACCTCTCTCCTCCATTTTTTCCTTTTTAACCCTCCCTTTGTCCTCCCCTTCTCTGTTTCTTTGCCCCTCTCCTTGCTCATTCTCCCTGCCTCTCTTCCCCATCACCAGGTCAGTGGCTGGAGTTTCTGGGGGACACACTGAGACCCCTGGGTTATACACAGCCCCATGCCTGCAGCCGCTAAGAATCCCCTCTTGGCTGGGCCTTTGACAGAACTTATCTTTGGCTCATCTTGTGTGGCCTGCCCGATGATGTTTAATTCTGCTGTAAAGTTTTTTCTCTAGAACCAGGCTATTTGTGAGACTATGGCGGGACAAGAAGACTGAGAGGAGAACCCGAAGGGGGCCCCAGCGAGCCTCGTGTTAGCTCGTGACACTTTTGTGGGAGAATTCAGGGGAACCTGATCTTTTGGCTCCAAAATTACAAGGTTGGCCTTTCAGCAAAGGGCTGAGTTGTCTTGATTCCTTGAACTTTTCCCTGAACGCTCTATTTCCCAACCTTTGCCTTCTTTTCAGAGCAGTCTCCTAATGGTCTGTGTGACACCTAATGAGCCTAATTAAGAATCCTGATCTTTTTTGCGCTGGTCGGGTGGTTCAGTGGTCTGGAGCCTCACCCCTGCACCAAGCTTGCGGGTTTGATCCCCGACCGGGGTGCATATGGGAGGCAACCAATCAATGTTTCTGTCTCACTTCGATATCTGTCTGTCTGCCTGTCTCTCTCTCTCTCTCTTGCCCCACCTCTCTGAAGTCAGTAAATATATCCTTGGGTGAGATTTAAAAAAAAAAAGAATTGGGAGTATTTTCCTCTCCTTTTGCATCATGGCCTCGGTGAGGGTATTTCATTGTCTCATGATCAACAGCCTGGGACCCCAGTCCAGGAACACTCTGCGTGCACGGACAGCGTCTGCGGAGTTCGGGGGCATCCTGGTAGGATATGTCCTGACGCCACGTGGGAGCAACAGCAGTGGACCTGGGCACCTGGGCCTGTCCGTTAGTTCTCCCCACGAGGCACGGGGCCGCGGCTAGGGCAGTCTGTTGCTCTCCATCCCTCTCTGCACTCTTATATCTGGCCTCCGGCCCACACCGCTGAGCCCGTCTGCCCCCTGAGTTCATTCTTGGTGCACAGATGGCCTCTTCTCCCCACCCTGCTTCTCCCCAAAACTTATGTTTTCCTATGCTGGCGTGCCTGGCACATGGGAGAGTTTCCACGTCCAATCTTGCTATCTAAAGCATTTGTAACTTGCAATTCAGTACTTTGGAGCTGTTTCCCAACAAGCGCAGCTGAAGAGCTAAGAGGAACCTCATACACAGAAACCTGAACAGTGTCCGTGATGACAAGTGTGTGCATGGATCCCCCTCTAAGTGACCCAGTGTGGAGGCGGGAAGACAAGCGGCAAGTGTTTCTCCGAGAAAAGCAACGAGATACACTGTGTCGATGTGTTGGCTGGAATAATAATCACCTGGTGAGATTAAACGACACTGGGTTTCTTCCGCTCACCTCGTGGCTATTTTCAAATGTCCTTACGCAGGTGTCTTGCGGGTAGGACAAAGCGAGGTGAGAGTGAGCAGCCAGCAGCAGCTTCCCCGCCCCCTCCTAACGGGAAGACACGTGTGTGCTTTAAACGACTTTGACGCCACCGCCCTGTCGCTGTCACTTCTGACGAATCTTCCTCTTCCTCTGCTTTCAGCTCGGGGACCTGCTTCAGAAGTTGCAGTTCGTCATGGCATACGTGGCCCCGTGGCAGATGGCTTGGGGCTCGTCGTTTCACGTGTTTGCTCAGCTCTTTGCAGTCCCTCGTATCCTTTCCGCTGCTGTTTCCACCCACATTTCACAGCTGCAGGCTTTTCGGTGGACCCTGGCCATGAGAGGACTTTAAAGTCTGCGGCCACATTTTAGTGGGGGCGGGGGAGGCACTCCGGGTTCCCGTTAGGCCACTTAGCCTTCGAAGATGGTCCCTAATTTTGAACTCTTCCTGCTGCTTAATGCGTATTTAGGAGTCGCTTTACTTTTTCCTACACTTCCATTTCCCATGCCCAGATCTGCATTAAGACAGCCTGTCTTTTAAATGGAAAATTACTGTTTAAATGATTCCATTGGCTTCTGCAAAATAATGCACATCGACATGCTGTATTTTAACATCGTGCCCAGGGTTGACGTATTTGATATGCCATTACAAATTAGATAATGTTGTATTATGATATAGTTTAGTTTGATGTACTTAATAATATTCAAAAACCCAGAATCAGGTGCAAACAGAATTACCCCGACACTTTGAACACTAAAAGATTAATTCGTGATTTTGTTTTGCCGTTGCTATTAGCTGAAGAAGCTAGTTCTATCATTTGTAGTTTCATTTGGTTTCCTTGTATGTTTTTAAGTGTTTTTCATCTTGAGAATTAGTTTTAATTTACTTCACGGCAAATTCGAGCTGCTTGTTCTAAAGATCACTTCGATGCATTAAAGTGCGCAGGTGGGGAGCGACAGAGAGAACACACGTACACGTGCGTGTGCACGTGTGTGTTGTGGGAGGGGGGAAGAGAGTGTATATATGGGTTGGTAGGAAGAGGGAGAAAGGGAGAGAGAGGGGAATAAAAAATATTTCTTGAAAAGAGGGATTAAACAAAAATGTCCTTGACTCGGGCCTCAAATTTGCGTTCCAAGGTCTTCTCTCTCTCTGATTTAATACTTTCTAAACTTTTATTTCCCAGGATGTGGTTCAGGGGCTACTTGCACTGGAACCCCTGGAAGAGTTTGCTAAGTAGTCACATCCCTGGGCCTGACACATGCTTGTAACATCACATTTCAGAGGGGGCGGATCCTGGGACCCCCATTTCCTCAAGTCTCCCTGGTGATTCATACCCCCTGATGTGTGTGACCCTAGCACTAGCCCCTGGCATCCCATCGTGGGTGCTCTTGGCTGGTTTTAAGGTCTGCTCCACTTTCAGTTGTGTGCACGTGTGTAAGGAGCCTCTGGGATCTGAACTTGGTGTACAGGCGTGGAAACATACTTGGGCTCCTCATTAAGTGATCACATAGTCTAGATTTTCAAAAAAAAATTTCTTTTTAAACACTTTCTTCTAGATTTATTTGTTAACAAAAAACTTAAAGCTTTTGGGGGATCCTTTTATTTTTTTTCCAGCATAAAACCGTCATGAGGCCAAATAGTGAGAAAAACGACTGTAGTTTATCCGCAGCTGTGATTGGTGCATTTCCTGCTGTGACCTCCTAAGGCGCCGTTTGGGTGGAATTATAAACCGCTCCCCTGTAAGCTGCTGGCTGGGCCGCAGGTCTTGTCCCCAATAGCCCAGGACGCTGATTGTGGTGACCTGGTGGATTTGGACATGTTTGCTTGCTTTCTTTTCTTTTCTTTTTCATTTTGTTTCTTTTCTTTTTCATTTATTTTTCACCTTTTTCTTAATTATTTTAGTTTTTTCTTTTTTTCATTTTTCTTACATGTATGTTTTGTTTTGTGTTTTTATCTTTTTATTTTGTTTTTCCTCAAATTTTTTCTTTTTACCTATTTTCTTATTTTCACTTTGTTTTTTTCATTTTTCATTGTTTTCTTAATTTTTAAAATTTTTATTTTGAAGTCACCATGTCTAATGACTTTGCAACCATCTCTGCCAAGGAGGTGCGCCAGATTGGCAGTTATGTACTACTGAGCACCACCGGCAAGGGGTCCTTTGCCAGGGTGAGGTTGGCCTGGCACGTTTTGACTGGCACGGAGGTGGCTGTGAGAGTCATGAGCCAGTGGGGCTTCTCCAAAGCTTTTCAGGAAGCTCATTGTCTTAAGAGCTTAAATCACCCCAACAAAACCAAGTGATTTGAGGTGATTGGCACCCGAGACTGATCTTTTCTCTTCATGAGCACACGAGGGGAGGGCACTTACTGGACTGTGTCAAGAACTCTGGCCCAGGACCGAGGAGGAAGCCCAAGCTATGTTCGAGCAACTGATATCAGCTGTGCAGTGCTGCCGCCCGCAGGGAATCGTGCCCTGGGCCCTGAGGCCAGAGAACATCCTTCCGGACGGTGCGCCAAATATCAAACTAACAGACTTTGGCTGCAGTGTGGGATTTTCAGACCAGAAACTGCACACCTTCTGTGGCACCGTCCCCTGGGTGGCCCCAGAGATCTCGCAGCTCCAACCCCGTGACGTCCTGAAGGTGGATGCCTGGAGCCCCGGGGGAGATTCTCTAGAGGATGGTGACCAGGAAGCTGCCATTTGCGGGGAGAATTTTTGGGAACTGAAGCAGCAGATATTGAGTGGGTCATTCCATGTATTATATTTTATGACTCTCCAATGTCAAAAACTTAAAAGAAATTAATGACTGTTGACCCCAGCCAAAGAACAACCCTGGAAGATATGAGGAAAGATCCATGGGTTAGCACTGGCTAGAGGGGGAACTGAAGCCACAGAGCAAGTTGTCCTGGGATGCCTTAGACCCCCAGCTACCAGAAATAATGAAGAACCTTGGGGTTAAGCAGCGCGAGATACAGGCATCGGTAACAGAAAGAAAATATAACAATGTCATGGGCATGTATCTGAGCCCACACGCCACAGAAAACAGGATGAAAGGCCGCACTGTCAGAGTAAGGCCCCGCCCCTCCCCCGGCCCCTACGTCAGTCTTCCCACAAACCAAGGGGTTCAGGCATCAGGGCAGAAAACCAGTACGTCTGCCAGTCCCCCACCAACCTGAAGTCAAGAATGCTCAGTCTCCCAGCCGGCATGGAAGCAAGGATGCTCATCCCCACAAGCTGCCTGAATTCACGACCTTGCCTCAACCAGGATGGAAGTGAAGATGACTGTTCCCTGACCTAACCCGAAGTCAAGGACCACCAGCCACTCCCCGCCCAACCCTCCGGCGTGGCCCCGGGGGCTCCTCCACCACCCATCGCACCAGCAGCACCTGCAGCGGTGGTGGAGCCCCAGAGGGACCGTTCACGAAAACTGCCTCCAAGCTGGAAAGCCTGCCGGTGGGGCTCCAGCCAGGGCCCGCAGCAGGTGGCTAGGAGGGCCCTCGGGTTTTTCTTAAAATTTATATGCTGTAGGTCATCCACTAACCAGGAGCATCTCAAAAGGACAAGAGTCAAGCCAATATAATTTTTCATTCCATATTCTCTCCATTTATTTTGAAAATATTTTATTCTTTATGTCACTACAGTTGTCAAGCCAATATAATTTTTAAAACTGTGGGCGGCCAAGGCAGGGCCACAGTCAGAGATGCTGGGGAGACCAAGCCGCAGACCCTGCAGCTTGAATGCTGACCCTAAAGGAGCTGAGCTCCAGGGAGGCTGGCCACGTGTTGCGGGGGATGAGTCAGAGCCTGGACACAAACAGCTGCAGGCAAGAGGGTCGCCGGGGACATACGTCATGTTCACAGGTGAGAGGACACGGGCCAGTGGACGATGGGCCGGCGTTCTCCGCACGGGGTTCATGTCAGCAGGGAGTCCAGATCTGCGAGGCCTTGGAAGCATCTTATCCAAAATACCTGCTGAGCATGGAGGGCGGCCTAGAGCCCTAGGGGTCAAGAAGAGAGGCCACCCTCGCTGCGGGCCCACCCCTCAGCCCCTACCTGATGAAACTTCAGAGACTGGACTGTTTTCCCTGGGGCCCTCCTCCCCTCCCCCGCTCTCCTTTGCTCCCATGTTTGTGCTCATTAAAGCATTGGATTCTCCCAAATTGTGTGATAAACTTGAGGCTCCAAAAATACATATATATATATTTTTTTCCTAGCATACCGAGGGCCGGCCTCACAATGCACAACTGTTCTGTGTTCCTATTCTTAGACCTGCACTGTTATTTCTAAAGCTTTTCACGGTTATTTGGCAGAACAAGCTAAGGAAGAAATGTGGCGCCGCCCTTTCCTCCGGCTGTGGTCATTTTCTACAACAATAGTAATTTCAGTTTTTCTAACTGAACGCTGAAACATTTGAAACAAAGGCAGTGAGAGGCAGGAGTGAGGTGGTATTGATCTATTTCTGAAGCCTGTCTAAGGTATCCTGCCTAGAACGTAAAGCCTGTTTACGTTCCTTTATCCAAGGGCACCTTCCCACCCTTGACCAGTTGTAAGGGTGGCCAGTGCTGTGTGAAGTCAGCCTCATGCCGAGCAGGATATAATGGGACACATAATTTCGGAAACTGGATATATAGGCCATCGAGACAAAGCTATCAGGTTCCTAAATACCAGTCCTGGATCTTGAGTGATTTTGAAATGTTAATTATTTTATCACTCTATTAAGAAGCTGTGGGTTCCACCCTGGCATTGAAAGGGGACTAATTTGCTCCATTTTGGAATTGAATTAGCTCTCAGGCCAGCAGGGTGCTGTTTAGTAAATTGCTTTTTCCAGTTCCAGCATGCTTTCTCCCTCAGTAGCCTCTGTCAGTTTCTGAGCTCCTAACCCCAGGGAAAGATGAGAATGTCCACCCTTTTACTAAGTGTACAGACCACGGAAGACCACTGCTTCCTAATAATGAGACAGCCAGATTATCTCTGCTAAATGCGCGTGTTGGGATGGCCGCTTTCTTTGCTCTTTGAGCTTCTACTGATGGGCGTTACCATTGACTGGCCTGTGAGGTGGAGCTCTTGGCTCTCGTGGTAGGAAATAAAGAGGCTGCCAGTGCCCGCTCTCTCAGGACCCGGCCCGGCCCTGCCTTGGCGATAACGGCCACAGTTTTCCATATCGGCCCCAGCGCGCTGTACTTCTTTATTGGTTGTCCCTAAATAAAATGACCTCTGAGGCCAACTATTCATTTCTGCCCTACCTCTGACCTGTTCAATTTCCTTTCCTTTCCTACCACAAGGAACTTTATTTATAGTCTAATATTACTCTCCTCACTTCGTAATTTCTGGATAATTGTTTCTGGCATTATAAAATGGAAAACATAACCTTTGGGGAAATGTTGGGAATTGAAAAGAGCAGGAATCCCAGCCCCTCTGGCATCCTGCTCAGCCCCGGCCCTACTTGACTTTGTCTTGGTTCTCCTGCAAGCCCGCGGCCAGCGCCCCTGTCACCCAGCGACATGGACATGCCCCTCCTCCCTGCCCCTCCCTCGCTGCCACTAGGGAGCCCCTCTGTCACCCCACCTTGCCTTCCCACATTTTTTCAGTGACATCTCAATGACATCTTCGCTCATTGACATCTCCCATGCACTTCCCTTTTCTCCCAGTGACAACGGGCATCGTTTATTTGGAGTGTTTTGTGACCCGGGTATTTAGATATTTTCAGCTTTCAGATGAACAGGAACTGATGGGCAATAATAGATAACACAGTAGCATATTGTTCTGAAGTTCTCCACTTGAACCAAGGTCGACATAAAAAGAATTAGATTTAAATTGTAGCACAACAGAGATATTTGGGACCCAAGCAATTCAACACTAGAATGGATTTTGGATGAAGGATATGTCGTCTCACACCTGACAGTGTCACCAACACAGGCAAAAATAAAGACACAACTACTCCTGGGGCAAAAATCCAAGTTTAAATCTGTGACAGTGCATAGGGAAGCGCCCATGGACAGCACAGGGCACATCCCCGTCTCTGTGTTTGCGTGTAGGTGGGACTCGGAGGTCCCACCTTCACCTCTACCCATCACACAACCTGAGCCCTGCCACCGGAAAGGTGTGACAGGTACTGTAGAGCCTGAGTAGCTTCTATTTTCTGATTGGAAATGTGACACAGAGGGACCAGCCCATCTGGCACCTCCTCCGGATTTCCAGAGACCAATTGGGCTTAAGCCAAGCTTAGCCATAATTGTGTTTCTGATCAACCAGCGTGCGTAAAAGTGAGGCACACGAGCGAGAAACCCATACAGAGTGCAAAGACGTGACTGGACCCACGACAGGCTGTGACTCGGCACGTTTGTGTTTTTAGCTTATAGTCTAGACGTAACTCGAATTGAGCCATTTGCATTCAAATTATAATAAAAATTATTTTTGAGGAGTGGGGAAAGATGCTACAGAGATACTGCTTTCCCAAAAAATGCAATTATTTTTAAAAGTGTGTTAATTTTAGTTATTTATAAAGCTACTCAGTACTTCAGTAAATGTACCACTGTATGTTTGTTCAGTTAAGGGTATCTTACTAAAAAAAAAGCCGTTATTTTCAAACCTGAGATATTAACCCTTTTCAGTGAATCCTGCTGAGACCACTGGGGTTTTATGGGGATCATGTGATATCGTGGTGGCGAAATGAGACCTTGCAGGATATTTCTGGAGGCTTTATAGCCCCAAATACGTATGCAGAGAGACGAGGACACACCCTTCTTTTCTTAGCTTGCTGAGAAAATGGCTTTACTATAAACTAGTCAAAATCTTAAATGATATTTAGAAATAGAACAATGAAAAAGAAATTTTGCCTTAACTCCACATTCCCAGACTCCGCCATGCTTTTCTTTCAGACGTTTGCCACATCCATCTTTTCCACGCCCTTGAGTCCATTTCTGGGGAGTGTCATTTTCATCACCTCGTACGTCAGGCCAGTGAAATTCTGGGAGAAAAACTACAAGTAAGATGCTAAAATTGACGCTAACTTGCTCTGCTAAGATTTGTGCTTCAGCTCCTCGGCCTCCTCTACGCAAAGGGCCGGGCTCCTTGCTTTGCTCTGCTGGGCGCAGGGGGTGGGGGATGGGGGTGGCGGGGTGGGCACAAAGCACGCGTCTCATGGGCGCCTCCCCAGCTCGGGGACCAGCACAGGGGCTCCGGGGCTCCTGACAACATGACTGATTGCACCCTTGCGGCCACTGGGCGCTAGTCTGGGTTTCAGCGGCTGTGGAGGAAAGCGCGTTATTGTTATCGCTGCGAATGCGAGTCATCATCCTTCCGGGAGAGGCCGTCCGAGGCCAACGTCATGTCATCTGATGTGCCAGGATGGCGCACGTTGCCTCTGGGAGCGTTGTAAATATGCGTGTCCTGTGCTTGTGTTGCGTACGCGCACTACAGCTCAACACGAGAGAGGGCACCCATTTTCCTGAGCGCCGTCACACTCGTGGACCGCGAGGTGCGCTGCTCTGCCTCGTTTAGACGGGTCGGTGATACAACTCCTCCGGCACGCCGCGAGGGCGGGGAGGTCGGTTTTGAAGGGAAGGCGAGAAGAGAGGAGCGATGGCTCCCTGAGTGATTTTCAAGAGGCCTGGCGACGTGTGTGGGGAGGGGTCTGAGAGCAGCGGGTGCCTTCAGCAGGGCGGAGGCGCCATTCCGCGTGCTCGGCAGGACCCGTTCGGACCTCCCTGTCCCTAATTCCCTAGCCGTTCCTGTGCCATGCCACATAGACCCAAGCCATCTCCGGTAAGATGTCTGCGTTTAGTAGGGCTCTGGCCCTTTACAACACGTCCTTCGCGTCGCCCAGAGGCCGATGTTAAGCTAGGAGACCTGCGACGTCCGTTTCTCCCGTCAGATGGTTTATGTGCATCTAAGACGCGCATCCTTCCAGGATGGGCAGCAGGGCTGCCTGCCTGCCTGGGCTCACACCTCCCCTCCAGTACTTCACACTGGGTCGCCCAGGCCCCCTCTCCTCTCCCATATAACGGGGCAAATAATGGGGGGCTGTGAGTTCACAGATGTAAAGCACCTGGACCAGGGCCTGGCACAGAGGAAATACCACGTGTCTGCGGCGCTGGGATTCCTCTCTGGCCTCTGCGTACGAGTCTCTGCCCCCACTCGGCACAGCCGACAGGTGCCGCCACGACTGTGTGCATCACACCCCGGTGAGCTCACATGTCGGGGTGTCCAGGGAAAAGGAGCCAAACTAGAGCACCCGCAGCAACTGGTGCTGGCACCGCCAGGAGGCCAGAACCTCATGTTCCTGGCAGGTCCCTAATGTCCTCGGAGCCATGGGCTTCACACAGGACAAATAAAGTCCTGAATTTCACACATGAAGTGTCCCCTTTTGCATTCGTCTAAAGAGACATTGTGCCTATTTCCAGAACCAGAGAATAAAGGTAAACCACCAGCACTGGCTGGGCTTTACACTTCGTTAGGAGAAGCAATTTTGGAGACCTTTTTTGGAAGTCTGAGAGTCATGTTTCTGGAAAGTGCAAACACTTGTAAGTAAGAAGTGTGGCCTCTCTCGTGCTTGTAAACTGCAAGAAAGTACACTGTATTTTAAATCTGATCATCAATACAAAAGATTCCTTTCCGTGTCCTATTCTCAGATGAGTTGGGAACTGGTCTTTCTGGCCTGGGAGGACTTGATGTAAGTGACATATGTCCCCGTTGAGCTGGAAAGGGTTTTAGCTTCCCTGATAGAAAGGTGACCGAAGAAGCTTTTGTAGGAGGTTCTCCTGCAGGGGGACGTCCCCACGTTGGGGCAGAGCAGGGATGTGCTTCCCGACTTGGCCGCCTCACTTCTGAGGCCCAGCCTGTGTCGCAGGTCTGGCTTGGGGTGCGTGTGGGTTCCTCAGTCTGGACTTCCTGAGCAGGATCTCAACTTCTTTTTTCTGTCTCACAAAGAATCGATCCTGCTGTGGTCCACGGTTGACTGATACGGGCCGGAGGCGGGGGGCAGCCTGCCCACAAATGGGGGTCCTGTGGAGGTGCATGAGGGTATCCAACCTCGACCAGTCTCCCTGAAGGAACCAAGGTGGAGAAACTTGTGTTGTGGGTGCGGGGGAGGCCCTGATGCAAAACCTAGTAGGCTGGAAGTCTGCTGTCAGCTCGCGTTAAGTATCAGAGTACAGAGTTCCCTCTGCTGAAAAGCTTAGTGACGGAATTCAGGGCCGTGAGAGCGGTAGGCAGCAGGAGAGGAAGGGGGGTGCTGCAAGGGCTCTGGAAGGCTCATTCTGTCCATCTCAGATTGTTGGTGTTTATTTCAAATTCTCATAGCTTCTGCTGTCCGTACTTGAGAGAGTCCGCCCGTGTGGCCGGCCTCATGTCCTTGGTTCAGCCTCATATGAAGGGACAGTCAGTTCATGTAATGGGTTCTTTGTTCTCTAGTTGTCCCATCACTTTAAATGTTTGACTACAGACCCCTCTGGAGCTGAGGTGAGCACACGTCCCCCCCTACCCCATGTGGCAAGGGCACTTACAACCCCCTCCCCTGGGCTCCCCCGCCGCCCCCTCCCGTCTCCCTCCCTCTCCAGTCCTCGATTTTCTTTCGGGCCTTTGAATGCTTGCTGGCTTTGGTTTTCGCAAGTCTCCAGCGAGCCCCCCGCTGTAATGAAACCATTTTAATACTCTGAGGAACCTCTAAGTGAATCACCAGCTACCTGTAGTGACGGCTGGCCTCTTCCCTGCCTGGGCTGCCTTGAAATCTGCAGCTGGGCCTGTTCCCCAGAGCCACCCCTCCCCAGGGCAGAGGACACGCGGGTCTCCAGCCCCCTAACTCGCCCCTGTCTTGCCCTCCCAGAGGGCCAGCGCCTGTCCTGTCTTCAAAGCCCACGAGGCTCACTGCTGACTAAGGAGCGAGGAGAAATGCCACGCAGGCCAGCGCTGTCCCACAAATTCTGTGCTGACGGAAATGCCCTACCGTCAAACGTGTGGTGAATGAAACAGGGCTGGTGTGGCTGGGGAGCTGCATTTTTAAT
The DNA here is from genome assembly GCA_004026545.1 of Mormoops blainvillei. NCBI lineage: Eukaryota > Metazoa > Chordata > Mammalia > Chiroptera > Mormoopidae > Mormoops > Mormoops blainvillei. The sequence goes on along the minus strand of PVJD01002356.1, from coordinate 88,569 downwards.
GCTCTTTCATCTTAATTAACTTAAATTTGAATAGCCGCCTGTGCACGGAGGTTGCCCTGTTGGACAGCACCCCTCTGTCCCCATCTCTCCTGCTGGCCTCTCCCTGACGGGCGCTGTTTCATGCACTGAGAATCGGGGGTTTTCCTTGGACTCTGCCCTCCCCGCCTCCACCTCTCATTCCCCTCCACGCCCACCCGCGGCCGACAGGAGGGGCTTAGATTCCACCTCCAGAGGGATGAGAGGTGAGGTTCGAGAAGGACTTGCGGGTTAAGAGGCAGCGTAGCAGTGGTCCTGGGAAAATAAACTTGCTCTGTGGCCATCAGCAAACGCTACCCAGGATCGGGATGGACCGCACTTCCCTCCATCCCTGGGCTCGCTTATTTCCCGCCTTTGTTACTCTGGGCCATGCACATAGTAGGTGTTCTGTACCCATTTCTTCAGTGAATTAAGTCCAACGATGTTGTGCAAAAGGGAAGGGAAATTTCAACCCGGGTTTTATTTGCCGTTGTTAGAAAGTTCCCTGTTAAACTGATTTTCTCTTGACAAGCAAGGACTTTAACATCCACCTCGATGCGCTCTGCCCAGAGTCTCCATTTAACTCACAGGCAGCAGCAGCAAACGGTCTGTAATAATAGTGCCTGTGTTTATAAATCCCCTTAACGGCAGAGCATTTGAAAGAGCTTTGGAAACACATTCGATATCATGATTTATCATCCTTCTCTTTATATATAAACAATCATTAAATAACCAAACTTTGCTATTAAGATGAAACATATGTTTAGGCTAGAAAGTATTTGACTCATGTCCCAGGTATCTCAGAAAAATGCCTTGGATCTGAAGGAGTTAACGATCTGCAACCCTAAAGAATGAAGAATTTCAATGACATTGACTTTGTTTTGAGACATCAGAAATCTTGTGTAAAATCCAAAATACCGTTGCTATAAGAAGACATATATAACAGCTACCTGAAAGGCAAACTCGGCTTTCATGATTTCTGTCATATTCTCCAGACTGGTTTTAAGACGTGACATCATCCTGGGCACCGCCTTTGTCAACAGATACACATTAAAGCATCTATGTGAGAGCTTGTGCCGGGCGTCGACTGGTGGGAACCGGTCTGAGCCGCTGGGCTACAAAAACATCAGCCGTGTACCCTGAGCCCTTGGTCCCACCCTCCCTCATCAGCAAGAAGATAATCAGTGTCACTTAATCTGCAACTCTTCCTGAGACGATGATGGTTCATCCAAAAGTCGAACTTTGTGGTCAGACAGATCTTGATTAAAACCCCTAGCCCATTTGTTCCACTAGGTATTCGACTTTGAGAAATTATTCAGCCTGCGGGCCTCAGTGAACTCATCTGTGAAATGGGACAACTGTGTATTTGTGCCTCCCAGAGTCACAAACACCAGGTGAGGCATGGGCCACTGCGCCAAGGGTGCACGTCACCTCTGCCCTGCGTGTCTGTCCTGACCCCCCCCATTTTGTTCTCTTCCCTATATTTCTGTTTCCTCTCATTCAACTTTTAAGCGTATTTTTTATTTATTGATGAGAGAGAGGGAGAAACATCGGCTTGTGGTTCCCCTTACTTATGCAATGATTGGTTGATTCTTGTATGTGCCCTGACTGGGGATCGAACCCACAATCTTCTTGTACTGGGACGATGCTCTAACCAACTGAGCTGCCCGGCCAGGGATGTCATTCAACTTTTAATTCAGTTATGTCTGCACGTATTCTATGTATCTTGGAATGGCGGGACATGGTTGGACCTGCCCCGACACCCCCGCAGCCGGCGTGCTGTGAGGTGCCCACAGCATCAGTTGTCCCCAGCAGGTGCCCTGTTTATTTTGATATCCCACCAGTCACAGCCCCAGTTCTGTTCCATGAGCATCGCAGCTCCCTTAGGGGGAGAAACAGGCTCTAAAGCGCCATTGTTTTGTGGTTCATCAGGCAACAAAATATGTGATCAGAGTATTTCAGCGGCCTCAGCGGGTTTGCACCGGTCCTGCTGTGCCATTTCCCAGCCCCTTCGTGGGTCTGCGAAATAGGAGGGAGGCTAGCTGGGCCCTTGGAGCGACAGACGCCCCCGGCCTGGCCCCTGTGTATGCGCAGAAGGGCGTCCTCTGGCCCCTTCCTCCTCTGGGTGGGACAGACCCTGCGCCTCACTGGGCAGCCCTGGTGAGCTCCGTCTGCCACGCCGTGGGCTCTTCCCAGAGCTAAATCTGCTCCGTGTGGTGTCACCTGGATCCCACCAGCCCCAGGATCCACCTGCCGGCGGTGGTGAGCGGCGGCCAGCATCTCCTTGCTGCGGTGCCCCGCCCTCCAGCGGCTGGAGGGTGGCTCTCCTCCTCTTTGCTGTCTTCCCGAGGCTCAGAGCCCTGACTGTTCCCTGTGTGAGACGGTCTGGACCTTGGGCACCTGAGCCGCCCTCAGCCCGAAGGCCCCTGGGCTGACCGCCCCGCTCCGGCCAGCTCCAGATGTCACTGACAATGGAGGGCCCTGTGACAACCTGTGAGCCAGATGTCCTGTTCTCTTTTGCACTTCTTAAAATCTAAAATCTCCTGGTCATTTCATCAAAATGCCGCTGAGCCAGGTTTTCTCCATTCTAGCTTTGTGCATGTTTTACTGAAACTCAGGAATTTATGTTTCCTCTCTCAGCTCTCCGCTTAGGGCTTGAACTCAGTACTCCTGGCCCTCGGGGCTGATTTCAGTGTCTTTCCTCATCTGTCCAGCCCTGTCGCGCGTGCCACCTGCAGATGGGGCGCCTGACGCCACTGCCTGGGCTTCCTTCAGGATCTGCTAATGACCACAAGCAGGCCAGAGCTGGGCTGCCTGCCTTGGTCAGTCAGCCAAAGAGAGAAGGTTCCCACTTCACGTTATTTTTTATCGTTTTCAGAACGGAGACGATTTTTCTGGATAGTCTTTACTCACTGAGCTATTTAGAGCATGGCTTGTAAGATCCTTTGTTTAAAGCATTAAGTTTCTCTATAGGCATTTTTCTTTTCTCAAGTACAAAGCAGGAAGTGTATTTGGCATATGGGTTAATAGGGAAATGTTGCACTATAATTAAAATTTGCAGTTACGCAAGGGAGGGATTTATAGTTTTCAACTTATGATGAAACCCCCCATAATTTATTCGGGTATGTGTAACAAGCGCCTGGACATAGTTACTGTGGAGATAAACGCCACAAACTCCTTCATCACACGTCTTGGGGCTATCGGAGCTCCGATCCGCCCCTTGGAGCGTGTTGGGTCTCCCCACGTTATCATTAGAGATCATAATGAAGGTGTAGGAGCGCGGCCGCAGCGTGGTGGTCACAAAGGGAGCTGTACCCTTCTGTGTTTATTGAACACTTGTGACATCCTCAAATGTAGTCACTCTCATCCCTGCTCACACTCTGGAAGTAGCATTTCATTTTTGGCTTCCACAGATCAGGAAAAGGAAGTTCAGGGAAGTTCAATAACTTGGCCAAGGTCACAGAACCCGTCCATGGCTGAGCCAAGACACTAACGCAGGTCTGGTCTTCTTCCAACCCCAGGGTCTTTGCACTGTGTCTCAGAGCCTCTCGAATGCTCCCTCACCACCACCACACACACGCAAACGCGTGAATATCAGTTAGAGCATTTGCTCAGGACCAGCAATAGAGGTGCCTTCCTAAGAGCCCCGTCTGGAAGGGAAGGTGACCGCAGCCAGGGCCCGAGGCCAGGCGCTAGGGTGGCTTCCTTCAGTCCCTGAGGGGTACATTCTGCAGCCCCCTCGCAGGAGCAGGAAAGTGCTGCGGCCGCTGAGACAGGCTGTGTTCCCTGCCACCTTCAGAGTGATCCTCAGAAGCAGACTTTGGTTCCATACCTCACATCGGACCTCTGAAGGTCAGAACCAACACAGCTCACCCAGGGCCATTCTTCAAACCATTAGGCTGAACGTCCACATGGCAGTAACTGGACCACGGGAGGCTCATGGCTCAAAACCTCGGAGCCCCATCTCCAGACTGTCAGAGAGTGAGATGATGGGCCATTTGCAAGTCTGGACAAGCCCTCTGCTCTCGAGTTTGTTCTCCTCAGTTCTTCCAGAGACTTCCTGGTGCTTCCCAGTGTCCCTGAGCCAGGGAGCAGTGGGCCAGAGCGGGGACGCCTGCTCCCCGAGGCCCAGCTGGTGTGCTGTAGCCCGGCCCGGTCCCAGCAGCCCCGGACCCCGGGAGAGAGGTGTAACAGCTGTCCCTTCGGTGTGGCCTGCTGCCCGCAGCAGGTCCGAAGCTGTTTGTGAAAGGGATCGAGCAGTGCCCTCACTTTTCCTAGGAGCTTCAGGAATCCTCCCCAGAAGGGACACAGAGTTGCCGGGTGAAGTGAGAATTCCGAGCAGTTTGAGGATTCTTGGGAGTCACTTTGAGATTGCATGTGCGCGTGTATTGGTAAAAGGTGTCCAGATGCTGACAGGGTTTCACTACTACAAGTCCACATTGGCCTGGGACGGCAGTGGGTCCTGGGACCGACAGACACAACACCAGGTTAAGAATATGGACCAAGTCTTGAACTTACTTCAAAAAAAAGAAATAGAAGTGAAGCTATAGCAGTAAGAGTCATTCTCAGTTATGCCTAAGGAATGGGGCAGGGGGTGTCGAGACAGGCCGAGGAGGGAGAGCGGCTCCAGGGTTTCGCATCGGTACCTCCTGTCTCATCCTGCACCAGCAAAGCCAGCTCTGCGCGGGAAGTTTTCCTGGACTTTAGGGCACAGGTAAGCAAGAAACAGACAAGCAAGTGAGACTGTGACCCAAGGGGCCAACTCACGGCCAAACAAGATGTGAAGCCCAGAGTCCTGGAGACCTCTTGCTTCTGCCTGGGACTTTGGGGTACGGAGACCTGCAGGAAAGGAGAGCCCCCTTTCCCCAGGGGACCTGGTGGCATGGGATGAAGCCCAGTGCTGCCGGCAGCCTTCTTGTCCCTACACGGTGAGCACTGACCCAGGAATGCCGCACACAGAGGAAAGTAGGGCTGAGGGGCACGGAGAATGGCTCCTGGTGACACCACCCCAACCCCTGAGTCCAGCTGGGCCCGGGTAACTGTTCAGTTGGGAGTCACTGAATTCCATGTTTTGCTAAGCAATCCAGTCACTGAGAATCAAAAGGCTCCTAGTAAAAGTGGGTGATGGCTTTCCCCCATCCCTTTTTGACAGCACAGAGGTAAGACCTTTATCACCATGTCGTCTGTGGGTGTGAACAGTCTAGAATGCCAGAGAAGGTGCCCAGTGTCTAAGCCCTACTGTCCGTCCGGGGTCGCGTGGCAGACCTGGAGCTGGAGCCTGCCCCGCTCCCTGGGCCGTGTTCCACCCTCCCGCTCTGCCTTGGATTTCTTCACCGAGATCCCAGGTCTGCGGCAGGCGCCGTTATAGCCGAGAGACTAAATGGTGAAATCGGTCCCATCCCACGGCCTTGCTGACAGATGAGAAAGCTCTCACACGTGCACGTCCCAGGGGTAAGGCTTGACACTTCAGGTGTGGTGATGAGCAATTATGCAAATGTATTCCGGAAGGATGACGCTTTGGAGGAACTCCAGTGCATTGAATTTTTCAAATAGCGCTGGTTTGAGCTTATTACTCATTATGCCGCGGTGCATAATTTTACTTCGGGCCCTGTTCCATTGTGCTGAGCCGTTAGAGAATTTGAAAAGTGCCGAGTAGTGAAGCTGACTGCGCACCTGCAGGAAGGAGTCCAGCCTGCCCACCTGCTTCCCGGCTGTCGGTGCTGCTGACTCCACACGTCAAGGTCACCCCGGAGCGCGGCTTCGTGACTGAGTCAGGTCGACGGATGGTGCGGGGCGTGTGAGTCCAGAAGGGCTGGGGTGGGGGGCAGCGTCTCCACTTTTCCAGCTTTTAGGGAAGTGTTGGAGTTGGAATTGACTTACTCTAAACACGGGAAGGCAGGCAACATGCAGCTGTTAAACCTGCATTGTCTCGAACCCATGTGCCACATGGCTCAAGTAGACGCAGTGCAAGGATTTGTTGGGCACACGGGATGCACTGTAAGTGTTCTTCCCTGTGGCAGGCCACATGCAATGTCATGTTCTGGTCACGCTCTCCCTGTTACTGACAGCGTCAGCTCGGGAAAGGCTGCTTTGGGTCCAGGAACTTCTGCATTTGAGGCTCTCGGTTAAAATCATTCCTTAGCATTCTAGAAATTTGGGGGGGGGCAGTGATGCTTCTTTTACCTTGTTTCCCAGAGCATCTTCCCAAGACTGACTTTAATCTGGTTTAATGGAAGCCAAACCTTGGCCCAGGCTTCACATGTGGTTGCCCCTTTATGGCCCATGGTGGTCTTGACTATCGGTGAAATTAATGTATTACGGGAAAGTGGGACGATGTCCTCTTTTTTTCTTGTCACTCTGGAAGCATTCTGCCAGTGTGAGCCCCCCTTCGTGTCTGGATTGCTGTTTGCCTTTCTGGGAACAGAATTACATAGACTGATGTTCCCCTTCAAGAGTCTTTAAAGAAACGACCAGTGATGGAATAAGAGTCACATATAGGAGACTAAGAAAAAAAAATAATACCTGATAAAAATAAGGACAATATAATGTATTATATTTCTTTTCTATTTTGCTGTCTTACTATGTTACATTTTAAAAGTTGTTTGTTTTGAAGGTTATATAGTTGGAACTTTTCTTCCCTAGAAACAAGGAATTCTTTGGAGAGAGGTATACTCTGAGTTTTGGGAGAAAGGAATGTGAGAAAGTTCTTGGTGAATTTTAAAGAAAATTGGGTAGAAAATGAAGTATTTTAAAAGCTTGATTTTAAGAGCAATCCAAAATGATAGAATCCTGGCTTTCTAGCCAAAGTTAGCATTGATAAAGGAGGGCCACGTGGGAACCTTATAGGTTTCTCACCACCGTCAAAGGACTTGTCTTGGGGACAAGCTGCGGTGAACACCTGGGGACACCTGGCTTGGTCCCCAGAGGACACCTGGGGACCAAGCCTCTGTTGACTGTTGGCTCTGCGCCCCTGGAGCCAGGATTTGACACAATCTAGTTTAGAATTTGAAAAATCATTTTGAAAATTACTGTCAGAATAAAAAACGCTATTCCTTTTTCTACCTTAAAAAACAGCTATACCCAGATGGACTGATGCAGTGATACCAGAACCAGGTTCTGTTCACCCAATGTCATTTGTCCCTCCCTCGAGGGACTGGCCTCTCACAGGCTCAAGTGATTCCTTGTTTCACTCTGCATTGGAGGGCACAGCTCTGTGTTTGCATTTGCTGCTAAAGATCCTGTTCTATGTTTAGTTGCCTTTTTATACAGTCAGAAAACTGGGAACGAGGAGAATTAAGTGATTCCCTCCTGCGTACCCCCTCAAATAATACGATAAATTATGAACTAAGTTAGAAACAGAAATCAGGTTTAATGACAAAGTGGTAGGCCCCCTGCCTTACCCTTGGCGTAATGTTCCAGGCCGAATTATTTTGCACAGGGTTTGCCATCATAAAAAAAATGCAAACAGGAGATGCAACGCTTGCACATAAGGCATTTCCTCATTAATAATTTTAGTCAGTGTAACTGATATGATTGACGTGGTGCCTCAAGATGGTTGTAGGATTGGGAGCATCATTTTAGTTGAACTTGATGTGTACCAGATTTTAAGATCAAATGCAAGCAAAGCGCAGTGTTATGTTTTTCCCCACACCCCTTCGGGAGGAGTAAGGTGAAGTCCATCTGGGCAGAAATGTTGCTCGTGTGGTTTTATTAAATACCACATCCCTGGATGACAAAACTGTGCCAGGTATGAATGGCTTCATGTTCGGAGACTTTGTCTTCTCAAGTTGCCATCTCTCCTGAGACAAGTGGCCATGAAAACGGAAGGACCCGAGTTAACTCATCAGGGCTGAGGGTGTCACTGTGTCACTGCCCGGGTAGCTGCCTTGTCATGGTCAGGGACTGGCGTTTCTTTTGCCGCGTGTGGGGATCATCTTGATCCAAATTCTGTGCATACCACTAGTAACTAGTTAAAAAAAAAAAGTCTTCATCCTCAGGAGAAGTTTCACCCACATGCTAAATACAACTCTGTCAAATAATGACATTGGATCTCTTTTCACCAGAAAGATATAGCACCCTGAAGTCAAAACCTTAGATCAGGCATGTTAAACATGGGGGAAAAGCAGTTAATTTAGTCCTTACGAATCAGCTCTAATCCTCTGCATCTCCACGTATGCAGTTCTCCGTTTGGCTGACTCTTTGCCCAACTGCATGCAACTTGAATTTTTATTACTATTTTTATTAGTTGCATGTGCAGAAAGAGAAGGCACACTTTTCACCCACTGAATATTTATGACTTTCCGGTGAATGGACTTGGACTTCACATTCTGTGTTAGAAATGTTGGATCGTCTTGGATTTTAGGGGGTTTTTGGCTGAAATGGGAGAAGCAATGCCAATTTGAGAGGCAAGCAAGCTAGGATCAGAGACGAGAATCAGCCATGAATGCATTACAGTCACTAAATTCAGACCTGCTATTAGCTATGGAGATTTTCTGATGAATTATTTTTAGCTAATTACAGATGCACATGCAGCTGAGAGAATCCATACAAAAGGGTCCCTCCATGGAACTTTTACGCATGTAACAGGTGTTAACATCTGGCAAACCTATCGCAGCCAGGGTATTGATGTTGACACAGCCAAGATTGCCACCGCCCCCAAAGACCTCTCCTGCTGCCCTTTTGTAAGCAGCCCTCGCCCTTCCCGGCCCCGTCCCCGCTTACCTCCTGTCCACGGCTAGTCTGGTCTCTGTCCCTATACTCTTGTCATTTTAAGAATGGTACATGAAAGGAAGCATATAGTACCTGACCTTCTTGGATTGGCTCGCTCACCATAATTCAGTGCAGATTCATCCGGTTTCTGTCTGCGTCAGCAGTTTGCCGTTTTTCATTGCTGGGTAGCGTTCCGCGTTTAACCCCTCTGTTAACCCCGTTCTGTCTAACCCCTCGCCCCTTGAAGGACACGGGTTATTTCCAGTTTTTGGTTATCATGAGTGCAACTGCTGTGGATACTCACCTACGGATTTTCGTGAGAACATACATTTTTACTTCTCTGGGATAATTACCCAGCAATGCGATTCTGGGCCGTAGAGTAGGTATTTTAAAGTAACTACCAGGCAGGTTTTTAAGGGGGCCATGACATTTTGCATTCCCACCAGCGATGCAGGAGATCCAGTTTCTTCATGTCCTTGACAGAGGAGTGGCGTTCTCACTAGTTTTATTTTGGCCATAACGATAGGTGTGCAGTGGTATCTCGTTGTATTTTAATTTGCGCTTCCCCAACGGTTTGTGATGTTGAACATCACTTCCTGAGCCTACTTGCCATTGGGACGTCAGAAAATGTTTATTCTTGTCTTTGGCTCATTTTCTAATTGAATTTTTTGCTTTTTTACTTTTCAGTTTGGACGGTTCTTTATATATTTTATATACTAGTAATTAACAAAGCTAGTATTTCAGAATATAATATATTAAAACTTCGGTGATGCGGCAAAATGAGTGCTCAGATGGAAATTTATAGCTATGAATACCTACATTAAAAATAAGAAAAATTGTGGCCTTGACCAGGTAGCCAGGTAGCTCAGTTGGTTAGAGCATCATCCTGATACATGAAGGTTGTGGGTTCAATCCTCAGTCAGGGCAGATACAAGAATCAACCAATGAATGCATAAAAACGTGAAACAACAAATCAATCTCTCTCTCCCCACCCCACCCGCTTCTCTCACTCTTTAAAAGAAATAAATGAGAAAATAAAAAATAAAATAAAATAAAAATAAGAAAAATCTCAAGTCAGTAATATAATCTTCCATCTTAAGGAACTAGAAAAAAATCAAACTAAACTCAAAGCAAGCAGACAGAAGAAATAAAGATTGGAATTGGAGATATGTGAACTACAGAATAGAAAAACAATAAAGGAAATACATGACACCAAAAGCTCATTCTTTGAAAAGAGCAATAAAATCAACAAACCTTCCTAGTATGACCAAGAAAAAAAAGAGAGAAAACTCATATACTACCAACCTTGCACATTTAAAAGGATCATAAGAAAATTCTCTAAACCATCTATGTCAACAAATTAGATAACCTAGATGAGCTGGAGAAATTTGTAAAAACACACAAACTACCAAAACTGACTCAAGAAGAACTGGGAAATCTGAATAGATTTATAACAAGTAAAGAGAATAATTTGCTAATCGAAAGACTCCCAACAAAGAAAAGTCCAGGACCAGCCGGCTTCACTGTTGGATTCTATAAAATATTTAAAGAGAATTAACACCGATTTTTCTCAAATCTCCCCACAAATAGTGAGGAAGAAATGGTTTTTAAGTCATTCTCTGGGGCCAGTATTATGCTGGCGCCAGTCAGTTATCACAAGAAAAGAAATACTTAGATCAATATCTCTTACGAACACAGATGCAAAAATCCTGAAAAAATACTAACATATTAAATTCAGCAACCTACTGAAATTATTATATACCATGATCAAGTGAGATTTATCCCAGGAACACAAGAGTGGTTCAATATATGAAAATTACTCAATGTAATATACTATATTAAGAAGAGAAAAACTCATGAGCTTCTCAATTGATGCAGAAAAATCATTTGACAAAGTACAACACTCTTTCATATTAAAAATACTCAAGATGCTAGGAATAAAAGGGAATGTCCTTAATCTGATCAAGGACATCTATGAAAAACTCACAGTTAACACCATGGTTAATGGTGAAAGACTAAAAGGTTCTTCACTGAGATAAAGAACAGGATAAGAATGACCATTCTTATAACGACTAGTCGACATTGTACTAGAAGTTCAAGCAAGGGTAATTAGGCAAGGAAAAAAAAGACTTCCAAGCTGGAAACAAAAGGTAAAACTGCCTCTCTTCATAGTCGACAGCATCTTGCGAATAGGAAATCCTAAAGAATTCACCAAAACCTATTAGAACTAATAATTAAATTCAGCAAATTTGGAAGAAAGAAGTTGACATACAAAATCAGTTATATTTCTATATGTCAGCAATGAACAAGCCAAAAATGAAATTAAGAAAAGAATTCAATTTACAATAGTATAACAAGGAACAAAATACTCAGGAATAAATTTAATCAAGAAGTGGAAGACATGAATACTGAAAACTACAAACACTGCTGAAAGAAATTAAAGAACATGTAAATAAATGGAAAGACATCTCATGCCCGTGAATTTGAAGTCAATAGTAATACACTCAAAACTGATGTACAGATCTAATTAATTCCTATCAAAATTACAACTGCCTTTTTGCATAAAAAGACAAGCTCATCATTAAGTCCTTGTGGAATTTCAAGTGACCCTGAATAGCTAAAATGATCTTTAAAAACAATAAAGTTGGAGGATTCACACCTTCTCAGTTTTAGAACTTACCATAAGGTTTCTGTGTTAACTACAGAGACCTGTGGTGTGGGTGCAAGGATAGACATATAGATCATTAGATTCAGATTGAGAGTTCAGAAATAAAACCGTGTATCTATGGTTGGTTGACTCTCCACAAGAGTACCAAGAACATTCAGTCTTTTCAACAAATGACGCTGGCACAATTATGTATCCACATGTAAAAGAGTGAAGTTGAACCCTGGCGTCAAGCTATGTAAAAAAATTAACTCAGCATGAGTCAAAGACTTAAGTGTAAAAGCTAAAATTATGAAATTTTTAGAAGATATAGGAGTAAGTCTTCATGATTTTGGATTTGCAATGAATTCTTAGAGAAAACATCAAAGGCATAGGCAACAAGAGAAAAATTAGGTAAATTGGACTTTATCCAAATCAAAAATGTTGTGCATCAAAGGGCACTATCAGGAAAATGAAAAGATGATTTCACTCTGGAGTATATGTTCAAGAAAATAGCAAATACATTTTCAAACAAAAACTTGTACATAAATGTTTATATCAGCATTATTCATAGTAGCCAAAAAGTGAAAACAACCGAAATGTGAAGACCAACTAAAATATGTTCACCCACAAAACTTGAAAATAAAAGAATGGGTGAAAATATTATGCAAATACAAACAAATTAAAGCAGAGGTTGTGGTTTAATATTTAACACAGATGAATTGGTGTAAAAATCATCAGGATCAAGAACATTTATAACAGGAAAGACTAAAATTCACAATGATGGTATAAACTGTAAATGTTACCTATTAACTCAGAAAAACTCATAAAAAATAAAAGGAACTTGGATAAAAAGTAGAAACACAGTAGTGGTAGGAAATGTAACTCTTCACAATTTATGACCAATCAAGTGACAAAAAATTATGGAAAGACATAAAAGACTAAATAACATAACTAACGTAGCTCTGATATGTATTACAGAATGCACACATAAGTATACATACATACGTATACATACATATACATGTACCTATATGAGTATACATACAGGCAATAGAATACACCTTTTCTAGTTGCCATGGAATATTGAGACACACTGAATATACAGGGTGGGGCAAAAATAGGCTTACAGTTGTTCGTCTGGAATATGATACAATAAATATTACATAATAATACAAGAATAAACTCTCTTTTGTATACTCACAAATATAAACCTGCTTTTGTTCCACTCTATCTGTTAGGCAATTAAAAAGAATCCCCTTTTTTCCTCATTCCTACAAACAACAATAGTTTGATTTCTTGTAATGACATGTGAGATAATAAAAAAAAAATCTTCCCCACCGAGGGCAGCAAAAGAAAAATGGATAAAACAAAGGAAAAAAGCCGACAACTTTCCTAAAACATTAAGGGACTGAGGAATTCAGTCCGAAATCCAGGAGAAGGCAGACACCCACTTTCACCTGAAGGGCGTCTGCTGGCCTGGAAGCAGGACGAGCCAAGCCGAGCTGAGCTCTGCGGTCTTGCAGGGCAAATCGAAAGGAAGCCGAAGTCCAGGGCCATCAATGGCAGCCACTTCGACGAAGACGTCGCAACTTTAGTTTGAGGTTCCAAACAGCTATCCCCTAAGGTGCCAGGGAGCCAGAGCTCAACCAGGCCTCCCAAATGCTCGCGAGGCTGGAGGTCCCTGAATCCTCAGGAAATTTCTCTTCTGCCAAGTCGCCCTGAAGGGCGCGATGTCTCAGCAGCCAGTAGAGCGCGTTGGCCTTGGGAGAACTAGTACGGTTGTCAGTGGCAGCACAAATCAAAGGTGAAAAACGAACCTGATGAACCTTGTGTATGTATGCAACTTAAACGTTGACAGTATTTTCCTGTTTAAGCTCTGACTGTCTCTTCATTGTCCAGATTTCACTGAGGCGCTCCTGCCCCAGGAATGGAACTACATCCCATTCATAACTCTGTCTTGGGGTTGCCAGGTGAACAGGCACCCATCAAGCTTCTCACTCCAGCCTGTCACCCTTCCCCATCAAAAAATGGGAGTAATTCTGCCTGGCTGAGTAGCTCAGTTGGTTAGAGCATCATCCTGATACACCAACGTTGTGGGTTCGATCCCCGGTCAGAATCAACCAATGAGTGCATAAATGAGTAGAACAACAAACCGATGTTTCTCTCTCTCTCTCTCTCTCTCCCCCCACTTCCCCTTTCTACCTTTCTTAAAAAAGCAATAATAAAAATTATTTTTAAAATGGGAATACTTCTACTATCAATAGTTTATGTGTGCTGACAAATGAGAATTTGAAGCAATATAATTAAATAACTTACTGTTAAATTATGTCAGTTCCTCAGATTGAAACCATGGAAGAGAGAAGGTGCTTGACGTGAGGAGACTCAGCAGGTGGAAAAGTTTATAGAGAGGGAAGTCACTTTGCTATCTGCATTCATGCAAACCTAAAGGAGCCGTGCTTTTGCCAGGCAGGTGGTAAGAAGGGGACACGCAGATGTGCCCCTAGCAGGGACCATCAGTCTATTGCCCCTGAGATCGGGGAGTGAGATTTTAGCCTCCACTGTCTCTTTGATAAACAGAATTGATGTTCATGCGATAGGACAGTTAAGGCAGAAATCCAATTACTGAGCTAATTAGCACCTTTGAGTGGCAAGCACCAAATTTATAGGAGGGAAGCGCTGGAGAAACAGCCCAGTCACCCAGCATAGCTAACAGCTCGCCCTTTCAGCGAGCGCAGCGCGCAGGCGGCGCCCGGGCGCCCAGGAAGCGTGGCTCCGCTCTGCGGCTCGGCCCGCTCGCCAGCCTCCAGCGCCCTGCGTGTACCGCCTTCTGAAAAGACGGCTTTCCAGTTAACATCATCTCAGAAGGTGTTTGAATTCCCTCAGGAGTTTGGTAAATGACTTTCTTTTGGCTCAATCCCACTTTAAAAATTGTTTATTTCGCTGCTGAAAATTCCATTTATCCTAGGTCTTAAGGTGAAATTAAAATTCCACTTAGGGACTAACTATGTCGACGTGGGATTTTGGCCTGCATTTGAAAGAATTTTGTTGTTTGCTTTATTTTCTGCCAGCCTGGGCTCTTTTATTTTCAAAGCTGACCTGCAGGTGTCTGGAAGGATGAGTGAAGCGGTGATAGGACGGCCTGCTGGGCCTGACAGCCCCGGAGTTGTCACCGATGTGTCTTCTCTCTAACCCGTCAGAGCCACAGATCTCAGCCGGAGGGTCTGCAATGCCTCTCAAATACCCGGCACATACGAGGAAAAGGATACTTTTCTTTTCTGAAGACGAACTTTTCCATTTATTAGAATTACAGTTGCATTTAGGTATTTTTAAAAAATCTTTGCCCAAGGATATGTTTGTTGGTTTTAGAAAGAGAAGAAGGGAGAGGAGGAGAGAGAGAAACATCAACGTGAGAGAAAAACATCAATTGGTTGCCTCCCGTATGAGCCCCACCCGGGGATCAAACCCCCAACATAAGCATGTGCCCTGACCAGGGATCGAACCCACAACCTTTTGGTGTACGGGACAATGCTCCAACCAACTCAGCCACCTGACCAGGGTCCATCTAGGTCACTTTATAATCTGTCGTGATTCCCAAGAGACAAATTCACAACAGAAGTGTGCATTCAACAAGTTTCTTCTTAAGCACCATTACCAATAAGTGTTTGCCATTTGTCAACTCATACACTTATATCAATGATCAAGTTTAAATGAAGTCTAATAGCAGCTAACTCTCCTTTCTTCTCAGCAGGTGTCATGAGAGAAAGAACCTTCAGGAGCAGCATAATCTTTGACTATTCACTTATTCATCCAGCAGATACTGAGCGGCAACTGTGCTCCAGCTGTGAACCAAAAGCTTGCCCTCGTGCTGCTCAGGCTCTGAGGCCAATAAAATTGAATAATCGCACAGAGAAATAGAATGGCCTGGTGTGGAGTAAAGGCTCCAGAGCCCACCTACGTGGGTTCAAAGCCTGGCTCTGCCACCTGTCGGCTCTGTGACCTTGGGCACTTCACTTAATCTCACTGCATCTCAAATTCCTTCCCCGTGAGAAGTACCTACCTCTAAAGGTAGCTGTGAAGATATAATGAGTTAATACATGCAAACTACTTACACAAGTAAGAGCTGCTTACTTCATTATAATCAGACATATAGTAATTAGAATAATAATAAATAGGTGTAATTAATAGGCATGATTAGACATATAATAATGTCATTGTTGTTAGTAATATTAACCATGACGGGAGGTACAGCGTGTGGAAGAGCACATGGCACGTGGGTGTCCCCAAGAGCAGGCATCAGGGAAGGCGTCCCTGGGGACGTGAGGCTTGAGCCGGACTGAAGGGCAAGAAGAGCCATGGAGGACAGGTGGGCAGGGCTGGGAAGGGGTGGAGGGCGGGGCAGTGGGGCAGGACGCAGAGGAGGGAGGGTGCCAGGAGTAGGTGCTCACGCAGAGAAAGGAGGCCCGTGAGGTTGGAGCAGAGAAATCAAAGGGCTGAGTGACAGCAGGGGCAGGGGACAGGCATGTAAAGATCAGGGTTTTCACAATTATTAGAGGACCCTCCTTATGTTCAAACTTGTACACAACCCTTGTTCCATGGTCTGTTTCTAGTGAAAGCCCTTTCTTAATGGCGTAGGTTAACCATATGAAATTGCCCTTTCTATAGGTCATTAGTGGCATAATATCATCAATGTCACATGGTCGGCGTCAGTTTCATACGTGCGCCCGCCACTCCGAACTCCGAGGACAGCTCTGGTCAGGCACAGGCTCTCTGAGCAGAGCGCACTGTGGCAATTATCAGGGGTTGGGGGACAGGTGAAATTGAAGGGCTGGTGAAGTTTTCCCTGCAGCGGGGTGACACCATCAGCACAGGCAGTGACCTAGGAAGACTGTTGTTGACAGGTCACCCCCTACCTGATGGCTTTGAGAAGCAAGGGGCCACCGTGGGTTGGCTGGCTTACCAAAGCCGTGAACTGAGATGAGTTGTCACAGCGGAAGAGGTTTAAACCTGGTTCTGGTGGCCACTTGTTACCATGGCAACCGACACGCCGTCTTCCCCTCAGTTGGCGAGAGTCCCTTTTATTTTTGTGGTGCAACCTGAGAAAAGCCTGTGAGAATACCCACATCTCCTGCAAGCAAGTGATGGAGATGTGGGCCACTCACATTGATTTTCTGGTATTGGTTTGAAAAGAAAGCGCCCCTGTGTGCCCTGCTGTCATGTTCTGACAGTGAGGGATAGTCCACCGGCAGTTCCAGGGCTTGCTTGGTTTTTTATGGAGCCGGTGCTCCAAATTGATAAGGCGCAGAGGCATTCGCTCTCCCCACCCTGCTTCGTCTCTTCCCTCCACCCGTTTTTGTATGTCTCCCTCTCTTCTAAACCGCGAGACTGCTCTCTTCGCAGCGCTGTCAGATGGGAGCCGTCATCCTCGTACGCTGCGTGTGAGTTCCACGTCCCCTGCCTTTCCCACTCCCACGCTGATGCTGTAAACCAGCTCTCTCACTTGGGATCTAATCATGGCTTCTCACCATTTTGTGGTCCCTTCTAGTACCAAGCGCATGGATAATTCCAACACGAGACTGGTGGTCCAAATCGAAAAGGATCCAGGTGAGAAGTTATCTTCCTTCTCTTTTATTGAAATTATTTATTTTGTTACATAGATGGATTCCTTCAATCCAAAAAAGGAGTTGAGTGCATCCTCTTTTGAGTTATGTGGAGACAACGCGTGTCTCCGTGAACATGCTCGCGGTAAAGGTAGCTCTGTGCGAGCAGACCGGGCGAGCTTCCCGCCATGGTTTAGAAATGAGTTCGTCTGTCATTTAGGATTGATTCAGGCATCGAGCAGAAAGGAAAAAGGACTCATGGACACGGACTACAGTGTGGTGACTGTGGGAGTGGGAGGGTGGTGGGTGGAGGTAGGAGAGGGTATAAGGCGGGTAAATGGCAATGGAAAAAATACAATAAAAATTTTTAAAAACATTAAAAAATATACATGCACACGCAGACACACAAAAAGAATTGATTCAGTATCGAAAGCCTCTGTTAATTAAGACATGTTTGTTTTTGTGTGATATGCATCAGATACCGACTATAAACCTCGGTCTTTTAGTAAAATTTTCTTTGGGAAAACATCAGCAGTATAGGACGTTGGATCGTCCCTAAAGGCAAGCCATTCCGCGGTCCAAGACCTAGGATCCAGAGGTCTTCGGGCATTTCATTCAGCATTAAGCTATGGAAGCATTTACCTGCGAGAAAATTATTTTACTTTACTCTTTCTATAATCTACCTAATTTTTAATCATTCTACCTCTTTTTTTCCTATCAGAATGCAAAGTTTAACTCATCTATTTTTATCCACCTCACTCTCCCCTGTGCCAGAAATGTTTAGGAAGGATTGTCTCCTGCTCATTATCTGCATCTGAATTGCATGTACATGATTAATTTGAAATCATCAGTTGAAATTTGAAAATACCTGGAGAGACAAGGTTTTTTTTTTGTTGTTGAACTTTATGTCAGTACAACTTGGGGGTGACACAAATATCTCTAAAGTGGAGCTGTGGGACTCGATGACATTGCAGGGGCATTGATATTAGACATATGGACAGTGTCATAAGTGCACTGTGCCTTTAATTATTCATAATTTTGTCCTGTTTTAATCTAATTATGCAGATGTGCGGTCAATGTGTTCTGAGAAGATCTCCACTTTTGGTGGATTAAATTGTTTTGCTTTATTTAAACATCAAACCGTTTAAACAATTAAGCAAAGGTTAATTTTCTCATTCAGGCCCTTTCTTTAAAACTGCCAGAGACTGAAAGTAATCTCTAATTAGTGTCTCAGAATGCATGCTTAATTATCATAGAAAATGAATATAACGGAGGTCAGGCAGGCTTCATCTGCATAGAAAATTAAGCATACTGATTCTTCATTAGACTACATGACTTGACTCAGCCCACAGAACAGTTTATTTCTTTCCATTAATCATAATTACATTATAAATATACTAATTTCAATTCAGCTTTTGCCTGTCATGAATACCTAGCAACGATATCCATAATTTGGTAGTATCACCTTATAGTTTTCTGGAGGTGGACCAGTGCGCTCTCTGAAGGAGCACCGGGGGCCAGTCTTCGGCTTTCCGACCCCCAATCATGTTTCGGCTCCCATGTAGGGCAGGGGAACTCCGTTCAGGTCCGTAGTCTGCCTCAGGTCCCCCTGAACTCCTGTCCTTCTTCAACAGATGGCCTAGAACGGAGCCTGCAGCTTTCTCTTCTGAGCAAAATTATGCCTCTCTGACCTTCCAGAATTTACTCCCCAAAGGAAAGGTTCTCCTAAAATAAAAGTTCTGAGTGCAAACTTTTCTCCCAGCCCCTCCCAGCGCTCCCTCCACCCACAGGACCCAAACCAGGAGGACTTGCCAGTTTATTGTCTTCTCAAAAAAGTTCCAACCCTGCATCTCGAGACGTGCAGTGGAGGGAGCAAAAGGAGCTGGGCCCAGGAGGGAGATAAAGGAAACGTACTGTGAACCCCAAATTCCACACCCTCCCAAAACACACACACACAGACTTCCATAGCAAAGCAGGGCATTCTAACATTCCATCTTCTTTGCTGTGTCTGTCCTTCAGTGTTCCCTTGGAGTCACCCCTCACCCAATTAGAATAGCTAAAATTAGACAAGCAAGGAGTCTGAATAGCCCAAACTCTTGGTCACTGCAGAGAGCGAGACAGAAAAGGTACAGCCACGTTGGAGACCCGTAGTCCCACTCCCAGGGATTTACTCACGAGAACAGCAAACAATGTTCACACAACGCTCTGGTCATGAACATTTTTAGCAGATTTACTCATAATCACTCAAACTGGGAACAGCCCAAATGTCCTTAAACTGACGAGTGGACAAACACTCTGCCATACACGCAGAGGACTAGTGCCCTGCCTGCGACATGGCCAACTGCGGCCATCTCCCACCACATGGGGGATCCCAAACGCATGCGTGAATGGGCATTAAGCTACATGACTGCTACATTAAGCTACATTAAGCTACATTAAGCTACATGACTGCGTGTGCTTTTTAAAACTCATGGGATTGTACACTAAAATGGGTGAATTTTACTTTGCATAAATTATTTCTCAGTAAATCTGAGTTTTATGTACATATAATTTGAAAACAATAAATGGCATCTATATAATATAATCACTTATGTCTATGTATAATATACATTGGTATATGATATATAATACTAACAATAATTATATGGTAGCAGGTAAATAGAGTTATTTACTGTCTATAAATTGTACCTCAATGAGTTTAATTACAAAAAATAAAAAACCTGGTTATACTTGAAAGGTACGCTCTTAGGAACAAAATTTCTCTTAAAGAAACTGTATGATCTGTGGTGGTATCTATTATTCAACAGGTATTTAGTTAGTCCCTACTCCATGTTAGGAATCCTGCCAGTATTGGGATATATTATAAAAATAAGCAAACTAGACATAGATTTGTCTTTCTTCACTTTATGGTGCATTGGAGAAATCAGTTGTTAATCAAATAAGCATAAAGGCATAAACACACAAAAAACCAAGTGTCAAGTTCCAACTGTGACAAGTGCTTCAAAGCAGAGGATCCCGGTGCTGAGAGCTGGTAACGGGGGTTTGGCACAGCCCAGGGGTCAGAAGGTTCCCCGACGTGGTGATGGAGCTGAGGTCTAAGAATAACGGTAGAGTTAAGAGCAGAGAGGACAGTAAGAGCAAGCCAGGCAGAAAGGCCAGTGTCTCCAAAAGCTCAGGGACGGGGGACGTGGGGGTCGCTCACATGAAAGAGGTTCTGCAGCGCTGAGCACCGAGGGTGAGGGGGATGGTCGTGCGAGGCGCAGGTGGAGGCTGGAGGGCGGGGCTGACGGCACAGCGCCTCTTGTGTGTCCACGCATCCAGGGTTGGCTCAGGGCCGCCCTAGGTTATTCCTGTGAGCGATGAATTACATGGGACCCTATTTCAGGTGATGGCAAGAAAATCGTGTGTATGCATTAAGAGCGGTGAGAAACCACTAAGGGCTCTAAGTAACGGGACCGGGAAGCCCTGAGTAGCACACCTGCCTGTTCGACCTGAAGGGCTGATTCTGCCCTTGGTGTGGAGCATAGATTTGATAAGGTCCCCGTGAAGATTCAGAGGTGATCCACCTGACTGTCGTGCTGTCCCCCTGAGACATGATGTAGCTTGGAACAGGGCAGAGGTAATGGAAGTGGAGAAAGGTAGAAAGATGTGAAAAATATTAGAAGAAAGCAACATGGAGAGGCCTGGGTGTGAAGAGTGGGAACGAAGGTCCCTAGGTTACAGCTGACTCGGTGTTGGTGGCGGTCACCAGGATGAGGGGCGGCAGGGGGCCCGACTGGCCCATGTAGAAGGCGCGGGGCGTTAGAGACAAATGGTAGAAGACAAGGAGACAGGGATGCATACAGGTCAGACACGTCGTCTCAGCCGGAGATAGGAATTGGTAAGCGTTTTACATTTAGATTCTAACTCAGTCCATTTGTGTAGATGACATTACCTAAAAAACGGATAAGGAGAAAAAGTAGGAGGGTCTCACAAAATCCACTAAAATGAGTGAAGTATCTGAAAAGTCTGGCGTGGTTTTAATGAAATGACAGCTCTGTGTCCCAGGGCCGAGTGTGCAGGAGTAAGCGTTCACTCACCATGTTTCTTGTTCTGTCTTTAGGGAACGATGATAACAACCTCAATTCCATCTTTTATGAGCACTTGACGAGGTCCCTCCAGGAGTCCCTCTGTGGAGACTTAGTTCTTGGTCGGTGGGGGAACTACAGCTCCGGCGACTGCTTCATTTTGGCTTCAGATTATCTCAATGCTTTTGTGCACCTGATTGAAATAGGAAATGGTCTTGTCACCTTTCAACTGCGAGGGCTGGAATTCCGAGGTAAGGATCTCCTTGTTGTGGAAGTTGACGGAGGCCAGTCGCTTGAGTCAATTATTACGCAAAGCTTTAATAAGAAGAGGAAGAATGGTGTGCCTGTCTTGTAGACTGAGAATTAGGGAGCGTCCCCCCCAACAGCCATTATCCTGTATTTTGATATAAATGGTCATCCGAGGGGATAATTAAGTGAAATGTGTGGTCTGGTGTAAACCTTTGGAGTACAAGTCAGGATTTCAGAAATCTTTGGGGTCAGAAATCGTTGCAGTACAAGCCAGTTTAATTCTTCGGGGGAAAACTCAGAAGCAACAGCAGCTCATGGAACACGTGCGGAGTCAGCCAGCCCTGAAACAGAGCCTGGCTCTGCGGGTCGCAGGTGTCGTGGTTGGTGCGGGCAAGTCATTCAGCCTTTGTCGCCTTTCCTGCACCTGTAAAGTGATGATAATAGTTAAGACCGGAGCCTCCAAATGTTGTTGTGTGACTTAAATGAGATGGCGTACCTGCCGGTCCTATACGAATGCTTGCCGCTCTGTGGTTGCTGCATCCACTGGAATCTTGAAAAGTCAGGCCCCGGTTTTCCATTAAGCCGTGCGCTGGAGCGTGCGGGGATTAGCATGACAGACGGACTCACGTGCCTCTCCTGTGCCCTTTGGTCAGTCCTTCATTCACTGTATGTTCTCCCAGCACCTGCTCTGCGCCCGGCGGCGCTAATGCTGGAGATGCAATGGGCACGTGACCTGGAGGCGTCTCGCCCTGATGGCGTTGACCTTCAGAGGGAGGCGTGCCAGATAACCAGTGAACTCGGGCACACTGGTGACAGGGTAGGAAAGTGCTGTGGAGGAAGGAGCTGAGGTCCCGCGACCCAACTGACTGCGGGGGACGGGGGCAACAGGAGCTGCTGCTTCATTTGGCGCTCTGGCCTCCGGCGAGGACCGGAGGGAGGCCAGGGACCCGCAGTGCTGAGTGGACAGGTTGGGAGCCCTGTGAGGATCCTCGCGCCCGGGGCTCTGAGTGACTAGAACACGAGACGGAGGGAGGCTGGGCCCCGGGCCTCCCAGGCGGGGTTAGGGGACTGCATGCTCTTCTCTGCATAATGAGGAGCCATGGCAGCGTTCTGGAAAGTGAGCGACTGACTGATTTGCACGTTGAGATTGTTCTGGTAGCTGTATGGAGAAGGTACTCAAAGGCAACAAAAGCAGAAATGGGAAGACCATTTAGGAAGTTCCGTAGTCAGGCCAGCAGAGGGGATGGTGGAGACGGAAGAGCTGGGAGGTGGGGGAGCTGCCGGGATGCTGGGGGTGGGGCGGTGCTGCCCCGGTTTCCAGGTCGGTCTCCAGGTCGGTGCCTGGGTGGGCGGAGGTGCATTCCCTGAAACGGGGAGCTTTGCATTTGGGGGACTAATCAAGAGCTCCGTTTTGGATACTTCGATTTAAAATGTTCTTGATTCATCCAAGTGAACATATCATGTAGCTAATTGGACAGATGTGTCTTATAGTCTCCTCAAGAGACATTTATCCAGCACATATTATACATTGGGCCCCAGGCTGGGCACCCTGAACACAGGAGTGAGGGCCCCGCTTAGGGGGCTTGGAGCCTCCCTGAGGGGACAGACGCAATGAGCAGTTAGAGGTGAGTGTCAGGGCAGGGCCGTGCAAGGGGGGCCATGGGGGCGGGGAAGGGCCCTTGGACCAGACGGGGTCAGCCCGGCAGTGGAGAGGCCACTGTTAGAAGGGAGAGGAGGGGACAGCCTGTGTAATTACAAAGAGGCACGAAGTAGCCGGACGTGGGTTCCATGTGGTCTGGGAGGAAGGGGTCACAGACATTGCTAGAAAGGTGAGTAAGAGCCAGGTCACAGCCACTGAAACGTCGCAGTGACAAAAGGGCATCTTTTAGCCAAAAGCAAATCGCCATCTTTTCACATTTTTAACAGCATTGCTTATAGAGGACCAAGTTGTCTGGCTCTTAGGACGAGAATTTCTAGGCTGGTTTTGTGACTATCATTTCCTTTAAGTAGCATTCTCAAACACACTTGTTTGAAAGGCTTCTTCTTCCTCTGTGGCTGCGGGCCCCGTGATTTTGGTGCATATTCTGAGCAGCCTTACGCGTCACAGCCACCGAGTTTAGGGGGCTTGTGTTGAAAAGGTCACTGAGCTGAGAGCAGAGACCAGATTCCACACGACAGCCTGAGAAGGAGCGTTGGCCGGAATTCTGCACAAATGCCAGAGAATGCCACAGGACGGGGTGGAAACCACGCGTCTCCAATACAATAATGCAGCAGAATCACCTATTTCCTTTCTTTTTTTTAATTCCAAGGAAGAGCTGTCAGAGTTAGCCTAGTTGAATCTGAGTTGCGGTTTCTATCCGAAGTTTCGTGCAGCTTACAGCCCCTGCAGCGGGCTTCAGTGAAGTCTCAGGGTCCAAAGTTAATCAGATTCCAGAAGCTTACAGCACTTCATCTCCCTGCTGGTCCCAAACAGGTTCTCCCTCGGCCACCACTCTGAGTGTTCTGGTCTCACCTCACATCAGTTATGGCGGGGGGGTGGGGGCGGGCATAGCCAACCACCTCAAAATTTAGCTAACTAGCTAAAATAAGATAAGTAACATGTCCTGTTCTTTCTCACTATTGTGTGGGTTGGCGGGTAGCTCTTCTGCTGGGGTCACCTGCTGTCACTCTTGCAGCCGCATTCAGCCAGCAGATGAGTGGGCCTGGAAGGTTCTAAGGGCCACATCCGGATCCAGCTACCGCCCCTGGCACATTGGCTCTTCTCCCTGTGACTGCTTAGCTTCCTGTGGGTGGAACTAGACATCTTTATAGGCAGGTGGTCTCGGGTTTCCAAAAGTTGGACCATGGGATACTTCAAGGCCCTTTGCAGCCCAGCTTCCAGGGCAGGCCCCATGATGCCCCCATGTTCCACTGGCCGGGCACCCCAAAGACAGCTCACATTATACAACATACCAGACCCCAGGAATTCCATCAGGTCGAGCTTGGGAAGAGGTTCAGCACTGACAGTCATGTGGTTGGGCAGAGGCAGCGTCTGCATGAGGAGGGAGGTCCAGGAGTCCCCCTGACTAGACCCCAGGGAGCCCCCAAATGATCTTGATTCGAGGGGTCAAGGTCCATTGGCTGGTACCATAGCGAGTGACTGATACAATTTCAAAGGCAGAATACAAATAAGGAAGCCCTCGCTCTCTATTCTACTCCTTCTGGCCCGTGCATCCGAGAATAGAAACAGCTTCCCTTGTTAATGCAAGGCAGGAGGGTCGTGGGGCTCGCTGCTCTTGGGTTCCTGAGGGTGACTGGCATTCTCCTAACCAGGGAGCCTGTGAGGAAGCCACTCAAGGGTTGATGGAGTAATAATTATCGGTTTTAAATATAAGTCAAGGTAACAGATCTAAGTCAGTGATGCACTTTACAAGGCCAACAGTGTTTGGAGCACCAAGTTCAAGGCTTTTCAAAAGAAATGGAATCTGTTGGATTTTTTTTTTAATCCTCATCTGAGCAGATGTTTCTATTGATTTGAGAGAGAGAGGAGGGAGAGAGAGAGAGAGAGGAGAGAGATGCTGATCGGTTGCCTCCTGTACGCCACCCTCTGGGGAATCAAATCTGAAACCTAGGCATGTGCCCTGACTGGAAATTGAACCCACAACCTTTTGGTGTATGAGACGATGCTCCAACCAACCGAGCCACCCACCAGGGTGGATTTTAATTTCTGTTTAATCGCCATTCGAGTAGGGACACAGAAAAATGGAAAACCGAAAGTTGATGACCCGTTCAGTCCATTTCTGTTTTGTCATCCACGTGACCTAGAATGATGCACTGGCTCATTTCTGTCACCAGAATAGGAGAAAAAAATGAATGAGGAGTCGCAGTGCTGCCAACAAGGGAACCAGGCAACTCAAAAATACTGTCTGAAGAGACGAAGAATTGAGAACAGGTGCAAAGTTGAAAAGAGAGGAAAGGGAGGCTTATGAGAGGTGTGTGAACTCTGAGCTAAGGAGAGGGCATTCACTGTGGAGGTGACTTTGACCCTCAGAATGGCCACAGTCCCACCACTTCCTAGCCTTTAACCGAAGGGAAGAGCAGAGCCCACGGAGGTGGGTGCTTCCTGGGGCTCCGGGCTAGTTAGTGGTTGAGCCAGGCAAACCCAGACTCTCAACCAGAGCTTCTCTTTCCACCCGACCATTTTACCCTCTTTCATCCCCTCTTTTGGGTGTTTGTTTGAAATTTGTACTGTAGTGTTTATCTGGTTTATTAAATGCTAAGAAATGGGGGCGTAAAGCCTTCAGTCATCTGCACCGCCTTTCAGAAGTTCGTCTCATTTTTCTAGTTCCACCTCATACACATTCCATGTCACGACCCTCAAGAGAGCGTCATGGGTCCTCGGGGCCTCTTGGAGCCTCAGCTTCTGAGCAGAGCCTGGATGTGATCTCTGAGTTTCTTCCCAGCTCTGACAGTTTATCGGTTCAGGAGAAATAAAGCACTTCCATGATATGATGCTCTTGAGGGAAGTCAAACTGCCCCTTGCTGGAGTTTGAGGATAGTTCCCTCCCAGGAGCGGGCACTGTCAGTGGATGTCCCAGAGCGCGGGACCACAGCTCGTGTCAAGGAGGGATATTGGTTGGCTGCCAATACAGTGGCAAAGGAGAAGAAGGTCGAAGGCACCAAAGCATCAGTCTGCCCGCAGGTGCCGGGACTGGGTGTCAGAAGCACGAGTGCAGCCGTGAGGCAGAGTCGGGGAGCCACAGGCAGGGGAAGAGCTGGGCCTGCGATATGGCAGCGTTGGAATCTGAGGGGCCGGGAGGACGGAATCCCAGGCAGTGCATCCGGAGAACGGGGAGAAGCCTGCGGTGCGGCTGCCAGTGAGAGGCACGTCACCGTCAGCCAGACGGCGTGAGGACGGGAGAGCGAATGGATGGGAAATGCAACCGGGCAAGATGCAGAGCTCGCGGGACAGTGTTGATCGTGAATTTAAAGGAAGGCCTGTTAAGATGGCCCCCGTGTTTCTCTAAGCCACGTTCGGCTTCATGGGTGCAGGTACGAAGGGGCAAAGTGGGAGTTAACCAGGCCCGGGGTTTGGCTAAATGAGCATCATGAAGACAAGGTCAGGGGAACCGACAGCGCAGGCAAGGGGTGATGACCGTGGTTCTAATGCCTGGCCGGGCCGCAGATGGAAGCTGAAAAAGGAGGGAAGCGAGGGTGAGAGAGGTCGAAACAGGCCTGGCGAGGGCACTTCCGGCACCCGGGAAGGGGACAGGCTTGTTGGAGTTGAAGTGTTTGAGGAAAGGAGTTGGGCGGATAGAGGGTGGTGGCCGGGAAGTACCCCTCTGAAACTGGCACGTATAGAGGGGAAGCCACTTTGGTGATGAGCGTCTAGGGTTGTGACCACGGAAGGCGAGGTGTCGGAGGGGTGGAGGCTGGGGCCAATGTTGGAAGGAGCGCCTGTGGATACTGAAATCGCGAGCATGGTGGAAGGGAGTGCGCTGGAGAGCGGAGGTGAGCCAGAGCGAAAGCCTCATGGAAGAGCTCAGAGTGGACTTCCAGGGTGGGGAAGGTGGCACCAACCGAGGGCCATGCGGGCAGAGTGGGGACATCGAGGAACGAGAGGACGTCATCTATCTGGTGCAGTCCCAGAGCTGAGAGGAGCATGTGACAGCAGTTAGAGGGAACAATGAAAGGTTCCAGGAGTTTGTGACCTGGGTGGGGGTAGGGCCGTGGTGAAAGCAGGGTCGGAAGATGTGACCGACGGAGCAGCCTGGGAGTCAGGCCTCAGGGAACCCGGCTTCCATGGCCCATGACTTGACCCGGGGCCATAAAGCAAGGCTCTCCCACGGGTGACGAGGCGGACCCGGTCATGTGAGGCTGGGTCACAGGCACGGGAAGCTTGAGATGCCAGCATGAAATTTAGTGGTACATGTACATATGCAGGCAGCTGTCATGGCCCTTGCTAGCGGAGGACCGCTACCTTTTCATCACAGCAAGGTCTGTTTTTAAGAAATCTTCTTAGGGGAGGCCTTAGGAAATATAAAAGAGGCATTTGATAAAGTGGGTTTTTGGAAAACTCAAGAAAAACGGCATCAGGAATGCATGGTGTGTTACGTGGACATTTTCCCTTTTCTGTTATTTGTGTAACTACGTTTTTCTCTGTTAATTGACTCATTGCTCGATATTTTCCTCATGATGACGGATACTGCATTTGTACATCTTTTCTACACCCCCATGCGATCTAATAGTTCCCGTTTTTGCTCATATATTAGTTCAAACAAGAGAACGTCGCCAATGTTGATCACCCTGTCCTTTCATGTAAATAAAGCAGTGATGGAAATGGCTTGTTTTGCGTGTTTGCATGAGTAGATCATGAATCTGTGTGATCGGGCCACTATCCGCGATGCCGGGGCACGTGGCCACCCGTGGTGGGCGGCCATACATGTCTCTCGATAACAAAATAATAAGTAATAATGTGAAAACCAATGCCAGCTTATTTTCAGAATTCCTGCAGTTTGTACATTCAGTTCTTCATCCTTGCAAGCTACTAAAAAACCGACTAACCCGGGCTCTGTCAGACAGTGAGACCCCAAAGGACAAGGACTCCTTGTCTTACACCTGCCCCTCCCCAGTGCAGTGCCTGCCTTGTGGGAGACAGTGAAAATTTCCTAAGCACCAGTTATATGCCAGGGACCATGCTAAGCTCTTCAGTTCTGTTATCAGAATATTCCTTATAATAACGCTATAAAGTAAGTGGGGGGTTATTGTCCCTATTTTAGACATAGGGATGAATGGGGATCAGTAAGTTGCTCAGGCCTCACAGCCACCAAGGGTGGAGGAGGGATAAACACCGACAGGTGGCCGACTCTGATGTCCTTGACCTTGGCAGTGGGCCCCACAGCCCGGGAGGGGAGAGTGGGGAGGGGTAAGGGAGGAAAAGTAAATAAGAAAAAAAAACGAGTAACCATTTAAAAAAAAATCTATCTGGTGGTTGAAACTGAAAATCAAAAGTTTTACCTGAATGTGTGCTAGATGTTACCATGGCAACACCACGTTCAGCATCTCGGTTCCTTGACTGACCAATCTGAGGGGCCCGGAACCCTCGGCTCGCTTGCCGGAAGAACCATGGTCTGGAAAATATCAAAAATCAGGATTTATGGTCCTGTCTGTGTGAGATGTTATCAGCCGTCTCCTGGTTTGACTAACACCCCATAATCAGCGGCCAGTGGGGACATTTTAAAAATATCCGTGTAACCTAATCGTACCTAAGCTAATCTAACCCAACCTTATCGTGACTGACCAGTCTAGGCAGAGCCATGGCTCTCACGCGAATCTCGGACCTGTCTAGAATTCTGTCCTCACTGTGACAGCGTTCAGGTCATTAGCAAGCCCTTGGTTCTGATGTCTACATAGCTTGAGTCATTAATCTGTTAAATCCTTTTGTCGCAAATGTTATCCATAAAGTAATAGGCTCTCCGTTGAGAATTCCCAAACACACATTTTTCTTCATTCCAAATGACGTGACGTGACGTGTTAGTGGGAGAGACGGAGCCCTGCCTGTCTGGGTCGCAAGTCTGGGAAGAGGAGGGGCGTTCCTGCGGAACCTGGCGTCTGCGTGCCGTAACGTTCAAGATTGAAAATGAGTCTGTGGGAAAAGGAAGATAATACAGCTTCGAATTACATACGAGTAGAAAGTACTGGCTTCCGAGTAAAGCTGTGCACATCGGTTTCCTCAGCCACCAGTGGGGCAGGACTGGAGGGGACAAAAACACATTATTCACAGAGATAATTATTACATAGTTTGATATTTCTTATACTTATATTCCAAACCTGCCCAATGTAGTTACCGTGTGTACTGAGTGATTTGGTTCATTTCATTTTCAAAAAAGCAAATTCTGGCAACTTTTACCTGTAATTTGTCAAGCCTCATTAGATAGTGTGTAATAAAGGAAAAAAGTACTGATTTTAAATTCAAAGGGCCAGACCTTCCTGCTGGACAAGTTGCTTTTAAGACTCAGCATCCTTATTTGTTTTATTTTTGAATAATTTTTTATTTTTCATTTATACTTGCCATACAATATTATACTAGTTTCTGGTGTATGACATAGTGATTGGGCTGTTATATAACTTATGAAGCGATTACCCCGATAAATCTAGTGCCCGCCTGACAAGGCGCATAGTTGGACGTCCTTATCTATACAGGGGGCATTACACCTGCAGAGGCTGGTGGCCTTGTGAGGAAAGGAGATGCTTTCTGAGAAAGCACTCTTTAAGTTGATAATTCACATCCCCACAAATGTGGATGATGTTTTGAAATAAAATTTCTCTGAGAAAATCAATGCTGTTTCATGTAAAGGTGTCATATCACATTTTAAATCCAGCTTGCCAGTCAGGTCCTAGGAAAGACTTGACTGCTTTGGGCAGACCTTAAAGCACATTGAGGCTCCTTGGAATATAAAATTGTTGTAATTAAAAATTTCTGCTGTGCCCACAAAATGAAACATGTTGTAAATTATTCTTGCATATTTTGTCTTTTTCTTCTACTGCACTGGGGCCAGCGCACCTCGGACTCTCGGTTGACATTTCAAAGATGCACTAGGGCCTGGGAATTGGAGCGAGGGGAGAAATTCACAGTCCAGTAATAAAGAATTAAATTCATTCGGGACTCAACGGACCAGTCCTGTCACTGGTTTTCATTCTGCTCTCTGACCTCAGTCATGTCCCGAGACTCTTGGTACCCTCTTTCCCCACCTTTAAGGTTGGGTTCATTTAAAGGGCGTGATTATCACATTAGAAAATAGGAAGGGTCATAATGGGACATCTTGGTAACTGTGGCCCTAGTGCCTCCTACTGTGGGGAAGCTACTGCCAGAGACTGTCGCCAAGTGGACTGCCTCAGCCTTTCCCTGTCCCTGGTGGCTTCAGGGAAGCCAGAATCTCTGCAGTCTTTTTTACGGCAGGAAAAGCTCGATTCTTCCGAATCAGCGTTCGTTGACCAACTGCCTTTAGGAGGACTATAGCCTGGTTTACGCTGAGGATGATATAAATGATTTTTACTGCCCCTAGAGCAGTGATTGTCAGCCTTTTTCATCTCAGGGCGCACAGAAACTAATTACTAAAATTCTGGGGCAAAATATCTTTTTTGCCGATCTGACAAGAAGAAATAGGTAAAATTTTGATTTATTCACACCAGACTGCTACTGTTGTATTGGCTGTTGTCGCTTTTTTATTTGACAATCTAAGGGAAGAGAGGTCAGTGCCCCAAGTAATTAGTCAGGTACCGCATGTTTTAAACATTCTTAAGATGCACCAGTGTGTCTGCTGTGACAACGCTGACTGAAAACCGCTGCCCTAGAGGTTCATGTGTTAGGAATTCTAGTGTTTAACAAAAGAATAAAAAAATTTCAAGTACATGATTTTATCATGACATGAGTAGAAAGATAATGTCTTAAAGACATTGAAATCTCATTATGAATTGTATTTTTGTTTGGACAAGTCTTAAAGCAAACGGAGGCTCCTTGAAATATAAAATTGTTCTAATAATTATTTCTTCTTAAAAATTAAACCTGGTGAGGTCTAACAAGCGCAGGGTCTCCTCCCACGGCAGATAGCTGGGGACAGGTGATTTGCGTGTCCCTTTAAGCTCCTGCTGTAGAATTCTCTCCCAGAGAAGTAGTGAGGTACAGGGGCGGGGGGGTGGATGGGCACTGAGAAAGGCATCTCCATGACAGTGAAGCAAGACAAGTTTTGGGGGCGGGGGGAAATCCCACTGTGACCTTCCTGAAAATGACAGTCATTCAGAAAAATAAAGTTTCTCTGACATTATTTCATTTGGTCATAAGATAGCCCTTGACATAAGCAGCTGGCAAGAAGCGAGGACTGTTTAGGTTTCCAGCCTTAAGAATTTGCTGTGTCCGCCCACACTGTGCGTGCGGCCCATATTCAATGGGGAGGAAGGGGCCGCATCTCCCACAGAAACTCGCCGGGGCTGAGCCCTGCCCCACGCATCTTGTGTTTCCAACACGTAATACACAGTTCAAGTTGTGTGACATCCAAACATCCGAGGGAGTGACTGCTCTGAGCTCAGCAATGACCAACTATATTATCTGATCACCTCCTCCTTTGGGGACCCCCAATTCAGGAACAATCTTAACTGTGACTTCAGAGGGGCATACATTTTATGTAATAATCCAAGGCGCATCCCAAAGAGTGTCTGAATATCCCACCTGCAGCTTGAAAAGCACTGGCTAAACCATCTCTCTGTCCAGGCGCAGCCCAGCGAGTGGCCGGACTGACTGCTTGTTAAGGGAGCCCAAGCTTCTGTCAGTCTGTCCTAGTTACCTCACCGCTCAGCCGACATAAAACACGAGCCCTGTGCCTAGCACACCGGGCTGGTGAAAAGGCAGCTCAGATAAACCTGGCCAAGTTATTTTAAAGCAGTAAACGTAATGATGTTGCCGATACTGGGGATTTTCTGGGGGACACAGTCAGATTCTTTGGGATCACAGAGCATCATTTCTCAAGGTACTCGTATCACGTAAGGAGGGAAACTGGAGAGCCAGTGGCCCAGTCTTTAAAGTGTGTCATGCGTTAAGCTTCAGTGTGCACCTTATTGCTGGAAAACGGTGAAGCGAGCCGGCCTTTTCTTTCAGTGCAGCCTTTCTGAGGCAGGGGGGCACCCCGTGAAGTCTGCATCACATAAGGGCCCACTGTCTCCATCATATCCTCTGACCCCTTGGTAGATGGTTTGTGCCCAGTTCCATCCCCGTCTCTTCTCACTGGGGATGGACCTGCGGACGGCTCGTGTCCATCACTGGGCTTCTCTTTGTTCCCGCGGGGCTGGCGGGACTCTTTCCTCATATTTCCTTGAGACTTAAAATCCTCATGACCTGCCTCGTACCTATGGGATTAAGTTCACATGCGTCCACAGGAGTCAAGTTTCCAGCCCAACCAGCCTGTCCTGAGCCCCACGTCTCCCCTGTCAGCGACTGTCTTCCCTGGCTCCCAGCCGGGAAGCCCCTCCTCCACGGGCTGTGGGGGATGGGCAGGGGAGCGTTGCACTTGGCGCTGATTTTCAGTGGCCAGACCTTCTGTTCCGACAACTGTTCCTTTTGCGTCCCAGCTTCCCCGAGAGAAAGTCATCTCCGCCTCCAGCCTGGCAGTAGGCGTGACGGCACTGACCAGGGAGCACGTGTGAACATTCCCTGCCGCTCAGTGTCCAAAAGTGTCGAAGCTGGGGGAGGGAAGTGGCCCAGACCAAGGGCTTTCTGAAAGGTATGACGTCCTCCCTGTCTCCGTGAGTCTCTCGGGTCTGTCCTTGGGCGACACCGACCTCTGGACAGCCATGTTTCTAAGGCTGAATTGTTTGGGCTATAGAAATGCTTTCTCTTTTTTGCACGTTGGTAATGTCAGGATGGCTCGGTGAGCCTTTTGCACAATATCACGAATCACAGTGTTCACCATGCTACACACTGTTCTCTTTACAAGGGTCCTGGGGGTATCATCTCTCCCATGTCTTTGCCACAAATAACTATGATCCCTCCAAACAATTATTATTATTTTTTGGTCAATAAGAAACTATTCAAGCTTTCCTTCTACACTGGCTGCTTGTAAGCCCGAGCGATATATGGCATCATAGAACAGTTACTGTCTCTTTATTAATGTAGGGAGCTATGTATTAATAAAGGAGGGTAGCAAAGGAAATTAGACATTATTAAACATAATCAGCTAGGGAGCATAAGCCTGCTTGCTTCACCAGGAAGTTACAACGTCACGCACTCCCCAGGGAGTGTCCATTTCCCCGAAGATCAGTGGGGAAAGGACAGAACAATAAAGGGGGAGGTGAGCGCATGCGCAGTAGGAGCCAAGATGGCGGCCCTAGAGGTCTGTCAGTCTAGTATGGGGAAAGGATCAGGTTGGATAAGAGACGCAGCCCTGAAGATCTGGGCAATGAATTGGTTAGGAGGTGAACCGCCAGAAGCCCGAAAGCTTGGGAGGTTGATTGGTTATTTTGAAAAAGCCCCTGGTTCTTCCCAAGCCTGAGATAATACAGCCCCAGCTAACAAACGCCCTCCTCCTGTCTCTCGCCCAGTGACACACCCGCGCCCCGTCTGTTGGTGTGTTCTCTTTCCTTCGCACCCGCCCGGGGCTGGTGGCAGGCTGCATGGCCCCAAGTGCAGACCTGGACATAGCGCCAGCCGAAGCACAGCGGGGAACACTGACGAAGCTAACCAGATGGGGAGAAAGGCTGGCCTGGCCTTGGCATGGCGAAGAATCTCTGGACATCGGCCCTGTTGCTGGGCCTGATGAAGACAAGATTGGACTTTTTCCACGACGGGATGGATGGAAATGAGACGTTGGAAACCCAGTGGCACTGCTTTGATTTTGCCTCTGGCACACAAATAAATCTTCCCGTGCCCCAGCCTCCCATATGTGGGTCTCCTGGGATGCTTTCCTTGTGACACCTGCAAGAACCCCAATTCCACTGGCAACATTTTAACATTATTCTGGCTTCATCATATTTTTCTTGCCCGCATTTTCACTTCAGTCTCATCATTTGCGTTCCTACTGTGTGTGCCTTTTTAGAATAAATGGGCCAGGCCCGGCCTGTCTCTAGTAGATATGGCAAATAGCACTTAAGGGGCGGGACGCAGCGCTTGCCCGTTTGGCAACAAGAAACAAGAGGAGGAAAGGCTCAGGAAGTCAGGACAGAGCTGCCAGCCGGGGCCGTGACAGCTGCCCCCCATTTGAGCCAGTCTCAAGAAATTGTTACATGTCCTATGTGGCAAGACACCTGAGACCTGATAAATACATTTTCAGCACAACCATGAAACATGCACAGCTTTAATTAGCCATTCTGCTCTAACAGAACTAAAAGGCTCCAAGCTTCTCTGAAATTAATTCTAAAGATATTTCTGGAATGCCCGCTGACTTAGATCATGAGAACGTAGCAACCCGAGGATGCTGTTTCAATGAAAACACCAGACAGAGCCATCCAGCCAGCCCATAATCATTTATGTCCAGAAGTGGTGTGAAAGGTCACCGTGTGGGGGCGACTGACCTTCAGTGTTCCCGCCGAGGGGAGTGCGCTCAAAATCCTGTGAATCTCTCTGAGAAGCGAATGGCCTTGATTTGCATTTGAACAGCAAAATTAGCGCAGATGCAGAAATAATTGGGTTTCATTAGCTGTATACTTTTTTACAATGTGCTCCAGACTGTGAATCTTTGGCCCTACGAGGAGGTATGCAGACCTACCTGAAGTGGTGATTATTAAAAGCCTTTGGCGGCTGTGATGTCCGTATCAAGCCTAACCATCCTTCATGGCCAGCTGCTTCTTCCACCTCCTTTCATCCCCACGATTGCCTCAGTGTGTGGTGTCATTTCATTTGGATGGTAGCAACCCAAACGCCGCATTGTCTAGTGTGCACATGGACACACACATGTACATGTGCTCTTTCCAGTTTGTTTGATGTAAGGAAAGAAAACACAACTGTGACATTGAGCCCAATGTGATCCATGCAACAGCTGGACAGCGAGGAATGGAGGGAGAAAACGGGAAAGAGGCTCAGACGTGCAAGGCGTGTCACTTAACGTTGAGCCCGTTCCGTCAATTTAGCTGAGCTGAAGACACTCCTTTATGCTTCTTCCCGTGCAGTTTATTTCCGAGAACTGTCTTGCTCCTTTCATTGGAAGAGAATTTCTTCCTAACTTACATTATTGACTTGCTGCACGCTGGTGCCACGTGGGGAGGGGTGAGACGGCTCCCGCCCCTGGAGCCTAGTGCCTGCTGGCCTGGGGTCTGTGGGCGGATGGGGGAGGACACGGTGGTCATTGGTCGCTCCGGGTGCCCCGGCGCACGTGGTCGGAATTCCTTGCTGCACTCACTTCACCTGTGTATTTCTACACGACGTTCCCGGGGGAGTAGAGGTTTTATATCACAGAAGGAGCCCAGAGACCCTTGAAGTGCTCAGGAAAGGGTGCTTGCAGCTAAGACCCAACGCCCTGAGATCTTGGAGAAAGACAAGTGGAACCATAAGACCTGGGGTCGGCCCTTCGCTGCTTTCCCACCTGCTCGCTTTCACGTCCCAGCTCTGGGCTCCTGCCTTGTAGACTGTTACCC
The DNA here is from genome assembly GCA_004026545.1 of Mormoops blainvillei. Lineage (NCBI taxonomy): Eukaryota > Metazoa > Chordata > Mammalia > Chiroptera > Mormoopidae > Mormoops > Mormoops blainvillei. Next base: position 53,188 of record PVJD01002356.1, on the reverse strand, counting down.
TAAGGGCTCTGTGCGCACATTATTATGTGAAAGTTGTGGTTTTCCGCCTCTGCTCTCGTAAGAACATCTTGCTCACGCGTTCTGTGGGGGCTTAGGTTAAACATTGCCTTTCTTCATGTCCCTCTGCGCGGAAGGGAGCTCAGCAAGTCGCCTCTGCTGTGCCTTTTCTTGGTAAAGAGCCTGTTGTCCTGTGTACAGTGATCTGCACGAAGAATCCTTTCTTTCGATCATTCAGTCATTCCACCACCACGTCGTTGGCACCTGCTGAGAACCAGACTCTGTGAAGAATAATATGGGATCCCAGGAAAAGGGCATCCTGTGGGAATGGGCGTAGAGACAGGTTTCATGTTTGAATTGTCTCCAAAGACACGTGGAAGGGTTCAGAGACTTAGTCTGTTGGCCATGACCAAATACGCAGTAATCCTTCTTGCCACAAGACAATTCCCAAACCGGGAAAATAGAGTAGTCAACTGGTTTCAGGTTTTGGACAACAGGGAGTGGAGGCTCTACTCGGCGAGCAAAAGAAAACATGTACTGTGAGTGGTGGCGCGATGGCCCCTTATCTCCCAGGGGTTGCTTTCTCATGTGCCGCACAGGGAGGCAGAGCCCAAACACAGCACCTGGTCTGGCTGCCCTGGGGAGGAAGAGGACAGTTCTGGGCGCTCAGGTAGCTAGACTCAGTGGGTCAGAGCACCCACCAGACAGGAGAGTTTCTTGGAGCAGGAATCAGTACAGGGGTCCCTGTCGGGACTCGAGGAGTATTAACCTGCTCTTGTGTAGCCAAGACCTGGGGAACCACGATCCAGATAGAGAGGATGGAGGCCAGCCAGTGCTGAGGGGGGGACACCTTGCGGATCATCCCAGGAATTCAGCTGGGACCCCAGGAAGACCCTGCCCTGGAAGTAGGGGCATTGACGCCCTAAAGTAAGAGCTGCTCCAGGCTCCTAACCAAAGATTACAAACCAAATTGCACGATGGGCGGAGGGGTTGAGATGTTGGGCAACAAAGGTGAAAGGGATTAAGAAGAATGAATTGCCAGTTATAAAAGTAGCCACGAGGATATAAAGTACAACTTAAGGAATATAGTCAATAACACTGAAATAACCGTGTGTGCTGTCAGATGGGTGCTAAACTCATGGGGGTCACTTTGTCAGTTATGTCTGTGTCTAATCACCATGTTGTACATCTACTGAAATGAGCGTGATACTATATGTCAACTGTAATGGAAAAATAAAAGAGACGAGTTTCAAAAGGATCAAGCTGACAAACTGATAGGCAAATAAATTAACTGCTTAATAGAACATAACTCTTTAGAAAGGAAGACAAAAAAGCCCAGACTGTCAACACTATTAACAACAATGTCCAACACATAGTAGAAGTTTGTGGGTATGAGGGAAAAAAGCCAAAAAATGCAGGGGCCGGGGCGGGGCAATGAGGATCAGAATGGAATGAATGAGTGGAGTTCGTGACAGTGGGACTGTGGCTCACTCGGGGGATCTGTCTGAACTGAGAACCGAGCAAACCTGCTGACCCCTAAACCCTTCAGCGTCTTCCTCTCAGTAAGGGAGTCCCTTCTAAACAAAGGTCACCATCAGGCTTCTTGTTGTAACTCTCACTGTGTTTGTGCTCTGCCAGGAACCTACTGCCAGCAGAGAGAGGTGGAAGCCATCATGGAGGGTGACGAGGACGACAGAGGCTGCTGCTGCTGCAGACCAGGTCACCTGCCCCACCTGCTGTCCTGCAATGCGGCCTTTAACCTTCGCTGGCTCACCTGGGAGATCACACGCACGCAGTACATCCTGGAGGGCTACAGCATCATAGACAACAACGCGGCCACCATGCTGCAGGTGTACGACCTCCGACGGCTCCTCATCCGGTACTACATCAAGGTACCACTCGGGGCCCCGATGCTGGTCTGAGTCATCATGTCGGGCTGGCTCCAGAGGTGCCCGAAAAGCTTGGCAAAGAACCAGATGTCGAAGCTCAGGCTTCTGCACCCGAGGCCCAGCTAGGCGTGGGCACCACGGGTTTTGTGAAATCCCCTAGGGCTGCAGTTTAGCCCGGGGTCTGCCCCAAAGTCGTACTCTAACAGGCAGTGTGTTTTCTTGCTGAGGCCTGTTTCCACGCTTCCAAAACAGCACAGGCTACGCTGGTCGTGATCTATAGCAACGTTCTGAAAATACTACCAAGCCACGTTTGCATGTTACAAGTGTCCATTTAGATATTCTGTGAGTTTCCCCTTTACAATGACCAGAATTACTTGTTAAGCTAAACTAAACTCAAAAATATTCCTATGACAGCCTTTTCTCTTCACTCATGTAAAGACTGATCATATATGTCTTTACTCGCTTGGTACCCCTATCTGCCCAATGTGTGTATATTCAGCTGAGAAAATACGCCGGTCTGGATGAAGGCCCCTGGGGAACATGTGACACTTGACCAAGGACACAGAGCAACAGTCAGGCGAAGGTGTTTCCTGAGGGGAAGGGCCCGGCGGGGTCGGCCACAGCTGAGTCCTAGTGGTGGCTCCTGTCTGTGGGAGCACTTCACACGGTGGCAGTTCTGGATGGTCCTCAGAGGCTCCACATTTTAATGCCCCCCAAAATGAGGACGCTCGTTCGTCTGAGACCCTAAACTCCCTTTGAGCCGAGGCTGAGACAGGTGGTCCAGCAGCAATGAGAAAATACAAAATAAAATGTAACCCGGATGCCTGACAGTTCGAGAGTTTACCAGGAAAAAGGAGGGCGTGTTGGAATTTGGGGGAGCTACCACGGGAGGCCCCAGCATGTGTTTTAGTTGCTGCTGACGTTGACAGGAAATAGAAGGAAGGCTGTGAAGGTCAGAAAGCTAAGTAACTCTTATCACACTCTGACGTGAGGGTGGCAAGGAATGTTTGTGAAACCGTTTTTCCACGGTAGAATATTGAAAACAGATTTAGTGGTTCATTCTCACCAGCTTCGTGCGTGCTGGAGGGACACAAAACTTTGCATCCAAATCTCACAGGAAACAATAGCTATTTTGCCCAACCTTACAGAAAGTGAGGAAGATGTTTGGAAAACAAATCAGGGGGCTGACCTCATGCCTCCCAACTTCTCTGTTCGTCCCCTCAGACATTATAAGAGAGACTGCAGGAAGCTTTGCATACACAGTCACATCTGGGCCACCTTGGTGTGTCTGCTGGTATTAGATTTGGCAGTGGGTCCTGAAGACCTGCGTCACACACACGTGACACATGTCTTTCTGTCACGTATAAATTAAGGCTGGCCTGTCAGTGCTACTCCACCATTTTTAGTGTGGCCTCATTTTAAATGGATGGAGGAAAGGACACAGAAATGAAAGGCCCGCTCCAGCCGTTCCTCAGGAACTTCCTGGAAGTGGCCACAGTATGCTCTGCTGTCTCCCATTGGCCAGAAGGTTGTTGCGTGCCAGTTGTCAGGGCATCTGGGACGTGTATTCTGGGCAGCCAGGACCACAGATACAAATCGTATGTTCATGGAAGGAGAAAACAGATGTTAACTGGCAACCAGCTATCTCTGGTACTACCCTCAAAAAGAAGAGGAAGTGTCCTTGAGTAACCCGTTTAGTTCCTAAGTAGCCGCAGGCTGAACATTGCCGGAGGGCTGGACCTAAGGTCGACAGGTCAAGGGGACTGACCGCACTACGAAGCGAGTGGTCAAGCGTTTACCCGAAGAAGGCGGCTGGGGCCAGCAGATTGGGTCTCGGCCGGCCAGATGGACGAGCCCTGACACCAGATGTCTTAGCCTCAAGACCAGGACCAGCCCCGTTGTCTGCCCTCCGAGCCCTGCACCCGCTCACCTTGTTTTCCACCCCTCCCCCTTCCGTACCCCGTGCACAGGGCTGCGCCCCGCCCTGCGCCCCACCCCATGCCCCGCCCCGTGCCCCTTGCTCGGCGGGGGCCCTCCTGCTCCCCTCTCTTCGCACTGTGCCCACGCTCGCAAGCTGAGCTCTCCCCGCGTGGGCTCACCGTCGGCCCCGGGCCCGAGGCTGGCCCTCACCCCCACCTCTGAAACCTCGTCTACTTCACCGTCTGCCAGCTCCCTGAACACGTACACATCATCCCTCTTTGGGTCCCCAGAGCTGCGAGTGGCGATGTGCCTGTGGAGGTGCCCAGTGCCCTTTTCGGAGCCTGGCATCTGGGCCATACGGTGTGGGTGGACAAGGTCCGGGTGCAGGTGAGGGCCTGAGTGACTTGCTCTGGGCAGCATGGCAAGACTGGGGTTCACTCCTGGCCGCCTCTCTGTGAATCTGGAGCTCCCCATAAATGGCTTTTCCATGGGCCACGTGATGGGTCAGCGGGCCACCGTGAGTGGGAGACAAAGGATGAGATGCCCTCTCTGGGTCCACCCGCTTGGCTTGTCCAGAGGCCATGGGGGCACCAGGCCAGGACCTGCTTTTAGACGCCACCCTCCCTGGGACTGGTAATTGACACACACATTCCTCCTCCCCTAGCGCCTAGAACCATGCCCCCCAGTCCCCTGTATGTTCTCTAAAATGACAATTTTCAGTCTAAACCAAAGTCCAGGATAATGTACAAGTGGCAGAGGGCTGAAGGAGGCCCCTAGAGCCTGCCGGGTAATGGTTAGCTTGTGGGCAGCAGTGGCCTTAGTTTCCCAAGAAGGGGAGTGATGCCAGCATGCAAGTTTTGGGCAGGGCAGGAGAGATGCACAGGGCAGTAGCTCATTACCCAACGGGGCCCTGCTCATGAGACAGGGGCAGACCCGTGGCATCAGGCCTTTCCGGCAAGTCGGGTCATTGCAGATCTCCCTGTCTTGCCCCGAAACTCTTGACTCTGTGGGCCTGGGGCGACACCCAAGCCCCTGTAGTTTTAAATGTTTCCTAAGTGATTTGGTACATGACAAGGCTTGGGAACCACTACAGAAAGATTTTCTGAGCTCTGGGTCAGCACTCAGGAGGGGCAGAGACGCAGGGGCGGATGGGGCTGCCGTGGGCACCTGTAGGCCTGTTCATTGGAGGTCGAGTCTGAAAACAGTGCTGGGCACTTTCCTGCCCTTCGGCGGGGGCTGCGCAGAACCGAGACTCACACCCAGTGGGGCTCGTGCAAGGTGACGTCAGAAGTGCCGAGTGGCTGTTAGAAGGAAAGAAACAGCACTTTAGGGTAAAAAGTAATGACTCTTTTCTTCTTTGCTCTTCATTCCTGGGTGAATAAAATTGCTTTTGAAGCTCTAAGTTTCACGAGGTCAGTTTTATTCTTTTTATTAGTTTTTTATTGGACAGGCAAATCAAAAAAGAAAAAGAGCTTAGAATAATTCCTTTACACAAAAGGAGTTTTTTAATCTCCTAATAAACTGAGTCCATTCCCTGACCCTCCATGAACAAATCTGACACCGTTCCCTCCCTGGACTTGAGGTCCCCAGGCGCCCCCACCCCGTCTCTCCTCCACTCATTCACGTTTAAAACCCCTTCTCAGTCCAGACACCCACCCGCTCTCGGCAGGGGCTTGGATTTCCCGCGGCCATTGTTTCTGACGACTCTTGTAGAAAGGAGATGAGCTTATCACTTGCCTTGCAGATGAGCCGGACATGTGGGTCCGCCTGCCAGGCCCCCTTCCTTGAGTGAGTTGCCTGATAGGAAACGCTGATCTACAATTAAAATGAGAAACTGGGAGAATCCTGCTGGAAGAGACAGATAGGGGGAATTAATTCAAAGGGGTCCTGCCTCCAACGCGGATCGGGGTCTATGCCATCGATTCTCACTGTCCTTGCTTATCAGTTCTACTTAGTATCGGATCCGTCTCATTCTGACAGACTCGGGAGGATTTCACACTGTTCATTCATTGGTGTGTCCCTGACAGAATTTCTGCCTAAATGAAGTGGAAATGGGGTGTGGTTTGCAAGTAGCTGCGGTGGCTCTGTTTCCTTCGGGTGAGAGGGATGGGCGCCGTGTCCCCGCGTCCCTGCGTTCCCTCACGGAAAAGCTGAGCACAGAGCCAGGGCTCTGCTCCAAAGTCAACACAGCGGGTTTTTGTCAAAATCAGAGGAAGGAGTTTTAACCTCTGGTATTCAAAGCCCTCGTTAACTATTCTGACTTCATCACTTGCGAGGTTATTTTAATTCTTCCTCAGAAATGAATGGAAAGGTAAACGTTCCTCTCTTGATTTGTTTGTTATTCCTATCTGGGACATGTGATTAGGACCTTCCGGGGAAAACTAGACCAGGTGTTTGCTAGAGCCAGATGCCTGGACAGACCGCATTTCTTTTTCCCCTTTGCAATTGTCAGCTGAGAAGCGGTGACTTTGGCCAGGGTCACAGATCCTCATTTGCATGTAACTTTGGGCCAACTACTTAAACTGTCACCCTCACCAAAGTTGTAAGTTACCAACGGCGAGAAGACAACAGAGACCCCTCCAGATCCAGAATTTACGTTTTTCGACTATTAGGTGTGCTCTCCAGTGAGCGCCACAGACTAAGCTGTCTCCTGTCCCCCCACCCCCGCCTCAGACCTCAGCGTGGCTGCTGTGACTGCTGCCTCAGGCTCGCTGGGCAGCAAGTGGTAGACACCAGAGGTGCGGGCGACTGTTATTTCTTGCATGTGTGTACGTGCCAGACCGGGTGCTGAGTGCTTCCTACATGTTATCTCATTTTAAGTCTCGAAACAACTATGAAAAGCACCACCGTTAGTGCTTCTGCCCTCCGTCCGTCCTCTGCTTTCACCTTCCTTTGGCCCCTCCTCCCCCCTTCCTCCCTCCCTCCTTCCTGACACTGAAGGGGTTTCTCAAGGCCAGCACTGTTGTCCCGGGTGTTGTACTACTGGAGAACCTGTGACCTACCGGATTCTACTTGCGGTCCGTGGACTTTGTCCTCCCCCCAACCCCCGCCATCCCGTTTTGGGGTCTGCAAGGCTGTGGAGCCCATAGACATCAAGGGCTGCTCTGAGTCCTAACAGCTGACTCAGGGGTTTGCCGGTTGTTCAGCCCAAAGCCAGAGACCACCTGTCTGTCTGTTCACCTGCTCACTCTCCTGAAATAACCTGAAACCAGACACCTCAGCCTCCCCGACCAGATTCCACGTCCTAGTCAAGGAGGAGGTGGAGGGCTACCACCGAGAACACCGCACCGGTGCCTCCGCCCACTCACTCTCCTGGCTTGTCACCTCAGCCTGTCCATGTCCACGCCATATGTATGGCTTCCCCGGAGAAGGCCACCAGTTGAGGGGTTTGAGTCCACAGGAACACACACCTCACTGCCTCTTTGCATCAAATGCTACCTTGCAACCTCCCCGTAGCTCCTGATTTCCAGATCAGACAAGCAACGTTCCCGGTCAGCCCAGCTCCCAGCTCCCCGAGAAACAAAAATGTAGCGAGGCTGGGAGGGGCATATGCCTCAGCACTGGAGTCCGACCTGCTGTTCATGTGCCCACCCCAGACTCGGATTTTCATTTTCTGGGTCACATTTTCACCCTTCCAGACCAGAGGCTAGCTTTTTGGAAATATGGATTCATTCAAAAACAACAAGGTGGCCTTCAATAAAGCTGTGACCCAGAATAATAAAGCCTGAGGGTGGTCTCCTCCCCTGCTGGGCCTCCCAGTAGAGTGTCCAGTGAAGAGGACCGTGGGTGACCTTCAGATGCACCGCAGATGCCCACCGTCAGGGCGCCCAGGATTGCGCGTGCACGGGCATTACAACAACGACGTCACTAGTACTTCCCGTTAGAACCCCGTGGCTTTAGTTTATTAACCACTCTGGCCGGGGGCCCTGGGCGAGTGTCTGTCCGGTCTCCCAGCTGGATCAGCCCCGCTAGGCAACCACAAATGCCTGTGTTAACCGAGGGTCTCTCGTGTGCATCTCTTAGCCAGGAGAGGGCTGGCTGTTGTCCTTTCTTCCCACGGAAAGTCTGTTCTGGTACATTCTGTTAGCAGCCTGTTCTTCATGCTTCCCTCCTCCCTGCAGGGGCCCTTAGGAATGCCTCTAGCGGGCTCTCTCCACTAAATCGAGCAGGAAATACACATGACGCCACATTTGTGGGTTCATGGCTCATACTTCTCTGATAGCAATTGACTTTATGAGATACAATAAATAACAAGTCTTTCTGGCTTTCGAGTGGCTGCGAGGGTTCAAAATCTTGCTTTCTTCCTGCAGAGCATAATATACTACATGGTGACATCCCCCAAACTCCTCTCCTGGATCAAAAATGAGTCACTCCTGAAGTCCCTTCAGCCTTTCGCCAAGTGGCATTATATCGAGCGTGACCTTGCAATGTTCAACATTAACATTGACGATGACTACGTCCCATGTCTCCAGGGGATCACGCGTGCCAGCTACTGCAACGTCTATCTTGAGTGGATCCAGTACTGTGCACAGAAAAGACAGGAGGTAGGAGGGGAGCTGGGGGCTGGGGCCACTCGTAGACTGTAAGTTTAAAAGGCAAGGCAAATTAACCCCGGCTGGTGTGGCTCAGTTGATTGCCAGCCTGCGAACCAAAGGGTCACCGGTTCGATTCCCAGTCAGGGCACATGCCTGGGTTGTGGGCCAGGTCCCCAGTAGGGGTGCATAAGGGGCACCCACACATTAATGTTTCTGTCATTCTCTTTCTCCCTCCCTTCCCCTCTCTAAAAATAAATAAATAAAAATATTTAAATAATAAAAAAAAGCAAGGCAAATTGTACCCTCGATCTCTTTCCTGTACTCTCTGGTAGACTAATAAAATAAAAGAGAGAAAAAACATTGGTATTTGGGTAAATGCTTATTTAACAATTGAAAGAACTCATGGAGGAGCCTTGAACTTTTATTTCCCTATATTCTGCACTTAGGGTTGGAACAGGTTTAAGCCCCTGTCGTAGCTTTAAAGCTCTGAAAACTTCTTTGTTATAGTTGCTTTTTCAGAGTTCTGTACACTGGACGTCTGTGTGAGTTCCGGGGGGTTACTGCACATCCTGAATTGTGAACATGCAATCCTATTAACAATCCGATGGCCCAGTGACTCCTGGGTTGTTTCTGGTACATCGTCGCTCCTGTGCAGAAGCCACCTCTGGAGACGAGAGCAGCCTCCTAGTCAGGAAACCGAGGACAGGGACAGCTTATAAAAAGACGCATGGGAGGGCAGGCCAGGAGGAGCAAAAAGGGGAGAGAAGCCAGTGGAGGGAGTCGGCTGGCTTGCCTTCTTGGGACAGGACAAAAAGCCGCATCCGCACATGGATGGAGGCAGTAGATCCAGGCTGGAAACAACCTCGTCATCTGCTCTGAGGTCTGTCCTACGGCTGTAGAGGGTGAATCAAATGACGACACAGCCCGGGTCCCTGACCTTTTCGTGGGTGATTACAAACGGGTGGTGGGAAGAGCAGGTGGCGGCACCTGCCTCCTCCAGACGCAGCAAGGAGAATGTGGTCGAGATACACAAAGAATCTATTGATACTCTTGACGGTCCCCATGGTGGCCTTTCTCCATCCTCAGTTGGTTCATGAAATCATTGTTTTTCGCGCTGGATATATTTTGACTTCCCCCACCCTCCCCCCACCACTTTTTAAAGCTGACTCTGGATAACTGCCTTCATTTAGTTGTTGATCGGGGGCTTATAGTCAATTCACTGGGCTCTCATTATAGGGAGAACAGAAATCCTTCATTTGCACTTGATTCCTGTATGTTTCTTCATGCTACACATGCCTCTCCACTGCTTTAGACAGTGTGACCAGGCGGGCACAAGGCATGTGAACTGGGAGAGACACTGGGCAGTGTGAACAGGTGGGCAGTGGGCAGTGTGAAGGTGGACGTTCAGTGACTGTAGTCTCTGACTGCCTCCGTGACCTTTGGTGCCACATGCAAAACCCAGGCGGTCAGATCAGTGAGCCCCGTGGTAGCCCCTTTCTCCCCATGGCAGCCTCCTCACTTGCACGTCTTTGGCGTGTCCAACCACATGGGAAACTACTTCAGGAAGCAGACAGTTCCAGACCCCCGGCCACTTCAGCGAGGACTGGACACACTGACCTCGGCTGCCCCCTGGAACTCTCCGCTCGTGACTTTGTGTGGCACATGTGGGCACCTGTGTGACAGCTGAATCTCTGCTCTTTCAGCCGTCGAAGGCCCTGGACAGTGACGAGGACTCTCCCCTGGTGACCCTGTCCTTCGCCCTGTGCATCCTCGGGAGGAGAGCGCTGGGGACTGCCGCTCACAACACGGCTCTCAGGTACCAGGGAGACGGCTGGGACCGGCGCTGGTAGTCTGTCCTTTTGACAGACTTTTTCCAACCATTTTATTTTTACATGTGACTACTTATACTTCTTCCCGATAGTCCTTCCCATAATAAATCACGTGGGGCCTGCAACAGGGCTTTTCTGATCCCTATGACTCCTGCACGCGTTAGGGTTGGAAATGGCATGAATGCGGCACAGCCGAAATCCCGGAATTCTGGGGCGTTGTGTGTTACAGGGTCCTTGCAGATTCGCTGGGAAGATTAAACGGCATCATGCATACGAAGGCCTAGCAAAATCCTTGCTCCATAAACGTTACTTTGTTTCCCCATTTTTTCACATTGGCACTCCAGTCCGGATCCTTCTCTGCGAGCCTCTGGGGGGCTGTGGCTCACAGGCGGTCCCTTCTGCTGGTCCAGGCTCTGTTTCTCCTGGACCTTCTCCCTCTGTCTGTGAACAGCCGGTGTCTCTTTCTAAAGCACAAAAACAAAACGAAGTTCTCTCCTGACCCTTGCACCCTCCCTCTCCCTCTGTCACGGTCTTATCCCTGATTCACAAAGGAACCCTTGACCTTTTACCCACAAAGGACGCGGGCCACAGCCTTGCGCCTTACGGCAGGTGCCTCCAGCTCTGGCCCCCCGGACAACCAGCTCTTGTGAATTTCACCAGTCACCTTCTCGCCCCCCAGATTGGTGGCTGTTTTACAGGCATCTCCTTTGATACCTGTCATGGGGACCAGATGTTCTGAACTCTCCTGTCCACTAGAAGCTCCTTGAGCCCCGACTGAGGGGCTTGGTTGGCTGGAGCATTGTCTCATACACCAGAAGACGGTGGGTTTAATCCCAGGTCGGGGCACGCCCGGAAAGCAACCAGACAATGTTTCTCTCACATCGATGTTTCTCTGTCCGCACATCCCCCCCCCCCCATTCCTTTCTCTCTAAAATCAATAAAAACATATCCTTTCGTGAAGATTTAAAAAAACAAAACAAAAAACCCTGGCCAATGTGGCTCAATTGATTGGGTGTCATCCTGCAAAATGAAAGGTTCGATTCCCAGTCAGGGTACGTAAGTTGTAGGCTCTGTCCCCAGTCGGGGGGCATGTGAGAGTCAACTGATTGATGTTTCTCTCTCTCATCAATGTTTCCCTCCCTCTCTTTCTTCCTCCCTGCCCTTCTAAAAATAAATAAAATCTTTAAAAAGAAAAAAAGAAGAAGAAGCAGCTCCTTCATTAGTTTTGTTAAAATCTCCTGAGGCCCAGACTCTAGCCCACTCTAGACCAATTACACCAGAATGTCTGTGGGGCGACCATGCACCGGGATTTATATAGCTCCCCACATGATTCGGCGCGTGTCTAGCGTCGAGAGTCACGCAGAACGAAGGTGCTGAACACAAAAGGTTCTCTTTAGCCACGCTCCCTGGTTTCTCCTCTGCTTGGACTTCCTTCCGTACTTCCATGTTGTATTATTGCTATCCATGTTGTATTATTGCTATCCGTTTCATGTTTGACTTGAGTGAGCTTTGTTGTTAGGTTGGATGTGAGGGTTCTTAAGGGCAAAGCCCGCTTGTGTATTTACCTAACGGTCCTCACAACCACCGACAACCAGGAAGACAAGTCCAGGGAGATTATCGACTGTGTTTCCAAACGCCTGTCCTGCAGGGGGCGACCGTGAGTCTTTGCCGGTGCCAGTTTGGGGAAGGCTTCACCAGCTGTACCCTGGGAATGAATAAGGGTGAAATGCTGTGGTTGACACTTCTTGTCATTTCTGGAGGCAAGAGCCTTGAGTCACTGAGAGGGAAAGTAAGGACCGAATCTGTGACATTAGCTACTCTTTCCACTCCCACATCCCAGAATTTTATGATGTTCTTGAGGAGAGAAGTGCTAACCCTTTAGTAGTGAGTGAATACCTGTTGTGGGAACTACTCTGGGAAGAGCTGGACTGGCTCCCAGCCTCTCTCTGCCCTCCGACCTGGCTCAGCCTCAGGCTAGACCCAGGTACGCTTCTTTGTGGTCACCTGGGACTAAATTTGATGATTGTCTGAAAGTCTAGCAGGAGGCTCGCTGGTGAGTGGTGTGAATCAGGATGGCATGGCTCCTTGTTAAACTGTAGATAGACAATACTGTTTGAGAAGGGCTTTGGGGTTTTTTGGACCCAAAAATCACAAAATGAGTCTTCAGATCTTCATAGCATCTGGGCAGGTGAGCTTTATTTTGATCAATTTGAGGTTTTCATAAATTTCAAATTTTCTGTACCAGTTGCAAACAAAATGCTTCAAAGATTTCACTCTTTCAGTCCCTATGATATTTTCAAAGACGCTGCCGTCTTCATCCAGGTGTTTCTTGCTTGGCCGGCTTTATTTATTTTTTTCCTGATTAAACACCATGCTTGCCAGCTGCGTTTTTAAACCTCGTTTTGATGGGATTCCCTTTGTTTCAAACAGTTCCAAATACTCCGAGACAGCTCTGCTCGTTCCAAACATAGCGATGAGATAAATCTGGGAATAATACTCTCAGTGCTCCGGGGGGATTTGATTATCTGGGCCTGGGTCACTTTCCCGAGAGGCCCTGCACCACCGTAAATCCTGCAGCGTGTTTTCATTTCAGTCGTTGACTTGCAAAAGGTAACTGATTTTACACGCTGCCCCGGGGCCGTGCTTTGGAGAAGTCCATGAAGTTCCGACGATATGTCATGGGGGGCGGGAGGACACGGTGTGAGGGGGAGGCTGGAGCTTACAGGGCGGGGGGTCGCCCCCTCCCCTCTTCAACCCAACAGCTGTACTCAGCATTTCATATGCCAGGGTTCAGTGAATGGGTTCACTTGGGAAAAAAAAACAAAAAACAGTTGCGGAGCTCAAGAAAAATTTTTAACATAATTTTAATAGGTACAATTAAAGTGCTCTCCAAAAAATCTGTCCCGGTTCGGAGTCTCTCCGGCAGTGTTGTGCCACTCCCTCACTGACACTGGACATTTCTTCTTTTTAATTTTTCTAGTCTCACGGGTAAAACCTTATATCTCCATCTTATTTGAATTTGTATTTCCATCATTACTAGTGAGGGTAAGGATCTTTTTACGTGTTTATCGGTCATTTGTGGGGTTTTTTTCTGTGAATTGCCTACCCACTTATAAACGTGACCCATTATTGTCAGGTACTTACTGATTTTTAGGAGCTATTCCCATATTATTAATAGGCATTAAAATACTTTCCATTAAGGTGCACTTGTCTTTTGTATTTATTTATGACATAATTTAAAAATTTTTACTTTACTGTTTCTTGATTTTGTGTCTTTCTTACAACTGCTTTTGTAGCTCCGGGGCATACAAATACCTGCCTCTCTTTTTCTCTGATACTTCCACAGCTTCATTTCTTTCCATCTTGGGATGTGATTTTACTCCTCTTCTTGGCTAATTGGCCACTGTGTTGCTGTCATGGATTCTGGCCGAGGACATGAGCGGCTTGGGTCGGAGACAAAGGACTTGAACGCTCACAGCACAGCAACGGGCTACTTGTGGGGGTGCCCCCAGCCCCCAAGCCTGAGGGGTTGCGGGGGAGACACAGAGCACGGAACACTCATCCAGTAAATGAGCTTACGGCCGAGAGTGATGTCACTTCGTGCCCTGAGGGTGCTCCCCGCAAGTACAGTCTCGGGAGCCACCTGGGCCGCGCATCCTTGGCACGCGCATCCTTGGCACGCGCAGCAGGACGCGCTAGGGTTGGATGGGGCCCCGGCTCCCAACGCATCCACACAGAAGACATTTTCACGCATGGTGGGAGCCAGGGACCCAGAGTCTCCCCAGAGGATAGCTGGTCGTCCAACACTGTTTGCTAAAGAGCTCATTGTTAGTTCGTTACTTGGTTACTTAAAATCACCTCTAACTTGAAATACCAATTTGGTCATATAGTACATTCCCCTAGGTAACGGTGTGCTTCTAGATTTATACTTCTGTCCCAGCGATCGGTTTCCCTGTTCTTCAAACAAAACTATACTGCTGGGTTTACTAGAGCCATATATTGTTTTGATACCTTTCAGGCCAGTCAGTTCACCTTTCTTTTTCTCTTAGCTGTTAGAGTTCTGCGATGGAGTGCTATCCTCGCTCATTTCCTTGTCAGGAGAAATTTAGAATCACATTCTATAACAACCTCCGTTGGAGTTTTGATTGAGATTGTATTGAATTTACAGATTAATTTCAGGAAAAAAGTGAACATCATTTAATAATATGGGGTATCTTTGTAATCATTCAGTTGTTTTCTTTTTCTAATGTCTTTTATGCTTATGAATAGATCTTTCTTCCTGTCACCTTTTCTAAATTTTTATATTGATCTCCTTCTGGGCACCTGTAGTGATCTCTATCATCAACATAAATATTTCAATTAATTCTCTTTAATTTTTCTGGTGGCAAGAGCTATGTGCAAACAATGACAATTTCGGCTCTTTCGTTCCTACAGTTACAACTCAGTTCCCTTTCCTGTTACGGTGGCAGTGGCGGTGACCTCCAGGGCAGTGTCGCAGGTGGGCGTGGGCTTCCTGCTGCTGCTGGAACAAATTGCCAAGAGCGCGGTAGCCGAGAGCAACCCGAATGCGTTATCTTACCGTTCGGGAGGCCACGGGTCCTGCTCCAGCGGGGGTGGGACATTTGAACAGAGCAGCTTCAAGCACCGCAGTGTGTCGTTTTCCAAGAGGAAAAGCGACCAGTGAAGCGGCCACTGCGTTGGCCCTGAGTGGGAAGGCAGGACTCCCTGCAGGCCCCCGAGGGACCGACCGGCTCCGGCCCCACCGCAGGGGCAGCGTGTGGTCGCCCTGCCCTGCACTTGCCCCTGAACCCACAGCAGCCCTGAGCTCCTGCTCTTCCTGGCGTCTGCGGAGGTCGCTGGGTGTCTGGGCAAGTTCTTTGCCACTGTCTGCGACCCTACACATGTTTATTCTTACATGTGTGTACAAGCAACACTGCATCTCAAATTCTCTCCAGAATCAGCCCCGCCCCTGCTTTACGATGGAACTCCCCCTTTCAGTACTCAGCTCCTGTCTGATGGCAGGGGCCATTTTAGATGCTTCGGGTGGGAGCTCAGAGCACCCCAGGCACCACGGGCTGCAGCTGGGTTCTGCTTTCTGTAACCTCATGCTCTGTCACCCATCCTGGTGCCTCGCAGGCTGTCCCCAAAGCTCACAGCCTGGGAAGTGTTTGTTCTGTGAGGGAGAGACCTCAGGAAGGCCGTCTCCTGCAGCTCTTTCTGGGAGGTTCCAGGCTGCTCCAGGCCATAGCACCAGAGCCCCACCTGGCCAAACCACATTCCACTCTGACCTGAAGCCTCACGTCTCCTGAGGGAGTTCTAGACACAAGTTGATGACAGTGGCACATTTCGCAGAGAGACCCCGAACCACAGGCAGGACTGATGCGCCACACGATATAAGAGTCCTGCTGAGTGAGCCACCCATCGAGCCCTCATGAGCAGCTGTCCTCGGAGACATGCCCCCCAACACATGTTCCTGCCCACTCCGTCACACTTCTGCGCTACGTGCACTCTGTGTGTCCCCTGCCCCATAGCCACCTCTCAGGGACGCTCGAGGCCGTGGTGGCAAAGGTGGCTGTGATCTAGTTTATTAATACAAATACATAAAGGAAACAAAGCAACAACAGCTCTCTCTCCTAGCGCCGTAGCAGGCATCACTCTCAGCCAGAGAGCCCTGTGTTCACCCACAATGCCCACGGTGCAGACCATGGAGGTCCCCCCAGTGACGCCCGCACTCTCCATCCTGGCAACACTCGGTGACACGTGAGAAACGGGCGCCAGGGAGGAAAAGCAGGGCACACGAAAGCTCGGACAGGCCTGCGGAATCCTTCAGTCCCTCACGTTAGCTCTCTGTCACACGTCTCCCACTAGTCGTTTGAAAACGGATGGACTGGAACTGGCTGGTCTCTGAGAGTTGAAGTGATGGATTTGAGATTTTGTGTGGGTCCATTTTCTCTCTGCATATTGTAGCACCCGAGTTCTGCGAGGAGTAACACACCCCAAAAGTGATATCCAAAACACAGAATAAAAGTAAAACTGCCCGAGCTTATCTGCAGTTCACCTACCACCTCCTGACGGGGGAGAACTGGCAGGGCTACCGCCATCGGTTTGTCTGTCGTGGTTAGTCAGTCCTGACCGGGATCTGTGCTGTCACATCAAGAGGTCAAATGTGTCAGTGGCTCCTAAAAAGACTGACGATGACCGTTCCACCAGTTATCACGAGAGTCCCATGCGGGCTCAGGTCAGGTGTTGGGCGCAATGGGGTGAGTCTGGGGCCATCTTCCTGTTCCTGCCAGACACGCCTAAAGATGTCATTTGTGATGTGACACGTGGGAGACTGGGCCCTCAGGGTGACAGGAACTGGGACTTTGTCTTACAGCCTGGACTCTTTCCTGTACGGCCTCCATGCACTCTTCAAAGGTGACTTCCGAGTCACAGCGCGAGATGAGTGGGTGTTCGCTGACATGGACCTGCTACACAAAGTGGTCGCTCCTGCCGTCAGGATGTCCCTGAAGCTTCACCAGGTAAATATCCAGTTTTAAAAAGTATCAACTTGAGCCCCGGCTGGTGTGGCTCAGTGGACTGAGTGATGGCCTATGAGCCAAAGGGTTGCAGGTTCAGTTCCCAGTCAGGGCAGGTACCTGGGTTGCAGGCCAGGTCCCTGGTTGGGGGTGTGAGAGAGGCAACCGATAAGATGTATCTCTCATGAATCAATGTTTCTCTCCCTCCCTTCCCCCTCTCTAAATAGAAATAAATAAAATCTTTAAAAAGTATCAACTTGTAACAGTAGGACAAACCTGGCCCCCTTCCTTGGCATCACCCATATGACTGGGTTTATTAATTAGGTGACAGAGCAGAGGCTCCCTGGATGGTCTTGACCTCGGCCTGCAGCCCTTGGTCCTCCACCGCCGTTAGGAGGTAGTGACGTTCCACCAGGAGGGAAGAGGGACTCGGCCAGAGAAAAGGACGTATCGGAAGCGCCCTAGTGGTACCGAGAAGTCCTAAGAACCTGAGCCACGGAGCTCTATCCCTGGGCCCGGTCCCGCGGTGGGACAGGGGACACGGAGGCATCCTTTTCCCAGCTCAGGGCTCAGGGCGAAAGCGGGGACGGGGAGACGTGACAGCCCGGCCCGGCCGAGTGTTGACCTCGTCACCCCTGCATACGCAGCCCCGACCGAGCTCTCTGGGCTCCCCTCTTTCTCCAGGACCAGTTCACCTGCCCTGACGAGTATGAAGACCCCGGGGTCCTCTTCGAGGCCATCCAGTCCTTTGAGAAGAAGGTGGTCATCTGCCACGAGGGCGACCCGGCCTGGAGGGGCGCCGTGCTTGCCAACAAGGAGGAGCTGCTCACGCTGCGGCGCGTGGTGGACGAGGGCGCTGACGAGTACAAGGTCCTCATGCTCCACAGGGGATTCCTGAGCTTCAAGGTGATCAAGGTACTGTGGCCGCGCTTCCCAGGCGGTCGCGCGCCTCCCGTCGCGGAATGTGCGAGAGGGAGCCAAACGGCGGTGCGCACCCACGCTCGCGTCCCTGTGCCAGCGCCGTCTGTTCAGAGACAATGTCTCGGGGTGGGGGGTGGTGGCACTGGGCTGCACGCCCGGGCGAGGGCCCCTTCCTCCCTCCCGAACGCAGTGCGTAGGCGAGGGCTTCGGGAAGCAACCCTGGGAGACGCACAGCAAGGTGGAGGTCACGATCTACTTATTTTTAAAGACTTCCTAATTCTCTACAATTCCAGACCTTTCTCTAATAACCTATTTCTGGACTCGAGCAGATCCTTCCCAATAATTCTTTTTTTTTAATCCTCACCCGAGGATATGTTTATCGATTTTATTTTTTTAGAGAGAGGAAGGGAGAGACAGACAGACAGAAACATCGATGTGAGAGAGAGACACCGACTGGTTGCCTCTCAAATGCACCCCAACCAGGGATCAAACCCAAAACCTAGGTTTTCGTCCTGCTGGGGGATCAAAGCCTCAGCCTTTTGGTGTATGGGACGACGCTCGGACCAGCCGAGCCACCTGGCCAGGGCCCAGAGATTTCATGTGGCTTCAAACCAGGGGCCTGAAACAAAAGTTCCTTCCCATTTGCTCCACGTTTCCCCGTGGAGATGCCACCACGCCCCTTGCGGGCTGCCGTTCTGCTCGACTGCAAAAGGAGCTTTAGGCCCGAGCGTCACCGTCACAGGGACTCACACCCAGAGCCCTGCTCGTGCACCGTGGGTGTAGCCCAACAGACCGCGTGCCCACGCCGTCCGCTTTTCTCCCACCTCTCTCCCGACCCGCAGGTCAACAGAGAATGTGTCCGAGGCCTTTGGGCCGGGCAGCAGCAGGAGCTCATATTCCTTCGTAACCGCAACCCGGAGCGCGGCAGCATTCAGAACAACAAGCAGGTCCTCCGAAACCTGATTAGCTCCTCCTGCGACCAGCCCCTGGGCTACCCCATGTATGTCTCCCCGCTGACCACGTCCTACCTAGGGACCCACAGGCAGCTGAGGCACGTCTGGTGTGGACCCGTCACTTTGGACAGCGTCCGCACGTGGTTCCGAACCAAGTGGCTGAGGTAGGTCTCGACACTGTGGCGTTCGCCTGGCTGCTGGGAGGGGTGGCGGCGCGGAGCGCGCTGAGCTGCTGGTCCCAGCCGTGGCTGCCTTCTCGTGTGACTACAACCGCTATTCCCACGCGTCATCTACGAGATCGCTTGTTTCAATGAGCAGCGTCAGGGGACAACTCCGTGTTTCCCTCCCATGCCCGCAGGCCAAGCACCCGGCTTGGTTCTCGCAGAGCTGCCGGGGTTCTGGGTCTTTCGGACCCAGGTGTTCCGCATCTGTCACAGGGAACAGGGCGGAACTCCCCGCAGCACCCGCTCTCAACCGTTAGTCTCCTTCCCTGGCTGGAATCGGGTCCCTGGTTAGCTGGGATGAATCCTCTCAGGCCTCCTCGCTGACGGTTCTTCTGGAAGGTTGAGACTGGAGTTTGTTCTTCCTGGTGCAGGGTTTTCATTTGTCAGACACTGAGATTTGGGGACCGGAAGCCCCCTCTCCATCTGCACCCCAGGTGTGCAGCTTACCTGTAGCGTAACTCGTCCTGGTTTAGACATGGGTGCGGGGCGTCGGGGGTATTGGAAATATCCTGGTGAGAGTTCTGGCAGCATTTCTCCAACACAGGATGCGGAAGGACTGCCATGCCGGCCAGCATGGTGGTGGCAACATTGAGGACGCTGACGGAGGAGGCGTCCCGTCCGCAGGTGGCAGCAGCGCCCCAAGTGGGGACAGCCAGGAGAGCAGCACAGAGCATCCCAGAAAAGAGGGGACCTGCCACTGGTCACCCCGGGAAGGGACACGGAGCACAGGTGGGTGCAGCGGGGCCCCATGTTGCTGATCAAGGCTCCCGTGGTCCCAGTGACACCATCAGTATTGGGATGAAGGATGCCCTGAAATGCACTGACTCTTGTACGTTTTGCTCAGAAAAAAACTGTCAGGTGCAGCATTTATCCTTTCTCCATTTGTCCGTGCCCCAGCCAGCGTCTGTCTGTCTGGCTGGCTGCCCAGCAGTCACGCCTGCCTTCTCACCGCTCCCTCACTCAGCGCCCACCGTGCCGCGCGTCTCTGTATCTGGCTGCGTTGTAGCCCTCCATCCATGACGGTGTTTTCGTCTTCGCTGCTCTCCACGTCCGTGGTGGTGCGAACAGGCCTCCCGCCTCTACTTCCCTGCTTCTCTTTGGTTCTCACCTCTCTCCATTCACTCCTGATATTTCAGAGGATAAGAAAAGAGGGGAAGAGGGACTGGGGAGATGGCTCGGTCCAAGCTGGAGCTGAGCTTAAAGTTTAGAATCACATGGAAACTAAGGCCTGACTGGAAGGATGAGGTTCCAAAAGCCCGCTCCCTTGGGGGAGGGGAGACAGGCTGGGCTAGACGACGTGGCCCCGAGGGCTCACGGAGGACGTGCCAGGTGGATGTAGGAGAGACAAGTGCTGTGCCCTGGCTCCCGCCAGCACATCATGCCTGGCGTTGCCTTCAAAGCCTGTTGACCGCAGCGCTTCCTCACCGTCCAGGAGCCTTCGTTCGATGCCTCTTCCTGCAGGTCCGTCCCGCACCAGCGAGCCAGCAAGGAGTCCCAGCCTCCTGGAAGTGCCCAGAGCCAGGCTAGGGATTTAATTAGAATCGTAAGGATTTGCATAAACATGGCAAGATGGTAGACAGACAGATGATAGATAGAGACAGTAGACAGGACAGAAAAATTAGACAGATAGGAAGAAAGGAGAAAGGAAAAAAAAGAGAAAGTGTGAGAGAGGCGGGTAGGTGGATGGGTAGATGGGCTCGGTAGTTGTTTTAGCTGCTCAGAGGGGGAAAGGGCCCCCCGAGTGTCGTCTGCCTGACCCTGGGCACAGTGTCTGCCCAGCCAGAGGCCGCTGCCAGTGGCCGGCTCTGGGGCAGGACGAGGCGGGGTCTCGTTGTTTAATTAACAGTTGTTATAGCATGAGAAACATAAGTCCCGAAACCACAGAAGTGACTTTCTAGATGGGAAACTGCAGGGCAGGTTCCAAATGGAGAAACGCCTGGGCGTTGGGTGACGCTCCTTCCACCCGGGTGGCTTGTCCGAACCAGAGGAAGGCTGGGTCAGGGTGGTCCGGCAGAGGGGGCAGCTTTCAGAGAGTTGGAGACGGACGTTAGAGCAGCCTTGACTTTGTGAGAGGCCTTGTCTCTTTCTGACAAGTAAGACAGTGAACGATGGAGAAGTTCTTTCCTCTAAATCCGGAAACCGCAGGTAGGGAACGTCCCCCCACTTTGAGCCGAGCGAGGCCTCTGGCCTCCTGCGCCCCGGACAGCAGCCAACGTCAGAGCAGGACCTTCCTAAGCCCAAACTAGCTGTTCGTGTTTCATTATTGCTTCTTAGAACTGCCCCCAGCAAGGGCACCCTGGCTTTCCATGGTTTCCAAGGTCGCAAAGCATGCCTGGTGACATCGCCTGGGTCCCAGCCCTCTTGACTGGGCCCACCTGCAGCCCGAGGGGCCCCAGGCTCCGAGGCCAGTGTCGCTCTGCTGGGGGACTTGAAGAAGCCCCTCACTGTTCCCACTCTCTGCATTCCGATCTCCAGAGCCCAGAGTGCCAAATGCCATCTTGCGTGCCTTACGGGCAAAGTCACTGTATCCTCACCAAGACTCAGAGACGGGTACTGTCCCGGGCCTTGCCATGAAGCTGAAGAAACTGGGCGCAAGGCACTTGTCACTGCCCAAAGTCACCCAGTGGTAAGGGGCTGCTCTGGGATTTGGACCCAGGCAGGACGAGCCCAGAACCTGCGATCCTAAGCACCCTGGGCTGGGACGCTGCCCTTGGCCCCGAGCTGGGGATGAGCGGATGGGGCCACCCCACTGCCCTTGCTCCCAGAGCCCCGCTGAGCGCGCCCCACCGCCTGGCTGGCAGGGGCTCCTCTGACCGCCGGCCTTCCTCCTGGCCCACAGCAGCAAAGCTGACGCCTGGCTGTCCCTGGGGCAGCCAGCGGGGCCCCTCCCACCGTGTGCAGGGAGAGGGAAAGGGACAAGGCGCAGCCGCAGGTCCCTCCCCTTGCTCAACGAGCTGACACGCCCGTGGAAAGAAGGCAGGGGCCTCGGGGACTCATCCGGAGACTGGGTGCCATCTGCAGAGGGTCCGAGAGCTGGGAGGGGAGACGGACCGGGGCCTGCCACCCGCTCCCACCCAGAGGAGGCCCCGGCCTCGTGCTCTCTCCCTACCTTTTGCTGCAGCCCTGTGCAAAGTCACATGTCTCTCCCTCGCCGTGGCCAAAAGGGGGCAACTTTCACGTCACTCAGTTCAGGTCATTCTTCTGATTAGGAACAGAGGTGGCCCCAGGAAGTCTGGGGTGGGTTCAGGCCTTGGCTATCTGAACCACGTGGGACCTCGAGGCTGAGGTGCTATGGGGCCAGAGCTGGGAAGGTGACTTCCACCGTTGATCCAGCTCTGCAGCTGGGCCCCTCCTGTCCCCTGTTTGTCAGTCAGGGTGCTGTGTGCTGAGCCTGTAGAAATGACGCGGTCGCCATTGGTCTCTTCAGGGAGGCAGAGTGCAGGGTGGGCAGGACCACGGACTGTCACATAAGCGAGCAGTTAGGATGGGGGCCAGAAGGAGACAACCTGACTCCGGGCAGGGCATGACCAGGGAGCAGGGACTGATCAGTTCTGCAGCATGAACGTGAACTGAATTGTAAGAACAGGGTCTCGTTTTACTCATGGTGCCAAGGCTTAATCCCCACAACTGAGGTCCCACCATGGTTTCTGCCTCAGTTCCCAGCCCAGTGTCCAATCCAGGCCCTTGCCAGACTCTCTCAGAGGACTAGAGTCCTACCTGAGCCACCCCCACAGGGCCCCTCGCACGGCAACTCATACGTGGGCACGCTGCCCCCCAGCATGCCCAGCACCTCACGCCTGGCTGGTGCGCCTGGGGCCCAGGCGCTCACCATAGCCCGACAACCTGCTGCCCTTTTACTGTGGTGAACAGTGTATGTCCCCACCGGAACGGGTTTGCCCAGCTGGGGTGGCCCGTGACTGACGGGAGTCCTGGGGGGAGCAGAAGGGTCTGCCCTTCTCTTGGTGAGCATTTGCACACAGCCCATCGAAGCTGGGGGAGCAGCGCCAGGCTGGTGAACCCGAGAGGGTCCTTCATGGTGCTGCAACCAGGTTCTGGGGAGGTTTTCCCCGGAAACTCTCCTAATTTGACGATGAAGTGATTGGCAAAGTTAAACTATAGAACAGTGATCCACAGATGCATTTAGCATGGTTTGCTCACTTGTTCCATTTGCAAAATTAAATTTAAAAAAAAAATCAACAAAAAAAAAGCAACAAGAAAATCCAAAGCAAAGAGGCTGAGGAGAGGTGGCCCCTTCCTGCAGAGAACATAGATTTCCCCTTTGTCACACAGACGGCCTTTGGCCCTCTCTTTCTGGAATTCGCTGGGAAGTTCCGCACCAAGCCCGGGTGGTCCACTCCCCCCAGCATCGGAACCGCTGGCTTGCGGACGACTGTCGAGCAGTTTTGGGCAGCAATCAGCGTTACAGTGCAAATCACAAGCAGATGTTTGGCCTTGCCAAACTCTGAATAAACTAACAAATCACCGTCTCTGTTCTCAGTTCTCATTCGTCAGGGTCCCTCTTCTCCCTCTTTTTTTCCTCTGCAAGAGTGACTGATATAACTACTCAGCAGGGACCGTTCAGATGGGCCCGGCCCTGGGTGAGGTCCCCATGCCTGGGGCGGCCCACCCTCACCCAGTGGGGTAACACCAGGCCCGCGAAGCTGAGCAGCACCCGAGGGAGGCACCCCGTTTTCTCTGCGTCCAGGCAGGGGAGAGCCAGGTGGGACCACCAGTCTCTGGAAATGGGTGCCAGTGTCACAGTGGTCGTAGGGTGCAGGGGTCAATGTGAGGCGAAGGGCCCTTCTGCCGGTAAGCTGACGTGGTCAGGAGCGGGGTCAGGGGGACCCTGGCATCTCTAGGTCAACATTTGTTCCCTAACGAGCTCTTTCTGAAAAGATCCATCTCTCTTCAGGGGTTCCTTCTACAGACATGGATAAGTATTTTAGAATTGTCAGACGTATCATGATTTGGGCGTTGGGGGTGAGCTGGATCCTAAGAAAGTGCCTGCATGGTCCTTATGGGCACCCAGCCTCAAGGACCTCGTTTCGATGGATTGAAGGCCCATTCTAGCAGCTTCGGGAGACACCAGTCAGGCGGTTGATAAAACCGTGATGTCACTACCTGCTCCGTTCAAAATGTATTTTAAAATTAGACCCAGATGATTGCTGACACTCAGCGAAGCAATTCCACGCTGCGGGGAGCCCGCGCCGCCTCCTTGCTGCTTGGCCAGAGAGCCGCCCTGGGAGGCCCCACACGAACACGCGCTTTAAGGCGTCTGTCCCGAGATGCCGACAGGACCAGTCTGGTGCTGCCCGTCGCCATCATCAGAATGGCCTTGTCTGACCAGTGTCGCAAGGGCTGGGGCCGCTGGGGAGCCCAAGGGGAAGGACAGCAGCACAGGGAGGGGGGCCATGCCTGCCAGTGACGCCGCTCACACGGGGGCACAGGGGGCTCCCTCTCGCAGACCTGGGTCTTAAGGGAAAGCTTTGAGAAAACAAAGGCCGAGTGTGTGGCTCAACCCTTTACGTCCCCTTTTTTTAAGGCAATGAAAAGTGATAAAACCTACGTATGTTCCCTTTGCCACTGCTAATGGGATGAGGACAGGAACCCAGGCTCTGAGCAGGAACAGGACAGACCACGTCAACGGGGGCGAGTTGCGCTCCGGGCACTGCTGGTGCGTCTGGGGCCAAGGCTCCGGGGAACGCGCTGCTTGAATATCGGAGCCAGGAACGTCTTGGGTGGCCATCACCCTGGCTGCCCCCCACATCGACGCCTCCTGCCACACCCTGGGGTCAGCCCCCTGGCTCTCAAGGCCTCCGTGGAGCCCTCGGCTCTCAGGCCCAGCCTTGAAGGTGGTGGGCTCATGGAGGTCCCTCAGGCCCAGGCCGAACAGGCCGCCCACCTCACTGCAAGCACACTGACGTTGGTGACCACCTGCCATGGCAACCTGTTCTGCTTTCTTTTAAAGGCAGGAGGAAGGGCAGGAGTCAGTCTGTCCAGGCCCACGGGGCGTTAAGCCAAAGGCCACCCGCCTTGAGTTCATCCGGCCCGATCTTAGAAAGCCACCAGGCCTTCCTGCAGACGTCCACGTCGGCCCACGGGCTGGCCCCCAGGCTCTCGGGCAGCCGGCTCTCCTTACGCACCTCGGCCGCGTCCCTGCACTCCCAGCCCCCTCCCGTCACCACCACGGGCCACCTGAGCGTCCGCGAGCGGGCTGAGGCGCTGATCAGGTCCAGCCTGGGCTCCTCCACCAGCTCTACGCTCAGCTTCCTGTTTGGCAAGAGGAGCTTCTCCAGCGCCCTCGTCATCTCCGGACTCTCCGCTGCAGAGGGGAGCAACACCAGCGACACCCAGTCCTCCAGCAGCGTCAACATTGTGATGGGCCCCTCGGCCAGGGCCGCCGGCCAGGCCACACGGGTAAGGGCCCGGGCAGGGTGGGTGTACAGGGTCCCCGCCTGATGACCGCACCACCCTCTCCAAAGTGACGCACGACAGGGAGTGAACCGGGAGGTGGCCTGGGCGCACTCCGGAGCCGACGCGGCCTGGAGGTGCAAACACGTAGGCGGGGCGCCTGCTGCAAGAGCTCAGCAGAGCTGTCACCCTGAGCCCCGAGTCCGGGCTGCGGGGGGTTCTCACGGGCCCACGCAGCAGGAGCTCATGCTGCTTCACCCTCTCTTCACGTCACTGTGCCAGAGGGACAGGCCAGGGCGCCCCTCAGCACTGGAGTCTCTTCATCACCAACTCCTGTCCACAGATGTAATTTCAGAGCTGCTGAAATGGCCGCCTATTGATACATTTTCAAACATAGAAAAGGAGAGCTGTGAGGACTTCACCCAAATAAACTGCTACTCGTCCAGAGTTGCAGGCTAGTTCATGAGATGAGCACTAAACGCCCAGCTCTTCTCTTCTGTGCGGGTGCAGGGCAGGCACCTAGGAGACACCCAGGTGGACACGGGGGTCAGACTGCAGACACGGTTCTGGTGCAGCTACAGGAGGTGGATGAGGGGGCTCTGCCCTTCCTATCTGTTCTGGGGGACAGGCCCTCCAGGCAGATGCACCCCCCCAATGGGAGCAGTGTCAGCACCCTCTGCCACCCGGGACCCTGGGTGCACAAGGCTGTGCGTCCTTTCCGGGTAGGGCCGATGGGCCTCCTAGAGACCTGGGGCCACACCAGCCACGAGCGAGGAGCCTGATTACTTCAGGGTTGTAACTAAATTAGTTAGATCACTAAACATATACACAAGCTTCTCCTTTTCTCATTTCCTCAATAAAAATGCACAGAATAACATACCTTTCTCCCACCCCCAGTCTGTGTTTAAGACACAATCTGTATAGGTGCAGTTCTGGGATTCTGGCAGATTCTCTTCCCCTCTCTCCAACACGGAGGACCAAGTCCTTGGCACTAAATGCATTCAGAGCAGACAGGCCTCTCGGTTGCCATTTGGGGCCCAACTTGCAGAACTTAGCACTTGTGACAGGGGCTAGGGATGTCTGTGAAGGGCCATTGGCCAAAACCCAGGAAATCAGGCATAGAAATGACCTTTTACCCAAGGTCTTCTCTTTCCGGGATGTCCAGATTACCTGAGAAGAGGTCCCCACATCCTATGTCCCTCCTCTAGGGCCACCTGGGTTCCTCTGTAATGTGGCCCGACTTCAGAATCTGAGCTCCTGTCCCCGTAGCGCTGGCAGTTAATGGGTCAGGACGTGCAGCAGCCAGGTGGTAGTTAGAAGTGGCCACACCTGTTTGCTGAGCCATTTGCCTCTTTTCTCTTTGGAAGCACTTCTCCGAGCCGAGCGAACCCAGCGAGGCTGAGCAAGGGCAGCCTCGCGGCCGCCGTCCGGCTGAGGCCGTGGCCTCGGTCCTCGGGGTGGTCTGCAGGCGAGCCAGCCAGGAGGACATGGGCCTGGATGACACAGCGTCCCAGCAGAGCGCCTCGGACGAGCAGTAGGGCTGGAAAGGGCCCTTCAGCCGGGAGACACCAAGGCTTCACCTTCCTTTTTTCCTCTCTGCTCCCCGCAAACTGAAAAGGGCAAATATTGTCATCCGTGTGGGGCCCTCTTTGTGGACAAATGAGAGCTGTTGTAGAACGCTGAATAACTTTATCTCAGGTTCTTGAAAAATATCTCCCATGATGGGGGAAAAAACAAAAACCTTGAAGCCAGGCCTCCTCGCCTGCTGCCCCACAGCTGGGAACGAGGGAGGCACAAGACACTTTCCAGAATTTGAAGAGTCACTCAGAAACGATGTAACATCTAAAACAACTAGATAGAGCACATAAATAACTTTCCACCCTGATGGAAATAAGACAACTGCATGTTAAATGATCGACCTTTTATACACTCCTGTCACCATGAAAAAGCCACGAGCAGCCGTGCGAATCACGCCATCCGTGGGCCGAGTGCGCTAAGGTTACATGCACGCATCAAGACAATCTCACTGCTTCGTAATATTTAGACTGATGTCAGGTGAGTATAAACCGGTGACAGTGCATGCAGTCACGTCTACAGTACCCTGTGACAGAGTCCAGCAACACCCAGCGGTGTGAGCATGACATCTAGCCCAGGCAAGGCCCTATGCTATCTTGGAGGGACACAGTGCCCCACAGCAGCTTCCCATAAACACAGGACATACGCTCGCTCCCCAGGCCAAGTGGTCCCCACTGGATTGTGGGACAATTGCACACTCCTTTGTTTTTGGAATTAAAAGGTTTATAGTTTATTGCTGTGTCCAGTTCTTTTGAGTTCTGCTAAAACTGTTGTCATTTCTAAAAAACGAATCCTCTACTGTGAGAATGATATTTGGGCAAATTCTGAGACTTTTCCCATCTTAATTTCCCTAGTGGGTAGAGCTACAAGCTGGCCTCTTGCTGATGGGAGACAGGGTAAGGGCGCTGGGGCGCAGTCCATGAGGAATATCGCCGCCGACCCAGTGAGCCACTGCTTTTGGAGAGACAATAGCTAGAAATAATTTGGAAACAGTCGTACAAATTTCTTCAGGGTCTCTAGGATTTAGAAATCTTGGGACGGGGAGGGCAATATGTACAGAGAATTCCTTGCTTCTTGGAAATAGATGGTAATGTTCTTGGTTTTTTTTTGCTTTTTGGGGTTTCCTTTTGGTAAAAAAGAATTAGCAATTAATAACAACAGTTGGGCTTTCTAGCCGGAGACACAGCACATTATTCTCAGAATCCCTCGAGACACAAACGTGGTTATTTCTGAGTCGTGTGCAGGTGTCTGTCCAGTGGAGGCTGACCCAGCCTCGCGCAGTTCTCCGAGTCAGCCAAACCACACTTGGCTGGAGCTCCTGACATCCTCTTGGGCCACTTTACGGCCAAGCCCTAGGGACCAAACGGCAGCCCTGAGCTGCGTGTGGCGTCCCACGGAGTGGTCTCCCACTGAGAGACAAAGACGGACCACTCCTTGGGCATCCAGAAGTGGGAAACAGACAGCGAAATCTGAAAGAGCTGGAGAGCCCGGCAGCAGAGGAGTGGCCGTGACGACGCAGGTGAGAAGTGCCTGCACCTCCTGCCACAGCGGAGCTCCCTGAGCGTCTCCACCTGCTGAGTCCGTTTCTTCCCCGAGGCCTCGGCACGGCCTTTGGGCAGGCGAGGGGCAGACAGAAACCCAACCCGTGAGCAGCATCTTTGTGAACGAGGAGACTCGGCCTGCACGTGCCCTGAGCCTGGGCCTGTGAGCACACGCTTCGCTCGAGGCGCAGGCGCCCGGAAGGGGCGGCGCTGTTGGACTCACTCCACAGCTCCTCAGGGCTGTCCAGGACGCGGTCACTTTTTAAGAACTGTGAACACCTTCTATAGTTACGACTCACAAACCTGTTAATCTGGTCTTCAGCCAGTCATCGGTTTACCAGAGAGCAGTCCT
This sequence comes from Mormoops blainvillei, assembly GCA_004026545.1. Lineage (NCBI taxonomy): Eukaryota > Metazoa > Chordata > Mammalia > Chiroptera > Mormoopidae > Mormoops > Mormoops blainvillei. The sequence goes on along the minus strand of PVJD01002356.1, from coordinate 24,523 downwards.
TGCAAAATACTGTGTGTATAGTAGCCCCCCATTTGAAGGAGATCCTGGGGTGACATTTCTAGCAGGAGCTATTCAAATGTTCTGCCAGCACACAGCTCGAGAGTTATTTTCTGCATTGGGGCACTGAACAAAAGTCTCTCTTTTAAAAATAAGAAAACGCCCATAGCGCTTCATTTTATATAACTCACGTGGCTTTCTGGTATTATTGATTCTAGATTTCGCACTGTGTGTTAAAACCGTCTGTGTCGGGCAAGTACTTTAAAATGACTCGATGCTCCAACTTCTCTTTGCCCATAAAATGTGCAATGCGGTGCCTGTTTACTTAGCCCTCCCTGCTCGGGGCCCTCCGCCCTTCCCGTTTAGTCCCACGTCTTTGTGCTTCAGGGACACGAGCATCTGCCACCAGCACACATGGCGCCTTCCTGACACAACCTATGAAAACCGAGACAGGAAGAGAAAGAAGGAAACATTCCACGTTCCCTGGGTTGCCATCACCCCCACCCCGCTTGAGCTGAGGGCTGGGATGGAGAGGGCGCCTGAGCTGCAACTTTACTGAGGATTTCTTCCTGTCAGCCAGGATGATCAGAGATTACATTCTATGAATTTGAAAGATGTGCCCCTCGTCTTACAGGTGCTTACTCTCATTCAGAGGTAAAGAGAAGCAGTTTTTATAAGACTATGTGTTAAGTGGCCGGTGGTCCTATCACGGGAGGAGAAGGTTTTAGGAAACTCACTCTCCAAATCTGTTCTGCTTTGTCCCATCCAACCATGTCAACAGTGCTTTTCAAAGGGAATTTTTCCTTAAAGGCTGGACTCATACCCAACGGTCCATTAGGTACCTGGAGCTGAACAGCGGGCATTTCAAGCTCAGGTGTTAAAGAGAACTCCCCGCGTGCCCCCGCCCCACGCCACACCCTTCCGCCCGAGAGCGCCCAGCTGGTGGCACCAACGTGACACGGTGCTCAGCTTCTCCTGCTCTGCTCCTGGCTTGTTCTCGGGGAGGGAAGGGACCACAAGTGGTGTTCTGCCGGAGTGTCTCTTCCTGACACCCCACGGTCACCTCCTCTTCCTTTAAACCTCAGCGGGGTGCTACCTGCTGTGCATGCTGGCCCCTTGAGTTGGTTATTTGCAAATCCATCTTATCTGACACCACAGACCAAGGGGCTTAAACAGCAGACATTTATTCTCACAGCTCTGGAGGCTGGGGAGCCCAAGACCAAGGTGCCGGCAGGACTGTGTCTGGGGAGGCCACTTCCTGGTTCACTACTGTCCCCCCGTGGCAGAGGGGCGAGCGAGCCCCGCGGGGTCTCTGTTGTGAGAGCCTTCCTCCTAGTCACCCCGCAAGGGTCCGCTTTCAAACACCATCACATGGGAGGTTCGACTCCAGCATACGACTCTGGGCAGGGGGAGAGGAGGGTACAACATTCAGACCACAACATTATCTTTTATTAAATTTCATTTCTTACAATAGACAGATTGCACCTGACATCTTCCTACGTGCTTCCTGTCAGTCTGTTGACAAAGTAATTCAATCATTCTTTAAGAGCCTTGGCAGAGACGGCACTAAGTGCTCTTCTGATCTGTAGCAGCTACCATTCATCACAGCTCGGTCTCCACTGAGACCTGGGCGCAAAGACACACTGAAAAAGGCCGAAAGCCTTGGGCTTCGGAGCCACTGGCTGGAGTTCCAGCCTGCACCTCCCACCGCGGCTAGCTGCTTTGCCACTAAAGAGAAAGCGGACCGAAGCTCCCTGCGCCGTGCAAATGTCAGGGCCGTCCCGAGTCCCCTAATCACAGCTACACCTGAGGAGACTATGACACCCTTCCCTCCAGAGCACATTTGGCTTCAATTCTAAGTGTCATCAAATGAGCTATTTTACCTCCTTTGAATAAATGCCATTGCTTTCCTTCTAGTTTAAGGCAAACTCGAAGTCTGCCAGACAGCCGTGACTGAAGCACTGAGCTCAGGGCGAGCCGCGGAGGGAGAACGTCCCCCCGTGCAGACGGATGCGCCCCTGCAAGCCCAGAGCCCCTTCCCAGAGACAGAGCCCTTGCTGGGGCGGACCCGCCCACCAGGCCCCCGCGGCAGGGTGCACGGAGACGGCATTTCCCCCGCGGCCGCCCTCCTCAGCTCTCCAGGGGCCTGAGTGGGGCTCCCTCTGGGCTCTGGGAGTCAGATGACGGGAGTGGATGTACCGTAGGGCGGAGTCCCCAGGCATCACAGTGACAGCCCCACACATGGAAGCTCACACACACCTGTCCCCCTGTCCCATGAGCATGGCTGGTCACTCTCAGCCTGTCAGACCTCAAGAGCTCAGCCTCCCTGAACAGCCCAATGGGACAGGGACAGTGAGCTGGTGACACTCGCTTCCTCAGACTGGACACAGCACCCCTTAGAAGGGATTTGTCCCTAATCTACCAGGCCTTTCGGTTGTGGTCCCTCAAATGTTGGACAGGTCCAGACCAAGCGTAAAGAGCGCTGCCTTGGGAGGTCCTGACATGGGAAGAGCTGCCGCGGGCTGCAGACTGTGTCCTCGGCTTAGACGTGAGTGCACCTCGCAGTGTCCACAGTGTCCAGTGACAGTTCACAGGACCCCATCCCACACACACTGGACTGGTCCGTCGTTACAGACAAGCACACCCGGCATTCGCGCCAGCCAGGTTTGTAGCTGACGCCAGCTGCTAATAAAACCCTGAAATGCACAGACGTTCACCGGAAATGACCTGAGTACAGGGAACTGTGGACCACTCCACTGCATCAACCAGCCGAAGGCAGTTTTATCCTCTGAATTCTGGGGTGTCAGCGGTCTCCTCTATGTACCCTGCTGTGGACTTCCCGTCCCCTCTGTGCCACCATTTTACCAGCCCAGCACTGGCACTGGGCTCTCTGGGGACCACACAGAGGGCTGATCATGGTCCCTTCTGCAGGGTACCACGGCCTTCCTGTGACGACACTTACTTGTTTTCTGGACAGGACATAAGGCACAGAAAGGGTTAAGAACTTGGCCAAAGTAGAGTTCCGATCTGGCCCCCAGCTCCCCACAGCACCCACTGAGTCCCAAAAGCCACCCCTGTCCCTAAGGCTGTTTACCACCCCCACCCCCCGCCAACAACGACTCACGTGTGTGCAACCATCACATTCCTTTTCATTTTATTAAGTAATGAGCAAACAAACAGCAAGAGATGGGTGGGGGAGGGCCTGAAATGCTTTTCTTTCAAAATAATAATTTTCAAAAATCAAGTAACTGTTATCACTTCAAGCTGCATGAGACAGCAGTGGCACCTGGGGAGGGGTTCGCTGTTCGCGACACGCAGAACTGACAAGGCAGTGAACTCTCCTCCCCCTCTCGCAACACTTTTATAAACTTCCATGGGGGCAAATCCCATCTGGTGCTCTGAGAACCATTTCTCATTTCATAATTTACCCAAATCATACGCGCAACTGCAAGAGGAAATAAACAGAAAACTCCGGGCATAAATAAGCCACAATGGACGATGATTAGTCTTGTAGAGTCAATTCGGCATCAAGGCTAATTCGATCCCATAAACGCTTTATGGAAAACAGCTGTCAGGCTTTCTCCGCAGAAGCCCACATGGTTTCAGAGCCCCGGAGGCGCAGAGCCTCGGCCGGCAGGCCCCGACCAGGCTGCTCTGCGACGGGCACGTCCGTCACGTGCAGCAGCAAGGTGACACCATCACCCTCACTTCCTGCTGCTCTGCACACACGTCACAATATCCGGCAAAAGGCGGTTTCTGTTTTCCTTGGTGACCTGTGGGAAGAAGCAAGGGCCAGCCTTCAGAGCCCACCTCCCCTCTTCAATCGTCCGGGAGGCAATACTCTAAAAGAAGGGGTCAGAAGGCCGGAGGGGCGGGGGGCGCTACAGTGACCCAGGGACGACGCGGGTGTGAGGTGGGAGGCGGGAGCCAGGAGGAAGCCCAGCTCTCAGGGCACTCGGAAAACAGGGCAGGAGTGGCTGGAGCCCCCTGCCCACCAGCCTCTGCGAAGAGAAAGCGGGTTCACAACAGACAGGCTATAATCATGGAGAGAGCTAAGAACGAAGCCACATGTGAGGGACTCCGGAGCGGACAACGGGGACACGGGATGGGATGCGGCCAGACTGTGACCAGACCTGACAGGAAGGATCTGCCCAAGTGGAGCCAGAACACGCAGACCAGCTGGGCCCGCCGAGAGCGGTCGGCACACTGGCCACGTCACAGCCAGAGTTCCGGATGCTCCCAGACATCCGTCATCCACTCGTCGCTCCATGAACTTGGAAAACTTGAGCGTTGCCAGGAGCCCCCGACATCACTCAGCTCCACGTGGGAAAGACAAGGAGGCTGCAGCCCAGAGAGACCAGCGGTTGTCTGAGCTGGCGGGGGACGCATGCAGGCTAAACTCAGGGCTCCGGTCCCCAGGGTGCCTGCTCTCTAATCGGCACCATTACAGGAACAAAAGTAACAGTTCATTCAAGCTTTACTCGATGACCCATTTAAAATGCTTCTTTCTTTCATAGCCACAGTCCCAAGAATACCACAAAAGCACTGACTCCGCCATGGAGTTGGCTGGCGGGCAGCTGCCCCACATAAGGGCAGGGCCATTGCTTCTCCCATCACCAGCACTTTCCTCTTTGGCACCGCACAACAGCCACCCACTCAACGCCGACAGCATGCTGGCCAGAATGGGGGCAAGGTGCTGGGGACAGAGAAAGGACCCGGATGAGACCTGACCTCCTGGAGCCTGCACACCAGGACCCGCAGACAGGCACGGGCAAGAGAGGACAATGGATGGATGAACGAGCGAACGCACGGCGAGCACACGAGAGCAGGGAGGCTGTCAGGAGAGGCTTCCATGGGCAGATGGGCCCGGCCTTCACTTTTACAGGCGACACTGACAGAACGAAGGCCCGAGGTGCATGTGGAGGACCTGGGTGGGTTCCTGTGAGCAGCCCTGGACCGGACAGCAGGGATCGCCCAGTCCCCTGTAGCCTCGCCCCGTGTCTGGCAGGGCGCCTGGCATACAGTCGGTGCTAAATGAATGTCTCATGAGTAAATGCCCCGTGAACTTCATCCCTTTGGGTGCCCCCGCTCCCAGGGCCCACGGGCTGAGGAGCAGGAGTGCGTGCTGGTCCAGGAAGCCTCCCGCTCCCAGCCGCACAGAGCGCTCTCCAGGCCTCGCTCAGGCACAGAACGGATAAAAGCTAAAGCCAGAGAAGGCTTCTTTTGAGAACGTCTTATCATTAAAAATTAAAGAGCAGAATGCAAAAATGTTAATATTCTGCTCCGCCCCCCTTGATTTCCCTAAGAGTTCTGAACATCATGCGGGAAAATTCTGTGTGACACCATCTACCGAGTTCAGTCATCATGCTCCCGGGCCACCAAGGGCAGACTCCCGGACACGTCCAGTACCGCCCGTCGCCGTCAGGGCCTGCCCCGTGAGCAGGACTCTAGTCTACTTCTTCTGCAACCACCAGGTTTTGGGCTGCAGTCTTTCCTGTGGGGTTAATTAGGAGAGGGAAGTGGGGGCTGGGAACAGAAAAAGAAGTCAAGGAAGAATGCAGCAAGGAACCAAATTGTGCCCCCTCCTCCTTCCTGCACTGCAGCCTAGGGAAGGAAAGGAGGCTGGGTGACACCTGAGCCCTGTGTCTGGCCCTGTGAGCCGGGACCTTGAGTTCCTGTAGACCCCGGCTGTGTCCCACGCACCCTGCGTCTTGCGCTCAGCACGTGCTGGGCGCTAAATAAATGTTTATTAAGTTCCAAGCTGAGTGGTTACATAAATATTAGGAAGATGCTGGCCGTCTTTTGCTCTGCACCTCCTGGGGCCACGGAAGTGCCTAGGACTAAATAGCGAAGCTGTGACACCGGACAGGAACAGGCAGGGAACAACGCCTTTCAGTACACGCACCACGTGCAAGAAAGCAAAGCAAAACCACTTGAACCGTTTCCTTGAAACTGTGTGGGAAGAACCCTGAGAAGTTTCTAATAAGCAAGGGATCACAAGAAACAAAGTAATTTGACGAAGCTCATGGTTATAAGTTAACACATGTCGAAAGCTGTTACTAATGTTTCATTTTTTGTCTTTACTTCATTTTATTGAACCTAAAAATAGAATCGTTCGTGAATCTAACTCTACTTTATCTTAAAGGTTAAAGTTTCTTAACCAAAGATCACGTTGCCAGCGGGCTTTCAGGAAAATGGCACGTATCCCGAGAGGAGGAGGATGCGGGTAGTCTGTTTGGGTCTCCTGACTTCTGCATGCACATAAAACAACTTCACTGAGATCTAAATCATATACCATAAAATCCAACCACTCAGCGGGTCAGATGCAGGGGGTTTTAGTATATTCGGAGTTGTGCAGTCATCAGCACTATTTAGAGTATTTTCGTCACCCAGTCCCGACAACCCCGTCCCCTACACCTCCTCCTCCTCCTCCCCCGCAGCAGCTGCTCATCTATTTTCTGTCTGCGAATTTGCTGTCTCTGGACATGTCACGGACAGAATCATACAATGTGTAATCTTTGTGACTGGTTTCTTTCCCTTTATAATGTGACACGAACTAGTCCGAGTCGCAGCGCGCGTCACTGCTCCATTCCTTCCTATTCTCCAATAAGGCCCCACAGTGTATGGACAGCGCGTTTTGTTCATCCATCCCCCAGCTGGACATTTGGGCTGTTTCCACTGTGGGCTCTCGTGAATGATGCTGCTGTGAACATTCTTGCTCAGGGTTCAGTGTGGACATGTTTTCAGTTCTTTGGAGTGTGCGCCTGGGACCCCGATGCTGGGTCACACGGTGACTCCACGTTCCCCCTCTGGAGGAGCTGCCCCACTGCGCCCACGGCGGCTGCATTCGCCCCTTCCCGGCAGCAGTGTGCAAGGGCCCTGCTTCCTCCGCAGGCTCCCCGGCTGTCCCCCCTCCCATTCCTCTCCTCTAATTTCACTGCGGCCACCCCAGCGGGTGTGAAGTGGTGTCTCGTCGTGGTTTTCACTTGCTCTGTCCTCAAAACTAATGATAAACGCATCTGTCCACGTGTTTATTGGCCATTTGTCTATATTTGGAGAAATGTCTTTTCGGGTCCTTTGCTCATTTTTAATTAGTTTATTGTCTTTTATTATTGAGTTGTAAAAGTTCTCTATAGAAACTGGAATATAGTTCCCTTATCATATATATTATCGGTAAATATTCCCTCCCCAGTCTGTGGATTGTGGTTTCACTTTTTCGGAGGTATCCTTTGAAGCACAAAAGTTTTTAATTTTTATTCCAATTTATCTATATTTTTATTTCGTTGCTTGTGCCTTTGGTTTCGTATCAAATAAGACTGTGCCTAACCCAAGTTTATCAAGATTTACTCTCTTACCAAGATTTATTTTCTTAAGAGCTGTGCAGTTTCAGCTCATACATTTAGGTCTACAGTCTATTTTGAGTTAATTTTGTGTGTAATGTGCAGTAGGGGTCCAGTTCCCATCACCATTTGTTGAAAAGATATTTTTTCCTCATTAAATTATCCTGGTATTCTTGTCGAAAATCAACTGACCACAGATGTAAGGGTTTATTTCTGGACTTTCAATTGTGTTCCATTAATCAATGTGTCTGTCCTTATGCCATCACCGCGCTGTCTTGATCACCATAGTTTTGAGGTAAGTTTTTAAAGCAGGAAGTGTGAGTCCCCCGACATGGTTCTTCCAAGATTGTTTTAGCTGGGTCTTGACATTCCTATATGAATTTAGAATCAGCTCATCGATGCCGATGAACCCCCACCTACCGACACTGACCTAGAGGCTGGCAGATGTACTCTTGGCCTGTGTCTACACAACAGGATGGGACCAGAGGACCTGGAGCACAGTATCCGACTCCTGTGACACTACAATGGTCAGTGTCCTGCTTGGTGAGAACGAAAAACCAAAACAACAACAACAACAAAGAACACACAAAAACATGACAAGGAAGAGTAAGAGGAGGTCTAAAAATGTCCCCAGAGGAGAGAAGTTTGAATATAGTTCCCAGTATTCTTGTGACCTTGTAAAACACAAAACACTAAATGAAGAAAAACAACTTATGGCTCTGAACTCAGAATAGTAAAATAGATTCGAGTTATAGTTAACATTTTCATAAAGTAGAAAAACGAAATAATTTCCAGGAATATGAGATTTATAGGAATTTGAATCATCCCTATCAACAGAGGGTAACAGGCCAGCAGGGTTATACAAATGCTCGGGCTTTGGAGTCGGGCTGACCGAGGTTTGAGTCCTAGCTCTGCCACCTACTGAAGGACCTGGACAAGCCACGCAACCTCCCACTGATGAAATGGAGATAAGAAGACTCTCCTCACCGGGCTGCTGTGACATCCCTGCGCACGGACGTGCCTGCAGTGCCGAGCCTACCAGCTCTCCCCAGGTGCTCTGTGACCAGTGGTCGCCCTGATTCCTGCATCAGTTCTCAGCAGACTCCAGGCACCCGTTCTGTCCCCAGCAGATGACGTTCTCTAGCATTTCCATCAAGAAAATATTTCAAAGGAACTCAAATGAAATGTGCTTCCTCAATGTCACTAGGATGACAAAACACTTTTTTTTTTTTTTGGAAGAAGTGACTAGCAGGGATACAATATTGTTTTCATCTTGTTAATTAGAACTACACATGGCTCTTTCTAGTGACCTTGATCTATGAAGATCTTCCTTAATTGCCTCTACAGCATTAACATTATCTTTAGATGTTTTTTGACAATTAGCTTCAGATAACCAAATACTGAAATAAACTAAAAACACTTTTCAGTTGCTACACTTAGCAGTAAATTCAAGAAGACATGAGAAAAAAATGTAAGCAAACTTCTGAAAGAGAAACATCACTTCCAGGAAGGCAGCTGTACTAAAACCCGCACCACGACAGAAGTTTCTAGATTTCCAGGAATATCCACCAAGGACGTGAATGTTAGGTCTTTTATAACAGCCCCTGCTGTTATAAAAAGCATGAGTCCCGAGGCCCTGCTCTCCGGGCGTCTGTTTTTCGGTCTGCCCTTTCTCGGGCAAGTCCTGCCGTTCCACCTTCAAGTCCACTGATTCCTTCCCGTTACCTCCATTCTGATGGCGAGTTCATCCAGAGACTCTTTCAATCAGTTGCTGTATTTTACAGTTCTAAAATTTTCATTTGATTCTTCTTTATATCTTCCCTATCTTTGCTGACACTTTTAATTCAGGTGAGACTTACTATTTCTCATTTGTTTCAAGCATGTTTATAATTGATCACCACAGCATTTGTATGATGGCTCTTTTAAACATCTGCATCATCTTGCCATTAGCTTGTGACGACTTTTTCATTCAAGTTGACTTTCTCTGTTCTTGGTATGACAAGCGGTTTCCAGCTGTGTCTGTCCTGTGGCCCGCTAGGTCCTGAGGTCCCTAGCCAGTGTGCCTTCTTCTCGCCACCATTCACGTCTTCATACGTTTGTTTTACATATAACGTCTAAGAGTTTTAGCTATATTTAGGAGGCAGAGTTGGGAGAGGTGTGTCTGTCCCACGTTGTCTAGAACTGGAATCATCCTCGGGTGTTCTGAACCGTAATGCTGTTTCTCTGACATGAGTAAGAGCAGCAAATCCCGATCACGTGAACGCCTGTGAGGGGGACGATCCCCCCACATCATGAGATCGGTCCCACCTCCCCTGGCTGGCACACTCACCTGTTAGCAAGGAGAGGCTGCCCTCCACACCTCCCAGAACCTACTTCCTTACCTGCAGTGTTCTCCCTCCTTCTCCCCACTTCCTCCCTTGAAAACCCACCCAAGAACCCCTTCCTCAGGACACCTCTCCCCACTCCTTCTGCTCACACAAATCTCTCCCTTCTCTGCCCCTAGATTCTGACTGTCCCATGGTCTTTTTCTCTTGAGAGACGGGAACATGCTCACAGGGGCCTATACCACGGACTAAGTGTTGGGTGCAAAGGATGTCCTCAGCCCTCAAAACTAAACTCGGGTGACTTTACTGCAAATTAGAAAGGGAAAGGACCCAAGAAATATCTAACCTAACCCCTATACTTGCAGAGAAAGAAATTAGATTGTCCGTTTATAAAACAGGAACAAAAGAGCATACAAGCCCCAAAGGAACACAAGACAGACGGGAATACTGGGTATGTCAGCCCCTCCCCCTACATAATTAGCCAAAAGATAATCCCTTTATTTACACATCATTTGGAGTAATGATTACCTTGTCTAGAGAATAATTTTCAGTCTCAGAGGCAGGAGAAAATGTGCTATTATCTTAAGATACAATGTTTTTTCCTGGAGGGAAGAGCTGACCCCCTCAGTCCTGCACGGCCTTTAGACCAGTTCGCAGAGGCGGCCCGTCGCCACAGCTTTGCCTCAGCAAGTTCTCAGCCTCCCGGCCTGGGCGCTTTCTGACCTGAAAACTACTTGTCTTGCCTGTTCTTTCACTATTCATTGCCTCTATACCCACAGAAACTCTAGAATTATAACCCAAAACCCTGATATAGTCCTGGCTAGTGTGGCTCAGTGGATTGAGCTCCAGCCTGGGAACCAAAGGGTCGCTGGTTCAATTCCTGGTCAGGGCACGTGCCTGGGTTGCGGGCCAGGTCCCCAGTCGGGGGCCCGCTAAAGGCAGCCAATCGATGTTTCTCTCCCACATCAATGTTTTTCTCCCCCTTTCTCCCTCCGTTCCCCTCTCTAAAAATAAATAAATGGAATCTTAAGGGGAAAAAAACCCCTCTAATATGGAAGCTATATAAAGTAACAGGAAGAGAAGGCAGCATAAACTCTGAAGATGGGGCCCCGCATACTTTTCAGACACGTCACCAAGGACGTGACGTGGCTCCTGGCTCAGCTCACGTCAGCTCCTCAGAGTCTGTTCCTGACCACTGCGTCCCTCCGTCCCCCAGCTGCAGCCCGGAACTACCCCAGCACCCGAGTTTCCTTTCTTTCCACTTATCGGTATCTACAATTGCCTACTTAGTGGTTCATGTTCTTCTTACCTAGCCCTCCCCAGAATGTCCGCTCCCTGAGGGCAACGACTTGCGCAGTCCTGTCCACCTGCAAGACCGGGAACGGTGCCGGCACAGGGCAGAGGCTCAGTCACTACTCACGAGAGGACGGGAGGAAGGAACAACTTTTCCCAGTCTGACCGGACTAACCCTAGCGGTTGTCTACTGCGCCCCAGGTCACTTTGGTGACAACATGCGGATGTTCCACTAGGGGCCACGGTGACATTTTAACCAGCAGAGTAGTAAGGTGCCCTTTGGTCCTTGCAGCTGGAGCTCACTCCCCATTCCTCCTGAGGGGGTGGCCCTGCCACACTGACTGTCCCCTTGCGGCTTGCAAGCCAGTGCGCTTTCTGACTGAGGGTGGGGAGGGGGGTGGGCAGGTCTCAGCCCGGAGTCTGCGGTCACTGACGCAGACAGACCGGGGGAGGCGGGGCAAGGCACTAGCTGACTGAGGGGCACACGGAGAGACCATGGGAAGGAACAGGCGGGGACTTAGGCCAAGGGCCAGCAGTCCTGTCGGCACCCCTTACGACTGGCTCAGGAGCTGCCCCGGTTAAGGGAACGAACTGCTCCTCTCTCCACCCGCAGGGGCGTACGGACCCCCTGGAGCCGGGAACATAGGTTACTGGGCCTGTGGCCTGGGCGTCTATCTGTGAGCTCGGGCGCGGCGAGCCCTACAACCCTGCACGCCTCCCACGCTCCAGGCGACGCCCGGTGCTGGGCCGCAGGCCTCGCTGGGCCGAGCAGGACTCCCCGGCTGCACTGTCCGAGCTGCTACCGCGCGACCGAGATATGGCCGGCGTGACCGAGGGGCTCAAGAGCCACATGTGGCCACTGGCTACGGCACCGGGCGGTGCGGAGCGTGGTTTCCACCGTCGCAGACACTTCCGCTGGGTGACGTTCCTCACAGCAGCAGGAGAACACATTCTCACGGCCATGGCCGCTCGTCCCAGAGCGGCTCAGGCCAGAGGGGAAACCTTCCCGATGAAACAGCGCTCACTTGCCTCTGCACCCCAGCCCCACCAGCCCCGAGGAGAGGGGCGCTCCGGTGACTGTGACGCCGGCCGGGCCCGCGTCTGGTGGGGCCGGGGCAGCTGGGCAGGCTGCCTGTTGGCAGGTTTGTTTTTGCCCGGGGCGGGGTATAATTTAAGTTCTATAAATTCCTAGAAAATAAGACTCACCTATGTTCTATCATAAGAGAAAGAAAGAAGGCAATTCAAAGCCAAAGGTGTAGTTTAGAGCCACCGGTCGTCTTAGGCCCTCAGCTCTACGTGGCAGCCCCGAGGGCGGCGGCACTCACCTCGAACAGCCGCACATCGGCTCGGTGGCGGATTTCCTCCACAAGGGCGAGCGGTTTTCCTTTAGGGACCGGGATGGTGCCAAGGACCACGGTCCCCGGGGTGCACAATGTCTGACGAACCGCCTGGATGAAAGGCTGACTGAATAGCTCCATTTTCCCAATCTCGTCGATGACACACACTCTCCACCCGGGGCCACTGTTGGAGCCTGCCTGAGGATGACAAAGGCAGAGACTGGGAGACCAAAGTCACATGAAACCGGGGTCCCACTCCCCAGTAAGTCACCAACCAGCATCACACCAGGGAGAGTTAACTGCGCTCTGGAAATCAGGTCCCCTCAAGGTCCACACAGGCCAACTCGGCGGCAAAATCACCTCCCTGGGGACTCTCCTCGTCCGAACACTCAACTCCCTGAGCCTCCCAGTTCCTAGCAGCTTCTGCCCCTTCAGAGCAGTTCCAGGAGCAGCCAAGCTTTATGTCTGTATCCACCCAGAACGCAGTGAGGACCCAGTGCCTTGGGTTTAAAAGAAATGAGACAAGTCTGCCAGCCCTTTAAGAAACGCTGCCTCTTCTTTCTCAGTTTTGAGTCACGTGAGGTCCCCGTCTGCCAGGCGGGGTAAGTGCTGCAGGCGCACGCCTGCCTGCTTCACCATCTGCAATGCCGGGGCTTGAGGAAAGAAGGAAATTAAAAGAAAATGTGTCTTGGTTAGAATTAAAAAGTGAGCAGGATCGTGCCCTTCAAATCTCAGATTCCCTTTCTAATAACGTTCCACCTTCATGCCCAGCACTTCCTGGAAACCCCGCTAGGAGCGGATGTGGGGCCAGGAGTCCTAATGACGGCCAGCTCCTGGGATTCGAACCCTGTGCAGCTGTGTACACCCTCCCAGCCCTACCAGCGCAGGACCAGGGCTGGTCTGTGAGACCAGGAGGAGACGGCAGAAGGGATGGTACATCTCTTCTGAGACTAGGTGGCAGAGCCCGCTGCTTGGGTCTTGTCTCAGTCTCTCCCCACCCCACTGTGTCTCCGTCTCTCCAGCCCCCACTCCCACGCTCACCCACTTCACTCTCCCCTGCCCTCCCTCTCTGGCTCACTCACGCTGGGGAAGGCAGCTGCCATGTCACAAGGACGTTTGGCAGCCAATGGCAAGGTTCATGTGGAAAGGGACTGAGACCTCCCAGCAACCAGGACAGTGAGCTTGGAAGCGGGTCCCTCCCCATCAAGCCTCGGATGCCTGTGGCCCCAGCCGACAGCTCGACAGGACCCACGTGGACACCCTGGTCCTGATGCCCCCAGCTCAGCCACCCCAGATTCCTGACCCAGGGACACCTTGTGAGATAATAAATCCTCGTTTTAAACTGTTAAATTTGGAGCTCATTTGTCACACAGCAACAGACAGCCGACACACACATCCTCCCCAGAGAAAGCTGATAGGGCTCTGAACGGTTCTGCCACAGCAGGGACGTGACAGAGCACGTAGTGACACTTCAGTGAATGAAGAGTGACATCTTATAATCTCTACATAAATCTTTACCCTGAGAACTGTATGTACAGCTGATTTACAGCCACAGCTCCCTGCCACACCCCACGTGTGATTCCGCCTGCACACCTGCAACACAGAATACGACGCGAATCTCAGAGATCCGTCTAACCACGAAGAAACTACCTTTCCCTCCAATGAGAAGCAACAATGCTTAGTTTCTAGGGGCCGACAGAGGCACTGTCACATAAACACAATTTTATTTTTTTGGAGTAATCGTATTACTTTCCATACTCAAAAACAACCACATATTTGGGGGTCTCGGAATAACCACTGTCCCCAGCACCTCTCTGTTGGACAGAGCCTGGCCCACAGCCACAGCTGTGACTACCAGTGGGGGGGGGGGGTGCTCAGCCCCCCAGAAGCTCCGCTCTCCGCACACAGCAGAGCGGACAGGACCGGGCCCCCCAGACAGGGCAGCCCCTGCCCGTCTACTCAGCGGATCCTGTTTACAATGACAAGTTTTCGTCCTGTTGCTGAGTAAAAGTTTTGGTCCGCATTTAAACTTTTGATAAAAGTTTGGGATCTTTGATGCCTGATGTCCTTTCATTAGAAGCCGCCTGGAGAGAGCTGTTTTTGCCGCCATAAAGTGGTGATGACGTTCTTTCTAACTAATGGGGTAACTGGATACAAATACAGAAGCGCAGCTTAGACTGAGAGAAAAAAAATCAACCATTATGGCTTTTTGAGTTTAGCTTTTGAATGTACAGTGATTTTCTGTTTGTTAATTAGTGCTCACCTTGTTACAGAAAGTAGTTCAAAAGGCAGCAGTTAAATCTGATTTCCAGTCGAAGCCTCAGAAGAAAGTTATTTTTATCTTAGGATAAACTAATAAAGTTTTTAAAAATTAAAATTAGCTAGGAGAAACTCTGATGAGGAGGATGGGCACAGTCTTAAAGTGCCTGTGCGCTCACTGCTCGTCAGCTTCAAAGGGAAAAAACAGCAAATATGCAGTGGAGAGAAGGGGCAACCCCTTCATCAGATAATCAAAACTGGATCACCGAACATCGCCTGCCTCCAGATGAGATGCCCAAGTTGCGTCTCTGTTCATGTTGTAGTCTGGCTGAGTCTAAACATAAGAAATATCAGAAAAAACCCAAAGATGGATGTTCTACTAAAATAGGGGTGTGTGTCTCAAAAATGTCAGTGTCATAAAAGAATGACTGGAAATGTTCCAGATGGAAGGAGCTACGGAAATGTGACAACTAAATGTAACAGCTGACCCCAGAGAGGAGGAAAAGAAATGCTACAAAGAACACCGTTAGGTCAACTGCCAAAACTGGCATAGGAATGGTAGATTATTAGATCAAAGTATTTTTTCAGTGTAGCACTGACTGAGATTTATGACCATGTCAATTATATAAGAGCACACCCTTATTCTTAGGAAAAATACACTCAGCTTTTTAGGAGTTAAGTACACCGGTGATTGCAACGTACTCCCAAACGATTCCCCTGCAAATTTATGTATTTATACACACAGAGTGAACAACCAACAGGGTAAAGGTCAAAAATAGGTGACTCTGGATGACAAGTACACAGGTGATCTTATACTGTCATTATTCTTGAGCAAAATTATATCCAAATAAAGTGTTTAAAAAATTAGAATCAATATGAAAAAAGAAAACACATGCACACTTTCACAGTGTCAGTCAAGAAGAGAAGCAGCGTGTCGCTGTGAACCCCCTTGGAAGGCACGCGGGGCTTTAGGCTGATGGGTGCGGGAGGCGGGGGTGCGAGGAGCGCTGGGAACGGGGCCCAGGGGGTGAGGAAAGGGGAGACACAACAGTCGGTACAAATCCCGCCCTGCCCTGTTTCCTGGGAGTGGGCTGCAACGGAACTGCACAAAGGCACCGAAGCCCAAGGCAGGGACTGGCTCGGCGTCCGGCCCGGGCTGCAGCGAGGCCGCCAGTGGGAGGCCCTGCAGGCCGGACCTGCCCGTGGAGTCCGGTTAGCAGTAGGTGGTGGGCTGCAGAGCCAGCCCGAGACCCGACTCTCAGGTCATCTCCTGGCTTCACTCTCGGCAGCGGTGTTTCTATGGACAATTTTTAAGTGACCTGTTCGGCGTCTGAGCTTCCCTGGCTGCCCTGACACGCATGTGTGACCGTGAAGCCGAGGGAGGGGAGGGGAGGAGGCCAGGGCCGTGAGGAGCTCTCGTCAGCCTTTGGGGAATGGGTCCTGACTAGGCCTTGACTTCCCAAATCCTCTCTAAAGCCTGAAAAGCTACGGGGCACTTCCAGGTCAAGAGATTAAAGAAACAGCTTTCCCTAGACAGGAGTTCTCTCACCTGGAAGTGAAGTTTCAAAGATCTGAAGTAGAGTTTTTATTTCAGAATCAAAAGCAGACCCAGCTCTCAAAAACAATATATACACTAAGCCTTGTTTTCATCAAAACAAGGGAATACAAGTTCAAACCATGTTGATTTTCACTGGGTGTCCTGTTCTAGGTTACTATTCCTTCCATGAATCTTTATTAAAAATGACACTGTTGAGCCTAAAAAAACAGGGCTCTGAGTAGCTGTCCTTTGCTCTTTCAGACATTAAAGTCTGCTGTTATCTTTCGTGTGCGCTGGACATACACTGGGAACCAAGAGTGTCAGCCCTGCAGGGTCAGACGCTAACCCAGCGCCGTGTGCGTGTCTGAAGGGCCAACGTGGGAAAGGCCGGCGTCATCCCACAGCCTTGACTGTTGGGAAACTGGGAAACGGGCCTAATTACAGCAGCGTCAGAAAATAGAAGAGACCTATGGAAAACCTTACCGAAATTTTTTTTAAAGAGATAAAAGGAGATATTATGTTCTTGGCTCTGGAGGATGAAGACTGTCTAAAAAGCTAAGATATTCTTTGTATCTAAATAACTATAATTTTGTAGAGTCCCAATCTCTCCATCTAAGACTTTTTATAATGGACAACAAAGTCTTGATTCTACAGTTTATGCCGGCTCTACCTTACAAGTTGTTGCCCCGGGGCAGGTTAATTTCCATTCTATTCCTTTGTTTCCTCATCTGTGAAACATGAACATAGTGACAGTGTTACTCTAAGGATTAAATGAATCAGTGCCTAGCACGCAATTTGTACTCAGTAACTATTAACTACCACCACTACTGCCACTGTTACGGTCACTGTCACTACAATTCAGAGAACTGAACAAACAAGAAAGAGTAAGACAATTTTTCAAAGAACGATATAACTAATCACCAATGTAATTAAAAGAGCATTGTACTGATGCAAGAATCAAACAAAGCAAAGAAAGAGAGTAGTAACCGCGAAACATTATACACAGACATACATTTTTCATGTAATTAATGAAGCATAATAAACTAATGAGAAATGGATTATTTACAAACGGTTTGGTAAACTGGCTAAGTATTTCGAAGAAAATCAACTGAGAGTGTGATTGTATATAACAGTCAAGATAATCCACACGGATTAAGAACAGGAATGTTAAAAAAAAGAAAAAGTACATATCCAGAAGAAGAAACACATTTTACAATAACTTGGAATATGGACAGACTTACTCAATGTTGAAAAAAAACCACCACGGCGGCAGCCCTCCCAACACGAAGCACACGCGCTGCCGGCCCGCTGACTTAGAAACTGTCTCCCGCCAGCCACAGCTTAAATCTTCCGCGGCCTTGGGAAGCTGCTGGAGCCCTTCACTGCACATTTGAACTGAGCCCCCGATGTGAAATAAGAGCAGCGAGGCAAAGGTCTGAGGAGCGCGCCACCCAAAGAAAACGGCGAGTGCCGAGGGCTAAAGCTTGGCACGCCCTGGCAGGCGTGGGCACGTGTCTGGGCTATTGTGCCCGGACAGTGGTGGCAGCAGGTTGGTAGTTACCAGGGCTAGAAAGCACGGGGCGTTCCAGGCCAGGAGCTTGGACTTTACTATTGATGTGACGGAAACTTCTGGAAGGTTTACAATAGCCCCTTGAGGCAGGTCTGCACCATTCAATTTTCACAAAAGTAAACCAAAGTCGTAAGTCTGTAATAAAGTAAATGAAACCCACATTCCCTGATACGGTCCACAAGGCTCTGCATCACGTGGCCTCTCCCACCTCGCCAACCCCTCCTCCTCCTCCTGCTCCAGGCCCAGGGCTCTGGGGCCTTGGTAATCCAGAATGTTCTTCCCAGGCCCCTCCCTCCAACACACACCCTCTATTCTCTCTGAAGGGATGGCATTTTCTCATCTTTTATTTTGGTTTCATTGCCACTCCTCAGAGCTCTTAATGGGCATGGGGTTTCTTTCGGGATGACAAAATTGTTGTGAAATTAGATTATGGTAAAGGCACACAGTCCTGTGAATGCACTAGAAAAAATCAAACGTGACATTTTAAGTGGGAGAATTGTATGGTATGTGAATGATATTTCAATAACCTGTCTCAGAAGAAACAGCAGGTAACACGGTGATGTAATGTGTCAGGCGCTTACCGCTGTGTTCACAGAGTGACGCTCTGCCTTCCTACACGTTTACTTCTCACGCTGTGAAACCTGGGCGGAGACATAAACTAAGGGGAAACCGAGGAAAGGCTTGTGCTTGGGGACGTGGGTGGCCAGGCGTCAGAGTCCTCCCAATGTAAAATCTTTGTACGTGCTGAATTTATGCCACCAGGAATTTTCTTATAGTTCAGAGTGACCCCAAATTACACTGCACATACTTATTAAGGGTCAATTACTTGAAGGCTTTTAAACTATAAAACGCAAAACTGGCCTCTGCTTCAGAATAAAAGCCACTCTGTTCTAGTGCCAGCAGTTCCCACAAGGCACTGCCCGCAGGTGGGCCCAGAGCAGAAACCACTCACATTCCTCAAGACTGGAAGCGCCAGCTGCTCAAAGGCCGGCAGGTCCACCACGTACTGGCCGACTCGGCATTCCCGATTTCCAGGCGGAGGCTGCGACCTGAAAAGACAGTGGATTCCTGTTGAAAGGCCCCTGTCCTGGGTCCTGGTCGTTGGCTACTCCACCGACCGTCTGGCCTTCCACTTAGGCTAAATTGTCCTTCAGTGCCACCCACACAGAAAGAGGTGGTGTGCGGAGCTGCCCTGAGCCCACGTTCTCCCTGAAGGCAGGGCCACCTCTAAGTGTGCCCACCACCAACGACGGGTCGCCGCGGTGGGGCCATCCCAAAGCTGCTGTGCCAACTTGGACTCAAAAGCAGTGCAGGAAACGGGGCGTCCTAGTCAATGGAATGAGCTTTAAGTGAAATATGGTATTTGTATACTTTGTTTTTCATGAGATGATTTCAACCTGTTTCTTTCTCTAAGAAATCCAACGGCCTACGATTCTCTGAGAAGAGGACATGGGGCTTGACCTTGTGCCCAGGGAGGACAGAACACCACAGAAATGAAATCACACTACCCAGCTCTAGACAAAGGTCCCCGCAGGCCGGACAACGTGACCACATCGAATCCGATTCTCCTCCCTCCCTGCCTGACTTCTTCTGTGTAAAATCCATCGACAGGCACACCGGAGGACTTCAAAGCCTCACTGGCTTTCTGGATCAAGGTTGTTTTCCCAATTCCTAAAAAGAAAAACAGAACCCCTTTAGGAAGCATCCCTCGCTGGAGCACTCACCGATTGAGAGCAGCCACGGTGGGGACGAAACTGGGCTGTAAGTGGATTTTATGATTATTAACTTTACTTTGATTGCCCCAGGTTAAAACATTTTAATTTCAAGTACAAACAAGCATAATAAAATACGAGGTTTATTTTTAAATTCTGAAACATTATCAACTTTGTCACGCACACAATCCGAGAACCAGCTGAGTGGCTTCCTGATGAGAGTGTCAAGTGCAATTTGCACCCTGCAAGACAAGCCTCGTTTTCCACTAGGTGCACTCCCCTCCGTAGGCGGCCGTCCTCTTCCCCCTGGGAAGTGAAACTGGTCATACTCAGGTCAAAGGCTGGGCACTTGAGGATTTCCACCTTCAGGGCTCTGTGCACACGTTTAAGAGTGGGAAACTCCCTTCATGCCCCTGGACTTACATTGCTATGATGCCTGATGAAGTGTCCCTTAAACACCACTGACCTCACTCAAAATATAAACGTTTTCACAAGAGCTATCCCCTTCGGTTGGCGACCCCCTCCACCACTGCTCCGGTGGCCCTAAGCACTCCTTTAGCTGACCTGACCCCTCCCCAAATTATAGCCTACACAGCTCCTCCCCCGCCCCTCCCCGCCTCTGACCCCTTCCTTTCCTCCCAGCCTGGTCTGTGGACAGCTCTGATGAACTCCTGTGTGTTTACAGGCACCACCGGGTACTACCTACTATAGTAACACGTACAGGTGCTACCTAACACAATAGCCCTGCCCACTGGCGGAAGGGACCCAGGCGCTGCCCAGCGCGCTTCAGGGGCGCTCTCGGGTGAGCCCTCACAACCACCCTTGGGGGCGGCTGCCCTTCCAGCCCTTATTTTACAGGTAAAGAAACTGAGGCACAGAGAGGTGAGTGAACTTGTCCAAGGTTACGCAGCCAGTCGGGACCACACATTTTAACAGGGGCCTTTACCTGTCACCACGTCTGTTTGCATGAGCCTTGCTCCCATGTGGACTGAAGTCAGTAGCATCGTGATCGCCCCAAGATGGGAGAACAGGGAAAACGTCTAGCAGGTCTGCAACAGAGCTGCGCTGAGACGCCACAGGGTCGGAAGCCCTGTTACTTCCACGGCTGCCCACGCAGCCGTCAGGGTTCCTTAAGGGCCCTTTTAAGTTTCCTTCAAACAAAACATAATCCCTTCATCTTATTCAATGTCTCTCTCCTAATTGCTGCTTTAGCAAAGTCAGTGAAGAGTCTGTTTAATGCAGGCAAGTGGCACTGGTGGGTAGGTAAACTGATAGGGTGATTTCAACGTGCCTACCACAGTGCACAGCAGTTCTGTGTACTAGTACCCTCGGTAAAGGATCTGACGACAGGCACAAAGACATTTATTACATGGAAAGCAGACCACAGTATATGAAAATCACGTATGGAGAGTAACCAGGTTAAGAAACAGCAGACATACCACGTATTATTCCATTCTGACTTTTTAAAAAAATTCTGTATGTTGGAATTCCACGTGAGGTCAGTCTTCTTTCAAGCTTTCTAGAATTTTTTTGTCGTAAAATGAGTGGATACTACTCTTAATGTAAGAAAAAAACAAAGGTAATTACATTCTGGAGAAGAGAAAATGGGGCAGCTGTGGTCAAACCGACCCACTGTGCACCCTGTTGTCCTGTGCGTTACAAAGAACATAGCAAAACAAGAGGCTCACGTCCCCGTTTCCTCTTCAGCTCTAAAAAGTTCCTTCCGGTTCATTCCTCATGTCCATTGCTTAAGCTGCTAGCCTAGTGCTGTCTACACTGGCTAAGCAGCGAGCTGCACCGGAGGTCCCAGGGTGACAGCCCACGCCACGCACAGACAGGACAGGTCAGAAAGCTCCCGAGTTACTCTGGTTCTGGTTCTCCCACGGAACCCACCCTGAGATAAAGATTCAAGTGCAGGTAGTTTAACTAGGGAAGTGTCCCCAAGACACGCTGGTAGGGAGGTCACTGCCTTAGCAAGAAGCTACCATTGTGGGTAGCTGGAACCTAATGCCCCTGGGGAATCCGAGGAGACAGTTCTGGACACATGGCTCGGTTTTCCCTCTGAGTCCTTTGGAAGGAGGGAGCTTACTTCCATCTATCAGGACCTGAGGCCAATCCTGGGGGACCGGAAGTCCCTGGCCCGTCAGACCTGCCCTGTGCGCAAGCAGAGTGGGCTCCGGTGAGCAGAGAAAGCCCTCCAAGGTGGGTCACAGGTAAGAAAGCTGAAGCTGGGAAAAATGCTAAGCGCCAAAGTGCCCTCTTTGAGCAGATAGATTACCTGCTGGCCTGAACATGTAGAGAACAGTTTGGGAATGAGTTGGTGACAGAGAGAAACTAAGTGAATGAAAGAACAACACACATCAACTCCAAAGGGGGAAAACATCTGTGCATAAAAGGAAAATGAATTACAGATTATCACATGGGTCTTGGGTGATTAGCTCTTACGTAGTCATAATACTGTAAACACTGACTGCTGCGCTAATCGAAATTACAGCATACCTGCAGCAGGAAGATGGAGAGAAAGAGAAGATGAGTAGCTTGAGGACAGGTTTCAGAGAGCTACACTGTGGAATGATTTGAGTCTTTCAACTATGTGCACATAACACTTTTGTAAATAAGGGAACGGAAAGAAGAACCACTGCCGATCCGCCCAGTCTCTGTCCCCACCAGCCTTCAGGGCGCAGGCAGGTACGATCACCATGAGCAGGCCACCTGTTAGGAAACACACAGGGGTCTTGGGGCCAGCCTGCTGGGAAACTAGACGCCAAACCTCAAATAAAGGGCTGACCAATCAACTTTCAAAAGACAGTCCTTTGCAATAGGAGGGAGTACCTTTGGCTATCAGAACATTCTCAGACTACCCTCTCTCCTCCTGCTCCTCCACTGCCTGGTAAAAACAAAATTCCAAAGTGTGCAACATGAAGTGTAGACTTTGCTACGTAGTGCTAAGCATAATCATTAAAATAAGTGACAGGGAATTCCAGGGTTACCATGTTTGATGTCTGAACTCACAGCTCACTCGAAAACTATCCACCTTGCAAAGAGGCTGAAGACTCATTTTCTTCCCTCAGACCCCATCTTTCTCCCTTAGCCTGACGTCCACCACCTTCCTGCCTCTTCTTTTAGTCACACCCGCTACATGTGCAGCACCTTGTTTTAAAAGCCATTTCCTCCTCTAGTTTCGCCTTTGACCTCACACTGTCCCACCCACAGGCGAGAACTCAGCAGCCCACGGGAGTGAGGGATTTGCCCGACGACAGCCATCAGGGGAAACAGGCGCGGACACAGGGTCTGGCAGCGGGTCCTTAGCGATCAAGGCTTCACAGCTGGCAGCCTCATCCGTGGGGGGAATTCAGGAGTCAGCGAACTCAGAGACCGGGAATAAAAGTTACCTCTCCAGTTTCACCACTCTTCCACCGACCCCCTTCTCCTTCAATTATGAAAGTGGGTCACACGGGCAGCAGCGTGACTCTCAACAGAAACCGGGCCCCTTCCCACCAATCACGGCGGTGACGGGTATCCCGAGCAGGGTTCCTGCGCATCACCACGCAAGGTCGGGGGCGTGATCGCTGCGGCCGCGGGGGCCGGCTGTCTACTACTTTAACAACGCCCGCGTCCCCACCTCACGTGCGCTCTTCTCACCACGGCGGGCTTTCTCTCTAATCCTCTCTATCCTACTTAAAACCCCGCTTTCTGGGGCAGGATATGCAGGCTTCAGAATACCAAGCCTGTAATACCATAGCACTTCGGCGACCAGCAGCCAGAGCCTGGGAGCCGGCCGCCCCCACTGCGCGCGCTCCCACTCCCACCCCTCGGCCTCCCCGAGGCGGAGACGCGGCGGGGTTACCTGGGGGCCCCGTCAGAAACACGTGCCGGGCCATAATGGGGGCTGGATTAGGGGTCACGACTCCGGTTGGGGTCAGGGACGCAAGCCTGGGGAGGGGTCTCTGTCTAAGTTCCGCCCACAGCGTGCTGTAAGCTCCACGCCCCTCGGCCGGAAGCACCGCCCCACGCCGCGCATGCGCCTCAGCGCCCGGCCGCGGGCGCGCATGCGCCCTCAGCTTTCGGGCTCAGCCCGCGCGGGAGGTGTCTGGGTTTGTGGCGGGGTGGTCCTGTGCTCGTCCCCGAGCCGCAGCCTCGGTTCTGGGCTCCTGTGGGGTGTTTGCAAGGCGAGGTGCCTGAGGAGTTCAATTCTTAAGCCAGTGACACGCCACCTGGGGGCCGTCGCCCGAGCCCTGCCCTGGGATCGGACCTGCGAGTTGAAGTCCCCCAGGCTGCGGGGACAGCTCTTCTGAAGGTGTTATTTGCCCAGTGTTCTCAGCCACAGCCGCGGAGTAGAATGACGTGATTGAACCTGCTTGATGCCCGGGTCCTAGCTGCACAGATGCAGAATAATTGTTCTGGGTCTCCTGTCGTTTAAAACTCCCTGGCTATTGGTTGGGGGCACTAGATGAAAAAGGTGAAGAGATAAAGAAGTATAAACTGGCAGTTACGAAATAGTCACGGGATGTAAAGCACAGC
Source organism: Mormoops blainvillei (assembly GCA_004026545.1). Lineage (NCBI taxonomy): Eukaryota > Metazoa > Chordata > Mammalia > Chiroptera > Mormoopidae > Mormoops > Mormoops blainvillei. The sequence goes on along the minus strand of PVJD01002356.1, from coordinate 633 downwards.
TTAGGGAATATAGTCAGTAATATTGTATTGCTCTGGTGCCAGATGGGTTCTAGACTTAAGGGGGATCACTTCTAAGGTATAATAATACCTAACCATTAGGCTGTACACCTGAAACTAATACAATGTTGAATGTCAACTGTAATTGAAAAATAAAAACATTAAAAAAAAAAACAAAAACACCTCTCTGGCAATTTCTGAAGTCCACAGGGGTAGAGAACGCTCATTAGGCAGACTGGCTCTTGAGCTCTGGATGTGAAGACCGGTTTCCCCTTCTTATCTACTACATACCCTAAGCGCAGACAAACGCAGTACCCAGCTGGAGGGTCTCTCTGTGCAAAGAATTAAGTGGCTTCTCCCTTACTTAGCCACTTGACATGTCTCTACCAGTGAAATGAAGTGGCCGTGGCCTTGGGCCAGATTTACCTGTAAACTCTTTCAGGCCAACATGTGTAGAGTTTGACTTATGATCAATCATTCCCCATCCTGGCTGAGAAAGCAATTTCAGTGAGAGCTCAACTTAATTGGCTTGTGCCCACATGGGACCGGCAGGGCTCCCTTTAGCCTGCCGTGTATACCAGTCAGATGGCCTCTGTTCCTTGCTGTTTAAAAAGGAGCCATCAAAAAAAAAAAAAA
>PVJD01002355.1:0-207067 GCA_004026545.1 Mormoops blainvillei | reverse complement strand
GGAGTCAAGTCTCCCTCTTCGGAAGATGGCTGTGGTTACATTTAGGGCCCACCTGGCTAATTCAGGAAACCCTCTCCATCTCAAAATCATGAATTTAATGCCATCTACAAATTCTCTTTAGCGCATAAGGTAGCTTTCACACATTCCAGGGATTTTGACCTGGACATATCTGGGGGCCATTATTTAGCCCCACTACAACCTCTGTTCCCTGTCAGACACTTCTCTTCTGCCCGACAGTCTTTCCACTTGACTGATTAAACAAACCACAGAACAGTCATCCAGTGGAACACCGTGTACCGTGGAATGCCACATAATCATCAGTAAGGATGTGGGAGAACAGTGTCTATCTGGAAGTGAGCAGCTACTGTGTGACTGGAATTTTTATTTGAAATAAAGAAAACTCATCTAGAGAGAGAGGAGCCATGTGACACTGTGATGAAGACCACAGACTTGAGCTAGGAGGTCTGGTTCACATCCTGCTTCTGCCACTTACTAGTGTGTGACGCCAGGGAACTCACTTAACCTTTCTGATGCCTCAGTTTCCTCATCTGTAAAATATCTGTACCTGCTTCATAGGATGTTTTAACAATTAAGTGAGGTAATACAGGTAAAAAGTTTAAAACAGTGCTTGCCACCAAATAGGTCCCATTTAATTGTTAGATAGATAGATATAAAAATAAATATTTATTACATATAAAATGTTATATATATGTGTGTATATATATATGTGTGTGTGTGTGTGTGTGTGTGTGTATATATACACACATACATATACTCTATGTAAACTACATCGAAAGTAAAGCAGCTCTGGCCCTTGTGGTTCAGTGGGTTGGGCGTCATCCTGCAAACCAAAAAATCACAAGTTCAATTCCCGGTCAAGGCACGTGCCTGGATTGCAGGTTCAGTCCCCAGTAAGGTACATGTGAGAGGCAGCCAATCTCTCCCTCTCTTTCTCCCTCCCTTCCCCTCTCTCTAAAAATAAATAAAATCTTTCCAAAATTTTTATTTATTTTATTTTTACAGGGGAAAGGAGGGAGAAAGAGAGGGAGAGAAACATCAATGTGTGGTTGTCTCTTGAGCACCCCCTACTGGGGATCTGGCCCTCAACCCAAGTATGTGTCCTGACTGGGACCTGAACCGGTGACCTTTTGTTTCACAGGCTGGCACTCAACCCACTGAGCTACATCAGCCAGGGCAAATAAAATCTTAAGTAAAAAAATAAAACAGAAGGCCGTACTCCAAAAAAAATTTAAGTGGGTATCTCTGGGTGGTGGGATGGTACTAGTCGTTATTATCTTTTTGCTTATCTGCTGGTTCTATTTGTGTACAATAACATTATTTGTATAATCAAGGTGAAATTTAACACTCTAACAAACAGAAGAGTACCAGAATCCTCCCGAACTTTGAACCCTAGTCTGTGGCTCACCTTCTGGCTCCCAGGGAGGAGGGATCCCGCCATGCTCACCGCTCTGGTCCACCCTCACTTCCTGGAGCAATTGACCATGAGCTCTGGGAACCCTGGCTGGGCACAGAACAGGGAGTGTGTTCTGAGGACAGCAGGCCCCCTGGCGGCATAAAAATGCCCCCCACATGTTGACTGCTGGGCGCATCGACTCTGATGGCACCAACCCCGTAGAAGTTAACTGACCTTGGAGGGCTTGTCTGAGGGTGGGCAAGGGTGGGGCTTGCCCAGGGTCACTGTGAGCAGTGGCAGTGTTTCCACCTCAGGTCTTCTGCTACCATCAAGGCTATAGGGAACCAGAGCATGACCAAGATAGGGCCGAGGTTCCTGGTTTGAGGCCTTTCCCCCTGGGAGTTGTGGCTTTTCCTATCTGCCCATCTTCAGGCCCTTGCACGCTAAAACCATTTTACAGACAGGCGCAGCGTCCCTGGATAATGACGACGGCCCAGAGCAGGTGCAATCCTGGAGTTGGCCAAAAGGTGGCAGCACCAGACCTTGTTTTCATCTACAGGGCGTCTTCGCATCCTCTACCGCCCTCTGGTGGTCACTGGAAAGCAGCTCAGGGGGCCAGGCCAAGGAACACTTAGGGAAATTGAGACAGAGTTTTCACCTTTTGGTGTGCGTGAGGGGAATGCTTAGTGAAAGCAGCAGAGCTCAGTGGGTCCTTTATGGTGGCCTTGGGCTGACTAGCCAGGCTCCAGCCCCAGTCACAGAGATGGGCTCTGGCTAGCACAGTCCTCAGACTTTTCATCAGGGTGATCATTCTGTAGAGAAAGATGAGGATGAGGCAGGTGTGCCTGTAGCAGCCCCAGGGGAAACGACCCCCGTCAGGAGTCAGGCCGCTGTCCCCAGCATGGTTCAGCCACCAGCCATAACCTCCTTTGTGAAATGGTAAGGCAATAGGAGGCATCTCTGTGATGCAGGGAAGGAGGGAGGGGGGAGATGGCAGGTAGCAGGGACCCCGCCTGCACCTGGAGCCTCCTTAGTTGGACTGGGCCTCAGGCGGAAGCCCAAGCTGGGAGACACCATTGCTGGGCTGAGCAGGAGGAGGAGAAAGGGTCCGGCACACAGTGGGTAGTTGTGGCAGTGAGGCCCTTCCCTGGCCTCAGTGTCATGGACAGAAGGTGGACACTCCCTTTGGGACTGAGAAAAAGGAGAGGTAAGTCTGCCTCCTGGAGCAGCCGCAAAGGTACCAAGTCACCCTGGGCAAGGTTTGATGGGGGCAGGAAAAGGTTGGCTGTGAAGCCAAGGGAACGTGGGGTGGAGATGCAGGAAAGGTACTCCTTTGGCGTCCCACGGCACTCCTGGCCTCCTTCCTATCCTGCTGGGGACACTCTGGGGTCCACAGGCCACCCAAGGCCCGTGGAGCAAAGGCCCCTTGGGACTTAAGGCCTGACCAATGACTCAGGAACAGCATTCTGAGTAGTGGTAGCTTGGAGCCCCCAACACCCGTTGGTCCTTAGGAGACAGCCCTCAGGGTTCCTTGTGCCAGACTGGTGTGGCCTCAGGCCAAGGCTTCTCTCCTCCCCCACAGCCCGACATGCATATCACTCCCAGGAGGAAAGGAGGAGGGAGCCACCCCAGTGCTCCTCGACCCAGGCCTGGCCACTGGGCCATGCTCATAGGTGAGGAGCACAAGGCAGCTGTGAATGAGCCGGCACAACGCGCAAACGGAGGGGTGTCCGCGATGGGAACGAGAACAGGCAGAGGGCAGCCCAGCCCTGTAGGAGAGTCAGAGGCCTCCGCTTCTGGATGTTATCAGACGCTCACCACTTTCCCTCGAAGTGGGGACTATCATTATGCCCCCTGGACAGGTGAGGAAACGGAGGCTCAGAGAGGACCACCACCACCCAGAGTCCCACAGCCAGTCCCTCAGAGACCACACACAGGGCCGTCTCTGAGCCTCCCTCCTGGTGTCCCAGGTATTATGTGACATGAAGCCTGCTAAGCCTTCCACCTCAGGCCTGACGCTTAGTAACGTTGGACAAACAGGGCTGAGGGCGGCTCCATCCAAGGCCACCCCCGGCCCCGGCCAGACCAGCACGCACAAACCACCACGAGGGGGCAGCAACCATTTTCTTTATTTCAAACAAGACAGAGTCCGGGGGTGCTTGGGAAGGACAGGACCCACGAGAGGCCAAGGATGAGGCTCTCGCCTAACCCAGGGCATCCCTAGTTCCCTTGTCCAGAGAGAGGTTCCACCCCAATCCCCACCCACAGGGTTAGACAGGGCGGCGGGGGAGGCAGCCTCTCTGTGTCCCTTAGGGGGCCTGTCCCCCAGCAGATGTCCAGTGTGAGAAATGGAGAATGCTGCAGGGATGGAGGTGGGCAAGAGGTAGAATGATCCTGTCACCCCTGCACAGCATCGCTGAGTGCTGGCCCCTGGTCCCAGACAGCCAGAGTTTTCCAGGCTTCCAGTTCCTCCCAGTGGGACGCTCCGTTCACTGGGGGGCTTCAGCAATGGCCTTCTCCACCCGCAGGTACCAGGGCTGGATGTGGGTGTGACGCATCAAGTCGTCGAAGGCCTCCAGACCCTCCATCACACGCAGCACACCATACACCGCCTGGGGGGTGGGGACAGAGGGGGCATCCAGACCTACCCCATCATTTGCCAGCTGTGTGCCTTGGGGCCTGTCACCTCCCCTGTCTGAGAGTTTCATAACCCACTGAAGGGCTAACTTTAGATGTGGGGCTTTGAATCAAGTACGAGGGACAACTAGGTTTTACCTGTCGCACACCCACATCCCCTTTTTGGGCAACCTCCTCCCTTTCCCCACCCGGAGCTTCCTCTGGGAAAATGCCTTCCCCCACTCCGGCGTCCTGACTGCCCAGGGACCTGGGCCCACCCATCGGCATGTTTCACCCCGACTGCAGGAATGCTTCCCCCTGGACAGGGAAGCAGGACTCTTGCCGGGGGGTGGACACTCGTGTACTACTGGACAGAGGCTGGCCTTGGGCTGAGGCCAACTCCAAGAAACTGAGATGCAACAGGGCATCGTGAGCCCTGGTAATACCACCTGGGCCACTGGATCCAGCCGGGCCTGAAGCCGACACCTGCATTAAACGCGTCAGCTATGGGAACCAAGGCGGCTCCTTGTTGTTGGTTTTCCTTAAGCCGCTGACAACAGATGGAGCCTGTTGCCTCTGAGGTGGGGGAGCTGGGAGACGCAGGTACGGCCTACACCTGGGCTCTCTCTGCCCGGGCTTCCGGGACCCAGAGCCAGGTCCCTGAATGTGGGCAGCCCCCTGCTACCACCACACTCACCAGATCAGCCAGGTTCGGCTTCTGGCCCCCCATGAAGGGCCGGTCTTTGCCCACGGCTGCCACCCACTTGTTGGCGGCCTCATACAGATCCTTGCGCACGTCATCCTGGAGGTGGTGCCTGGGCAGGGATAGGGAAAGTCCATCGGGGACTCCTACCCAGGCCCAGGTGAGGACGGCGGGAAGGCCGTCGGCGCGCACGCACACGCGCACACCGCACACGTGCATAATCACCTGCTCTTGAGCCGCTTGCTGATGAGGTACATGGCCGCTGCGCCCAGGTACTTGGCCACAGCGCCCTCCATGGCCCCGAACTTGCCTTCCCGGACAATGTAGTCAAAGGAGGCCAGGGCCTCGGCAGGCGTGCGGTACACATTGGGGGAGATCAGGTGCACCAGCCAGTCGTCTGCCCACTGCCGCCACTTCATCTCCTCCCTGCGGGTAAGCAGGGGACAGAGGGCGGGCCAGGTGGGCTTCCCAGGCCAGGGCCTCGGAGGTGGGGAGCAGATAAGACCCACTATCTAGACCTCCCGGCGTGTGGATAGGAAGCAGAGGTCTAAGCAGCAGGTCCTTAGGGAGGCTCCGCCCCAGCCCCTGTGGTCTGCCACACTGCTCCCCGGGTCCCACTCAGCCTGGTCCCCTATGGGGAAGAGCCTCCCTCCCACCCTCTCCCGGGCAGCCCCAGCCCCACTCACGTCCTGGCCTCCTTCCCACCATACATTTGCTGGGCCTCCTTCTCGTCTAACATTAGCCAGTACTTGTTGCAGAATTCGGTCACCTCCTTGCCCTGGTCATTCGTGGCCTTCATGGGTGGATAGTAGGTGATGATGACTTCCAGGGGCTGCCTTCGGGACACATCCAGAGTCTCACCCCCAACTCCCTTCTCCTCCAGGAGACCAAGCCCTCGCCTCCTGAGGGTGACTATCCACCCCAGCCTGACCCAGCCCCGAGGTGGCGCCAGGACCGATCCACAAAAGTTTTCCACCCTCTTGGGGGTGACACAGGAGGTCCTGCAGCAAGAGGGATTTGGGGCAGACACCAGAAATACTTCCCTGACAGAGGAGAAGTGCGGGGGAGCAGAGGGGGAGGCTCGGTGTTGGTCAGCCACAGCTCATTCTAGAAACATAAGCAGCAGCCCCTCCCTGCTCCCATGCGGGACTCAGGTGCGGCCTCCCTGGAGCCAGAAGGGACAGAAGGGCCTCCAAGGGGCTCCTTACCCTGACACCAGGTAGGTCTTGAGGGCGCTGATGATGACAGAGGAGTCATTCAGTTGTTGCTGGAGGGGAAGAGGTTGGTTTAGACGGTGGGTGGGGTGGGCGGCCTCTAAACAACTCTGGTGCCCAGGCGCTCCGCGGGCACTGGTCGGGTGGAGCCAGCGCACTGCTGGTCCACCCCCGGGGGTCTGCCCCTAAAACCCATGCCCACCTAGCTTTCCCGTTCCGCCAAGATACAGTCCCCACTCTCAGGGAAGCCCATCCTAAGCCTTCAGGGAGATCCAAGTATGGCTAATAGGGAGGAGGGAGTTGGGAGGACCCAGGGTCTGGGCCCTGCCCGCTCTGCCTGCCTGGCCTCCAGGGCGCTGAGGAGCAGGGTGGACTCCGGAAGCTACATACTAGCAGCCAAGCACGGGGCTGGGCATCCCCTACAGCCTGGAGAGTATGGCCCTCTGTTGAGTGATGAAGAAGCAAGCCCAGAGAGGCTAAGCAACTAGCCCCAAGTCACACAGCCAGTGAGGGGCAGGGCCACACTTTGAACCCAGACCACCCTGATTTTGGAACCCACATCGTTAAGCTCTGTGGTGCTCTGTCTGCATCCCTTAGACCAGGCTGGCGTTTGGGGGGGGGGGGGCGCGGAGGAGAAGGAGGGCAGCCTGCATTTACTGGGCATCTACTGTATACCAGCTACTTTCCCCTCTCATTCTCAGCTGAGGCCAAGAGGCCAAGTTCCTTCCAGGGCTGCAAAGCAAGGCCTGACTCAGGGGCTATTCCATGACAACCCAGGACATGGCAGGGGGCTCCCAGAGCTCACCAAGCTCTCTCCTTCCTGGGCCAGCAGGATGGGCACCTTCCTGTAGGAGGAGAACTTGATCTCGGCCCTACGCACAGGGTTCACCTCCACCACCTGGTAGGGCAGGGCATGGAAGTCGAGGAAGGCGCGGACCTTGCTGCAGAAGGGACACGTTTTGTACTGGTACAGAGTCAGCTGCAGGCGGTCAGACAGGGAGAGCTGGGTGGGGAGCAGAGGGAGGGGGGCTTCTGAGGCCTGGTCTCCAAGCCTGCCCCCAAGCAAACTTGTTTCCTAGGGGAGTCTTCTAAGATGACCCTGAGAACATCAGGAGGAATGGGGGAGGGTGGCAGGGAGAAAGGGGACACGGGGAGGTGGGGAGCAGGCTTGTACTCTGGATGGCCCAGGCTCAGCCCCAATCCAGGGTGCTTTCCAGACAGGAAGTCTAGCTAGTCTGTGCAGAAGGCATCTTCTTGTCTCTGTCCTACACTGGAAAGACACTTGTCCTCTTCCTCTTGTCTCAAGGGGACAGAAGACAGCCGCAGGAGTGTCCTCCCAGACGCAGAGCAATTGTCTCAACTCAGAGTGCACACCCCCACTCCCCTAACCCCAGGGACCTCTGGGTGTGGGGGCAGAGCTGAGCTATAAGCCAGCCAGTAGGCCAGAGTGGGGTCTACCTCGAATCTCCAAGGGGGAAGGGCTGTATCAGGGCTTTGGGCCTGGATCCTGGATCCTGCACATTGAGCAGGAAAGGCTCAGGTGAGCTGCAGTCCACTGCCTTCAATATTCAGGTGGGAAATCGAGGCTGGACAGTGGAGGTGAGCAGGGAGATACCGAGGCCTCTACTCCCCTCCCACCCACCCGTTACCCTGAATCCAGGAAAAAGCACCTGTGGATGGCTGGTGGGTGCCGCAGCAGAAGAAGGGCTGTGCTGGGGCTGTGCACAAAGCATTTCAAAGGCAGCTGGGACACCACCAAGCAGGGGGGGCAGGGGTGGGGGGGTGGGGAACTTTCATGTCCCTCCCTGTCTCAGGACCTGGGGTCTAAGGCTCATCAGTTCCATAAAGATGCTAATAATAATACTAACGAATAAATATACACTCTTAGAATTTCGAATGGGATAAAGAGTGAGAGGCTTTCTTTCCCTCTTCTGTGACTTCAAAATCTTCCCATTAAAAAAGTCCTTAAACAAGTTAGAAAAACGACCTTAATACAAAGACAACAATTCTAGGTAGCAAGCATCAGTAGCGGCCCCATTTCGCTGATGAAGACGCTGAAGGCTCGGAGTCAAAACCAAGTCACTCGCCCAAGGTCACGAGCGGGCAGCGGGGGCGATTCCTGACCCCGCCGCTCTTCTGAAGTCCCGAAGTTCGACGCTGACCCCAGTGTCCCGACCCGTGAGCGGCTCGGTCCAGCCCGGGCTTACCTGCGCGGCTGAGTGCTCCGCGCGCAGATTCTGGGAGCGCAGGTGCCAACGCGTGGTGTAGTACAGCCCCACGGCGCCCCCCACGGCCAGAGCCGCCGCCCCCAGCAGCCGGCGGCTCTCCTTGGGAGCGATGGTGGCAGGGCCCCTGCTTCCCGCCGCCCCCGCAAAGCCAGCCCGGCTCTGCCCGGGTAGTCCGGATGCCGGGTTACCGCACAGCCTCCAGGCCAGAGCGCGCCCGCCGGGCCACAGCACCCGTGCAGCCTGGGCCATGTTCACTGTGCCGGCGCCGCGGGCGGGCGCGCGAAACCAAGACCGCGGGGTTTAGGCTTCCCTTAAAGGGCCGGCTCTCCCGCGCCCAGTAGGTTGCCGGGGTGACCGTGACGCCTAGTGGAGAGGGATAGCCCTCACGGACCGGGACGTGTTTGTCCGGCGCCTAGCTTTCATACGCTCCGCAGAACCTCAGAAACACACCCGCGGATGTCTGGGAGTCGCTAAGTCCCCCGGCTTCTGAACATGTAGATGTAACGGAACTTGGTGGTGACCCGGGCCCAATGCAGAGAATACCCGGGCGGTAGCTCGACCCGGCCACGTAGCACCCGGTGTGGCCTCTGAGCCCCAACATCGTCTGTGATATGTAGTGATTGCTACTTCTTACACCCAATCGAAAGAGACTAAACCCTTCGGAGTGTCAAGCAGTCACAGCTTCGGGCCCTTATAGGCTGCGGAAACGGCCGTACCCGACCGGCACCGACAGTGGGCTCCAGAGACTCGGGCTCTTTCTGCCCTCCCGCACCGCTGCACCATTTCTCCTATGACCCGAACCATAAAAATCTCCGTACACTTGGGGGCCTAAAGAAACCACGTGTCTAAGAGTTCCCCCACGCGCAGGCGCCGGCTCTCCCACCCGCATGTTCCCAGAGGTGGTATGGGGCAGAATGGGGTCCCAGTCAGCCCCGTCCCTCTGCCGGACTGGCTAGCCCTGGCTGAGGGCCGGAGCCTTCACCACCTAGGCTTCTCTGCAGGCAGCCCCAGGGTGGCCCCGCCCAGCAGCCGGGAGCGGGGCGGGGCTCGGGGAGCAGGCGGAGAACCGAAGGCGACGCAGGTTGTGGGTCAAGAGGGGTGGAGTCTAATCTGGGGGCGGGCACAGTCCTCTCTGCTCCCTAGGTAGGCGCCAGAGCCCGGCTACCGCAGGTACTTGGCTTTGGACCGGGGCGGGGCTCGGGCCGTGGGGGCGGAGCCTTGCGCGAGGCGGATCTCAGTCCTAAAGGTTCCGGCCTTGGGGGCGGGGCTCTGGCCTGTCCGTAGACGGAGGCTGCGCTGTTCCACTCTTCTGGGTTTGGCTTCTTGCCGGGGCCTGCAGCTTTCGCCTGGGGCAAGTTGTCCGCGCGAGGGTCGCCGCGTTCCCTCAACGTGCGGTCCTTGCGGAGCCCGAGCCCGCAGTGTCGGGTCCTTACGGGTACCTGGGCGTGCCGGTAGAGGCGGGCGCAAAAGGCAAGGACGATGGCTTCAGGGAAGCAGGTGACTCCGAGACTCCTGAAGCGATCTTTGCGTTCCCCTGGGAAGGGGAATCGGGGCCGGGTTAAGGGTTTGGAAGAGAACGCGGAGCCCTTCCATCCCCATTCCCCGTCCCTGGGTGTATTGCAGCTGCAGGCGCTGTGTCGGGTGTCAGGACGAACACCTGCGAGGTGGGTCCCTGAAAGCCTCAGCATTCGAAAACTGTGGGCAGCCGGCTCCGTTTTACAAATGGGGAAACTGAGGCCGCTTCATGGAACTTCGCTCAGCCCCTTTAGGGACGGAGCCTCCAGAAGCGGTGGATCTGGTGGACATTCCGCAGAAGGCGCTGCCTGGGTGGGCGCGCCTGCCTCGCGGAGTCAACCATCCTCAGCCACCTTTTTGAGTGTGTTCTGGAGCCCTGGCGAATTGCCCTGATGACTTGCTTACCAAGCAGCCTGTCGCGTGCACAGCACCGCGGGGGTAGGGGTAAGCTCAGGATCAAGGTGTGGAGTATAAAGAGAGAACCATCAGCACCCTTTTCACCTTCTCCAACCTGTTTCCTTTTCTGTAAAATAAAAATAATTGTTAGTGTGTCCTGCACTGAGATGTGTCGGGAGAAAAATGGGAAAATTAACGGGGAGAAGCTGGAGGCCAGCGAGGTCCTCGTCTTAGAGGTTCCTGTTTTTTGCCCTCCTGGCAGCCAGTCCAGCTTTGCCAAATAATAGGAAGGAACCCCAGGGACCAGCCCCACCACCGAAAATGCTTGGCAAAGTTCTCCCTTTGTCCTCCTGGCCAAGATTGGGCAGGACATTGGGGCAGGCCCATGCCTCTTGGCTTGCCAGCCAGGGCTCACTGCCCTGCACCACCTCTTCCTTAATGCATCCTAGCCAGGCCTCCTGTCTGTGGCCAGCATGGAGCACAGCCCTGATTAATGTCCGGGGACCTCGGGGCTGAGGAACCAGCTGTGGCTGAGCAAATCCAGAAATGGCTGTGCTCTTCCCTCTTGCTATGGGACATCAGGGGACAGGTGGCTCAGGCCTGGGGTTCTCACACCGAGGAGAGAAGGAGCCTTGGTCTGGGCATAGCCCAGATCTGGCCAGCGCATTAGCTCTGTTCCAGGCTACAACTTGTGTGACCTGCCCTCAGTATCTGGTGGCCAGTTTCCCCTGGGTCTGGGTATACATGGCCTTCTATGGCTCTATGACAGACCCCTCCTCCCCATCGCTCCTTGTTTTTCTTATATCTTTTAAAAAACAAAACTGAGTAAATTTAAAGATCAAATTGGTTTTAATCAGCGATTCATGAGTTAGGTAGCATCCCATCTAACAAGTATGAAATGGGAGACTTTTCCAGGCAGAAGGGGACAGGAACAGAAAAGAGTGTTACCTCATCACTGCTGACCAGGAAGTGTCAGATTGACTCAGTTAAGATTACATTCCTGGGGAAGGTTGCAATCAAAATTAGGTTACGTATTAGATCTCAGTTTGGTGACGGGGACTTAGCGCAAGTGACTCCATTTTGGACCTGCTGCCTTTTTAAACTGACCCCTCTGAACATGCTTCTCTGTCTCCTTTATCCTCTCTTCTGCAGCCGTGCCTCTTAGGAATTGGGTTCCTCCGGATTTAGTCTTGACCCTTCCAGGGCGACGTACTGACAGCCTCCACTGCCTTTTCCCTCCCCGGGTTTCTTTTACCATCTTTGTCATGAATAGCCAGCCTGTGGATTCAGCCGTATTCCGACGGCAGGCCTGGGTTTACGGCTGCCTCCGGGACAGTGAGATGCCCACCAGGTAACCCGCTTCAGTTCTGGCACAACCAGCCAGCTGGCCATCTCTCCCACTAACCAACTTCTCCTTCATCAGTGAGGGAGAAGCCGGAAGTCCTGTCAGCCTCTTCACCCTCCCTGACTGCTCAGCCCCCACTTTGCCACAAAGTCTCTCTCTCTCTTTTTTTTAATTTTTAAAAGATTATTTATTTATTTATTTATTTCCAGAGAAGGGGAGGGAGAAAGAGAGAGAAACAATGTGTGGTTGCCCCTCGAGCGGCCCCCAATGGGGACCTGGCCCGCAACCCAGGCATGTGCCCTGACTGGGGAATCAAACCAGCAACTCTGTGGTTCTCAGGCCGGCGCTCAATCCACTGCGCCACACCAGCTGGGGCGCCACTTCTCTTGACCCTAAGAGCCCAGGGGGTTCTACCCAAGTATCCCAGTGCCCCTTCATTTCATTCAGAACCTACTGAAGAGATGAATCTCAAAATAATTTGGCTGAATGAAAGAGGCCAGACAACAGAGATTATATACTATTTGGTTCTATTTATATAAAACTAGAAAATGCAAACATACGGTGACAAAAAGCAGATTGGTGGTTGCCTGGGACTGGGGTAGGGGTGTATGGTGGAGAGGAGATGGGGGGAGGGGCGTGAGGAATCTTGAGGGTGATGAATATGTTCACTGTCATGGTTGTGGTCATGGTGTCGTGGGCATTTATATATGTCGAAACTTACCAAATTGCTCAAAGACACTATGAAAGGGGTATGTCAAAAGAACCCAGGTGTATAACCCAAAGTGTAGAATAAATATCCATGGGCCCATTCTGATACAAATAAATGATCAAATTAACAAATAAATGGGGAGAAGAGAAATCTCCCGTGCAGAAGAATTCCAAATCATGTAGACATCCTGCCCTCTAGGAGGGAGCGAAGTTCCCGCTCTGTAGCTTTGGGTCATGCAAAGTGACTTCCTTCCCAAGAGGACAGTGTGCAAATGGGGAAGAAGAGCAACCTTGAGAGTGGAGACACCTGACAACACGCCTCAGCCAGGGGATCAAGGTCAGCATCAACAGTGATCAGCCACGTGGACAGCATGTGCCCTTGACATGATGTGAGGCAAGTGGTACTTGACCTCTGTGGTTTTCTACCTAAAACACACAAGCCCAGTCTAATGAGAAAAACACCTGACAAGTCCCCTGGAGGGACAGGCTATGCAGAATACAGGACCAGTGCTCTTCAAAACTTCTCAAGGTCACCAAAACCAAATTAAGTCTGAGCAACTGTCACAGCGAAGAAGAGCCTACGGAAATGTGACGACTAAATGTAACACGGGATCCTGGGTGGGACCCTGGCACAGGAAAAGGACATTGTATACAAATCAAGGAAATCTGAATAAAGTATGGACTTTAGTTAAAAATGATGTGTCAGTAATGGTTCATTAACTGTAATATGTATCATTACTGGTATAAGATGTTAATAATAAGGAAAACTGCAGGGTATATGGGGGCACTGTCTTCAAACTATTTTCACAATTTTTCTATAAATCTGAAACTTAAAAGTTTCTTTTTAAAAACTCTTCTAATTGTGCACTTTGCGTATGTCCAGCCTACAGTGCGTGGCTGGTGCCCTCTGTGGGAAGATTTGTTACTGACGTCAATTTCTGCGATGGTTATAGGGCCACTCTGACTTTCTTTTACTTCTTGAATCTAGAAATGACATTATGCTGGGAAATTTCCCATTTCATTACCTATAGCGCCCCCTTTCCCTTTAATGTCTGTGGAATCTATAGTTAGAGCCTTTAAAAAATGTCTACTTCTGTTTGTGTCTTACATCTTTCTGTGTTGAGAAATTTTTTCCAAATTTCTGCCTAGACTTCCAAGAGCCAACTCTTGGCTTGGAGATTCCTTTTGGACCTTTCTTTTTTTATTAATATCTGCTCTTCATTTACTCCTTTCTTCCACTTTCTTTGGATTTATCCTGTGGTTTCTTTTCTGAAGTTTTACTTTGGACACTCTGCTCATGGCTTGGCAGCCTTTCTCGTTATGAAACACACACCCAAGGCCGTGCGTGTCCCTTGTTTATCGTGAGCCCGGTGGGGGATTACATTCTGTTTCCTGCTAGATCAGGTGTCCTGGTGGAGGGCAGCCCTTCAGAACGTCCAATCACCTGTTCAGCCAGGATTGCTTTTCAGCTGGATCCTCACCAAGTCCCCTCAGGCCACCGGAAGACAGGTCACCCTTCCCTGCCCGCCCTCACAGACCAAGCAGCCTCCCCCTCTCTGCTATTCAGCCAGGGCCCCTCCAGCCCACCCCTCACCCCACTCTTCACTGGCCCAGTCGACCCCTTCTAGTGAAGGTGGACACGCTCTCCCTTCGAAGCCTAACCTTGTCCTACTTACTGTCCGTCAAATCTTACTTGTGACACCCCTTCCCAAGAGGGAAAGGCTCAGCCACAGACCCTATCCCATCTGAAATAAGCACTTGGTGCCCAGGGGGAGCCCAGCGGGGACTCCTACCTTCCTCAGTCACCGAGAAGAATGGAGAGGAGGGGTGAAAGGGCCACTGCCTGGTCAGTCTCCAGCACCCAGGGAGAACCCAGGCAGGTGCCTGAGGACCTCTCAGACATTTGTTTTCATTTAACCCTGCCCCCTGGGCTGGACACTCTCCTAGTGTGTCCTGGACGCTCAGGGTACAAAGACAGAAACAGCCTGTCACGAGAGCCAGACCCCTCCTCACACAAGCCATCTTGGTGGTGCCCAACAGACACCTAGCCATGGGCCCAGGGAGCATGGGGCATGGTGCGGGTTTACCTAGGAGTGTCCACCCACCACCAGCTGGATACCTGGAGCCCGCTGCAGACCCTGCTCAGAGCAATGGCCTCCAATCCCTGTCTTGTGGTCCTCATGGGTCCTCTCGCCCAGGGTGAGGGGCAGCAGCACCCATCTAAGAGGCATGCTTGGGCCAGGTACCTGAGCACCAGAACCAGGAGACTGCCCTGGGCCTAGATCTCGTGTGGCAGGGCATACTTACCTGCTGCCTGGTGGACCCTGCTAGAGGGAGGAATCTGGTGGGTATATAGTGGATTGTGGAGGGGGGCTGCCTTTCAGAGCTTTTCCACAAGCAGGGTCCCCTCCACGTGGAAGGGGCAGGAGCCAAGAAATGCTCACCTGAGCCCTGGTGGGCACAGGCAAGAGCCATGGGGCGTGGAGGCTGGAAGGCTGCTTCTGGAAACGAGAGAATCCAGCCAAGAACCTAGGCGCAGGCCTTCCCTCCCCTGGGTGTTGGGTCTTGCAGTGGCCAAGGAGGGCCCATCCTTGGCCACCAAGAGTTCCTGCTGCTGTGACTGGCCTCCTGGGGCATCCACTTGAAATCTCAGCGCCACCCTGAGAAGCCTAGTCACCCGCTGCCCGGGGGCCTCCTTGCCCAGCCCTTCAGGCGAGTCAGAGGGCATTGCTGCTCCCCCAACCACCCAACATTGTCATCCATGGCTGGGCTGAATGCTACTCACAAGCTTCCAGAAAAACCAGTCCACGGGGTTAGACTGGACTCCTCAGATGCCATTAGCACAGACAACACTTTGCTGCCTTCCTGGGGGGACTAGACCAGGCATGGGACCCGGGGCCCTGCGTGGGAGAACAGGCCACCGCGCTTCCTGGAAGCCTCACCTCTTGGGCATTTGGAGAGGGGAGAGTCACCTGCCAGACACAGGTGCAGGGAGGGGACAGGTCTGGAACAGCCAGATTTCTCCTGGCTTCTTGCTGCAGACCCCTTCCTACCCCCTTCCCCAGTTCATAGTAGGAAGCACTGGCTACTCTGCTCCCTGACTTTAAGAGTCTAGAATATTCCACCCAGCGACTCCTTGGTGATCCAGGGTACAGCCCCTCCCCTAGTTAAAATTCTCTGGGGCTCCACTGGCAGTCTCTCCCATATCCAACAGCCACTGAAGGCTTGAAGATACCTTTTAAGGTCAAAGTGTGCAGCAGGGGTGGAGCCCGTGGGCCTGTCAGCAGGGATGAGAAGGGTAGGGGGTGGCCACAGGGTCCTGGAGGGCACATGAGCTTTGGTGGCAATATCCTCAAAGTTTTGCTCGCAACATCCTTGAAGCTTTGCTCATCTCCACTTCCTGCCCTTTCGTCACCCAGACTGGCAGGCAGGGCAGGACCTAAGGGGGCCTCTCTGTCTCAGGACGGCCAAGGCTGCATCCTACCCACCAGCTCGGAACCCCGTCCAAAGCCCCTTCCCTCGGCACCCGCTGCACCAGAGCCCAGGCTGGGGGTGCTGGTTTCTGAGCAGCAAGCTGGTAGAGCCAATGAGGTCCCCGTCAGTTTCTTGAGGCCAGCAAACCCTGGATTCAGCCTCAGGTCAGGCATCCAGACAGCCTCTGCTCTCGTGGTGGCATCTGGGAAACACTACCCAGGGGCTGGGACCCATCACTACCTTCCAGGTACAGCTAACTCCCCAGGGAGGAAACTGCTCTCCAGGGCACAGCTGGGATCAACCATGGCAGGAACACGTATAGGGACCCAAGCCAGTGCCTCTGGACTCCACAGACCCAGACTGTGGCAAGAGATGGTGGACGGTCTCAGCAAACTTCTAAGGACAAGGACAAGTCCTTGCACTCCCTGTGACCCAAAGCACCTGGTGTCCAAGGTAGTAGGGCGGAGAGCCAGCCTTCAGACCCCAGTCCCCTCGCCCACTGCAGGTGTGCACCCCTCTTCGTCCCTCCACCAGGATGCAGCTGGGACTGCAGCCTCCTCACTGTTTTGCTGAGCAGCCACGCATGTGGCCAGAATGCCCTGCCTGGGGTCTCTGCCCACTGGGCCCTCAGGGGTCAGCTCAGTCCAGGTGCACTCCCGCAGATGGGGCATGGAGGAGGGGAGGGACCACTCTAGGTGGGAGCCCTTCCAGATCGGACCCTGAGAAGGGCTCTCCCCCTGTGCCAGGGTGGGTGGGCCTGGGGCCCCTGGGAGGGCCAGGAGTTGGGCTTCGAGGCCTCGCTATGTAAATAGTACCTCATAGTAAATACCTCATAGTAAATACTATGTATTTGCACAGTGTCCTATCCTGTCAGGAATATTCCCCTTTGGCTGCCCCACCCTTCCCTGTTCCTTCTGAGAACCAGGAAACAGGGCATGATCCGCGGGGGTGAAGCATTCTCTGTATCCAGTGGGTGCCAGTGAGGGGATCCTCACCGCAACCCCCCACCCTGGCCGTGGGCCAAGCAGGGGCTCCTGGAGGTCAGAGGTGACAGTCCAGATTGGGACTACTGAACACAAACCCAGAGAGGGGGGAAGGGGCACAGAGAGTGCACAGGAAGCCTTTTTCCCCACACAGGTGGGGAGCTCTGGGGGGAAGTCCCCTTATGACTCCCCTGGCTTCCTGCCCCTCTATCTTGCACAATTCTGCCACGAGGAAAGGCGCAGGAATCCTACCAAATGGTTTCGGCAGGAGTTGCTGGAAGTTACCTCACCCTTCCTGAATTTGCCAAAGGACAAACCACTCCACCCTAGGGAAATCCGGTGGACAGGTGGACCATAAATAGGGTCCCCAGACCAGCCTCCTCACTCGCCTCTTCCTTCTCCTCCACCTCCTACCAGGCTCAGCAGCTGCTCGTCTGCCTCAGGCCCGAAACCATGTCCCTAGGTCTCCTGTGCTTAGGCATCACCCTGCTGGGTGCCCTGCAGACCCATGCCAAGAACTTCGACGAGCTGATCAAACCTCCATCTCCGTCCCAGGTCCCGCTGCAGCCGAATTTCCGTGATGACCGGGTAAGGGGCTTGACGGGCCAGTTGTGGGGAGGCCCCAGGAACAGTGGGAGCAGAAGAGGAGACGGGCAGCGTCTTAGGGAGCATGCTAGGACAGGATGGACCCAGGTTTCAGCTCAGCCTGCCCTATGGTCCCCCGATGGCAGCCATGACCCATGCCCCCATCCCCCCAACCCCCGTTGATCTGCCCAGGTTCACACTCTTCCATATTCTCCACGGTCCACGTAAGGTGGGAACATGTTCAGTCCCTCTGCACGATGAGGAAACTGAGGCTCAGGGGGATCAGCTGGCCACTGCCAAGGGTCACTCCATCCCTCCCAGGCTCAGGGCTCCCTCCTGGCCTGCTGGCCTCCAGCGGCTGCCGGCTTCATCAGTGCAGGCCCAGCCCAGGCCTGAGTGCCCAGTCAGGAGTCCTGCAGCCCTGGGAGAGAGGCTGCTGGTTCTGGGCCGAGCTGCCTGGAGCTGCGTGCAGGGACAGAGCAGTAGGGGACCTGTGGGGTCCACTCTGCCTACCACCAGCCCTCTGCAGTTCCAGGGGAAGTGGTATGTCGTGGGCGTGGGGCTGAATACATTCGTAAAAGAAGGGGATCGCGAGCCTAATATGCATGCTACAACCTATGACCTGAAAGAAGACCACACCTACAATATCACCATCACCCTGCTCAGGTGAGAGCCGCCACGTCCTGGGGGAGAAAGAGGGACATGGGGCTGCCTGGGGGCGGGGTGCTTCTGAGAGACAGACTGACATCATGACCAGGGCATGACCAAGGCTGACGGATAGTCACTCATCCTACTATTCACGAGATTCAAATATTTGCTCCTTCCTTTCCTCATTCATTATGTCAGCATTTATTGGTCACTCCTGTGTAGACAGTAGTAGGAATAGAGAGAGCTAGCCTACAGGAAGCAAGATAGAGGGAGCAGGGGCGTCCTGGAGTGGGATGGGGGTCTCGGGGCCCAGCCTGGAACCCCACCCAGGACTTCACTGGGGGCTTCCAGGGAGGTGGCCTCTGGGGTGGGCCTTGAAGGAACCAAGCTACCTTGGAAGGTGGTGCAGGGGGCTCAGGCTGCCACAAGCCATAGTGTGGCTGCCCTTGGCACAAGCTCATGAGCAGCCTGGAGGCAGGGGGAAGACGCCACACTGCCAGGGCCTCAGGTCCCAGCACCCAAAAACTCTGGTGAGGAGCACAGGACCCCTCTGGCTGCAGTGGGGAAAGGAATGGTGGGATGCCAGGGCTCACCCAGCTCCTGTGGATTTCTGGCTCTGGCACCTGAGGGGGAGGGGCAGGAGCATTTGTGCAGTAGGGGTGGAACAAGGGTGGGTCTGGGGAGCCAAAGGCACAGTGAGAGGTCAGGGTGGCCCAAGGGCCAGGGGGGTCTTTGGCATGTGGAGCAGACTGGAACCTTGGCGTGTCAATTCCCCAGAAGGGGTTACAGAGAGGGAAACTGCAAGACAAGAGTAGGGGACAAATGCCCATGGTGGGGAGGACAGTGTACAGGGGAGGCCACCAAGGGGAGACAGCCCCAAAGAGAGAAGGACAGCGGATGCTGGAGGGAGGGTCTGAGCAGGATCAGGTGGCCCGGGCAGCCCACACAGGAACAGCCCGGGACAGGCTCAGATGGGGTTGGGGGGGCGCAGTGTGGGTAGGGAGAGGCCCAGGCCTCCTGCTGCAGTGGGGATGGGCTGGGATGGACCCAGGGTGTCAGAATTCTGGCCCCTCCAGCTGCAGCCCTGGCCCCCACCTCACCCAGCCCAGGTGATCCAAGCCTGCGTGTCTCCCCCACTCACCCACACATCTCTATATCCTTTCTCCCTCGGCAGGGGCGAGCAATGTGAACACTTTATCAGAAGTTTTGTCCCAACTTCCCGGTCTGGACAGTACAGCCTGGGTCACCTTAAGGGTGAGTCTTGAGTATCGTGGGCCCTGGGGGTGGGGTCCCAGGCACAGGGTCCCCCCAAGATGGGGAACAGACCTCCCCGGGGCCTCCATACTGATGCTGCCCTGTGCGGGGCTGGGGAGGAAGGAGCCGCTCTGTCCAACCAGCCAGAGCTGACCCCTCACTGTCCACCCCACAGAGTACTATGGGCTGCAGAGCTACACCATGCAAGTGGTAGAGACCGACTACGACCAGTACGCCATACTGTACTTCAAGAAGGTTTCCTCAGGCCGGGAGTACTTCAAGACCACTCTCTATGGTGGGTCTTCACCACCCCCCACCCCCTGCTCGCGGGACCCAGCTCCTGGTTACTTTTGAAGGAAGGGAGCGGCACATCCCCACCGAGCCCCCAAGGTCCCCCCAGTGCCATCTCTGCCCCTAGCCCCCAGGAGGCCAGGGGAACAGAGCTTCCTGAAGACCCTCCATGAGGAAGGGGTCTGAGGCTCATTCATCCATTCAACAAATTGATGGTATGTCTTCTGGCCATCACTGGCCATCTTGACCACAGGGAGAGGCAAGGAACTACCCTCTGAACTGAAGGAGAAATTCGTCGACTTCGCCCACTCCCTCGGCCTCGACGACGACCGCATCTTCTTCACGGTCCCAATCGGTAATGGCCAGTTGGGTAGAGGGGAAAGGGACATGGGGACTGTCCAGGGCTGATGTTATCCCAGCAGAGGCAGGGGAGAGGAGGGACTCAGTCCCCAGCTCTAGTCACTGGAGCCCCCTGGGAGCCACTTTGAGTTCAGAAATACCATGCCCCGCCCCACCCCACCCCAGGGGTCTGTGGAACCCCCAGGGACCAGGGGCCCAAGTGCTTTTCCCTGATAGACAGTTTAGGCCTAACCCAGATAAGGGTTTCAGGCCCAAGTCCAAGCTCCCCCAGTCTCATTGCCCAGGGTCACCTCCCCCTCTCCCCCAGATCCTGCTTTCCTGGGCCATTTCCTCCTCACACTCCCAAGCCCCTTTGTCCTGGGCTGCCTCTCCCTATGTCCCAGGTCCCGCTGTTCTGGGCTACCTACCTCCTCATCCTGGTACTTGCTCACCACTGACTTGGGTGGTGCTTTTGCCTCCAGGCCATCTGGCAGGCTACTCAAAGAGTCACCGGCCTCTCCAAAGCTGAGCAGTCGCCAGGGCTCATAAGGTTAATGGGCAGGAGACCTGAGCGCCCAAGCAGGTGGCTGGGCTGGCCTCCTTGGCCTCCTCTGGAGAATGGGTGACCCCTCCCCACAGCCAGGTCTTCTCAGCCTGTTCTCCGGATTCAGTCCCTGCATCATCTGCCCCTGGGCTGCCCCAGACCTGAAGGGAACCCCTAGATCTGCTGCTGCTGGGCTGGGCTGGGGCCTGGGGCAGCCCAGGCGCAGTGCAGGGGTCCTGGTCGGTAGGGGTCTCACACACACCCCCTGATCACTGTGATGGACTGTCTCCCCCACAGACACCTGCATTGATGGCCAGTGAGGATGCGGTGAGTACGGCCGGGGATGGGGCTGACGGGAGCCAAAGCGCAGCGGCCTGCTGTGCCCCTACTCAACACTTGCCAACGTGACTCCACTGCATCCCTCGCAGGTGCCTCCCACCTCTCTCCTTCCCCACCGAGCTCAAATCAGCCTCTGCCCAAGATGCCACCCCGCTGCCCCCACCTGCCAGAACACCAGTGAGAGAGCCAATAGACTCTTTTCACAGTTCAGCCCACCAAGCTGCTTCCTACGCCACCCTGCTAATGGAATCACTCCTTGATTGCTAAATAAACACATTCCCCCAGCACCCTGGTCTGTGCTCCTTGCACCCTGTGCCGTCGGGAGGGGGAGGGGCAAAAGGCGGGCTCTCGACATCACTCCCAGACTTCCCTTGTGGTCCTCAGTGAGGGATAGAGGCCACAGAACTTGAGTCCGTCTTTGACTGAACACTTCCTAGCTCCCAATCCTGGGTCTACCACCAGGCCAGTGGGAGCCCCTGCACGTCCTGACCTTTGAGGGGTACCCAGCCCAATGGAAACACTGACCGGCCCACACCTCATGCCTACACTCGGCCACCTGCAACAGGTCCTAGAGCCAAGGCTCAGCCAGGGCAGGGGAGCTGGAGGGGACAGGGGAAGCTCAGGTGCTGTCATCCCCAACTCCCTAGGACCCCTGTGGATGCTGGAAGATGGGTAAGGCAGGGGAATACCCAGCCTAAGGCTGTGCCAGGCAGAGAGGTCACCAGGGGTAAGCCCCTGCCCCTTTGCCAGCGTCCTGTGGTCCCAGTGCTCATGCTCCTTCCCCTGCTGATGGGTGGCATTGTCCGTGCCAACCCCATTCAGAGCACTGTCCCTCACGCGCACCTCTATGGTGTGGTCAGGTCTCACCTCTTGGACCATCAGGGGCACAGCTGGGGAGGCAAAGAGGCACGTGCTGCTGGGGATGCAGACTGCAGAAGGCTTGAGGGCTCCGGACCTGCAGCGCCCCTTGACTGAGCCTGTGTCTGGGGCCTGCCAACTCCTGTCCACCCACAGGCTGCAGCTGTAGCCCCTCTGCATCCGTTTCACGGACAGGAACTGCCTCTCTGGCCTCTTCTCCCCTTGCAAGGTCGTAGGCCAGAGACTGGAGGAGAAACAGGCAGCCTCGGGGATGGGCCACAGACCCTCAGGGAGACATACAGATTCCCAGAAACATGCCAAGGCATGCACAGATACAAACCACACAGACACAGCAGGTGGATGCAAGCGCTCTTGCATGGAACCTGCACAGAGGCATGATGTACACATCCACCCATCTGAGCACCCAGCTGCTCCCAGGCACACTCCCAGCATCCTCTCAGAGCCAAAGGTCCATCCCTCTTCAGGAACATCCCAAGCTGCCACCTGCTCCATTCATGGGCACAGGCATCTCCCGAGGGGACAGTGAGGGTGTGGTCAGCCCCAGGTGGGGAGAAGCGGAGGCTTGGCTGGAGGGCGGCTGACTGGGGGACTGGAGGAAGGATGCCCACACCTTATAGTCAGGGAGTCAGCTGACTGAGTGAGGGACAGGTCACAAAAATTCTTCAGGCACTGCTTCAGCCTCGGCCTCACCTGCATTCAACCTGGTTCAGAGAGAAGGCAGAGGCACTGCCCATACACAAGTCAGTGGTGGCCCCGATTACAGGCTGTGGACCCCCCCTTCCTCAGGTGAAATCGCGGGACAGCTTCTGGGACAGAGAAGATCCCTCTCAGCTGTCATAGTCAAGAAGCATAACTGGGCCTGACTCCTATCCTGAGGTTGGTCTTAACAACCAGTGTGAGACAGAATCAGGCTGCTGCAGCCATGGGGCCTCCTGATGGCAACAGCTACTGGAGTCCTAAGAAGTCCTAAGAAGTCCTAAGAGCCCCTCTCCCCTGGGACATGCGAGTCGATCTCAGCTGGAGCCCTGGAGAAGGCTACACCTCTGGGTCCATCCAGCTCAGGAGCGACGCTTGCTAGCTGGGTGACTTTGGGCAGGCCTCCTTTTCCCAGCTAGTAAAAGGGGTGGGGGATGAAGGCAGCTGGGCCGCCCTTATCCCGCAGCTTTCCTTGACCGACAGCCACACGCAGTCGGCTGCCACACAGACCGTGACTCTCAAGGAAGGCTATGAACGAAAATGGTCCAGAGAAGCCACAGGAGGTCTTTAGAAATCATGCGTCTCAGATTTCGCTCACGCGAAGGCGCAGGCTGGGTCGTCCGCAGTTCTCCAGCGGTAGGATGGGACAAAACGGGGATAGAATAGGGGGAGAGACTGGGGGTTGTCACAGGCTGCGCCCACCCTCTGCCCAACTCGGTCGCCCGAGCCTTCGCCACCTAGACTCCTCTGCGGGCAGCGGGCGGACCTCCCTGCTCGGCCGGAGAGGGCGGAGCTCAGCTGTGGGGGCGGGACTCGGGGCGTGGGGGCGGGGTCTGGCGACAGGCAGGGATGGAGTTCTGGTTGTGGGCGGGGCGAAGCCGGAGCGGAGCTCTGGCCGCCAGGCTTTTGCCTTGGGGGCGGGGTCCCGGCTGCCCAGCCACGGGTTGCGTTAATCCGCGCGGTTCCACCCTTCCGGCCCTGCCTTCCATCCACCACCTCCACCTTACGCCCCGCACCAGCTATCGGCGTGACGGTCGCCTGGTTCCCGGGTCTCGTGTCCCCTGCGGCGCCCGATCTTGCAATGTCGGGCCCCAACGGGGACCTGGGCATGCCGGTGGAGGCGGACGCGGACGGCGAGGATGACGGCTTCGGGGAAGCAGGTGACTTAGGGAGACGGCAGAAGCGACCTTTGTTTTCTCAAGGGAACCTTCCTGGGACGGAGAATCGGGGCCGGGACAGGGGTTTGGAAGGAAGGAGTCCTCCCACACCCCGCCCCTGGGTGGGTCGCAGCTGCAGGCGCCGTCTCGGAGTTCTGGACGGGCACCTGCGAGTGGGGCCCTGGAAACCGCAGCATTTGAGAACTGTGCGCAACCAGTCCGGGTTTACAGATGGGGAAACTGAGGCCGCTTCAGGGACACTCGCCCTTTTGGGATTTGCTCCAGCCACTTCGGCGTCTGCAGAGATTGAGGCTCCTGAAGGAGCGGGGCCGCTGGACCTCCTTGGCTCAGCAGAACGCTCTGCCTGGGTGGGCGCGGCGCGCCCTTGCTGAGTCAGCATCCTCAACCACCTTTGCTGGTGTGGCCTGGAGCCCTGCCGAATTACTCGCTTTGCAAAGCAGCCTGTTGCGTGCCCAGCACTGCGGTAGGTGGGAAGTGAGGTGCGGAGGGAGAACCACCTCACCCTCTGGAGCCTGTTTCCCCATCTGTAAAATAATAACGATTAGTGCCTTGCACATTGAGATGTGGCAGGATTAAATGGGAAAATGAATGGAAGATATTTAGTAGGTCTCAAGATGCAAGTGTTCAGTAAGTGGTTATCATTATTCCCTTTAGTGTAATAAATATTGTTTTATTAACTTAGAGTGCAGGACAGTAAATATGTGGTATAGAGCTTTGCGTTTAGTTTTGGTAACAGCTTTATTGAGCTATAATTCACATACCATACAACTCATCCATTTAAATTCAGTGGGTTTCAGAATATCCAGAGTGTGCAGTAATCACCACAATAGTTTTAGAATGCTTAACATCAACCAGGGTCTTCATTTAATAGAGGTAGGAGACCTCCCACAGGGGAAAGTGGTGGGCTGGTCGCTTTGCCCTGGGCACTGCTGGTGAACAGCGGCCAGATGTGTGTAAAGCAGCATCAAGAAGGGCCTCCCAGGAGTCACACTGAGTGGTCGCAGGCAGATTCACAGGACTTAACACAGTGGGGAGGAGGGAGGCAAAGCCTTGGGAAGTGCCCTTGACACAGATAAAGCCGGGCCCCAGTGGTGTGGAGACACGGCCTTTCCCATCCTCCCCCTGGCTGTGTCTCATGACACAGACTGTGTAATGTTGGTAACAATGACCATCTACTTGCTGCGGCCAGACCCTATCTGAGTTCTTGATATCTCTGAATCCTCACAACCACCCAGTTCTTTATTTCCCTTTTCCAGAAAGGTACAGTAACTTCCTGGGGTGGAACAGAGCTGGGGGTGAAGCCCAAGTGCCCTGCTTCCCAAGTCTGAATCCTGGCTCTGCCACCAACCAGCTGGAGGGCCCTGGGCAAGTCCTTTCCTTCCTGGGCCTCAGTTTCCCCATCTGTACCACAAAGTAGTTGGACTGTAAAACCCAGCAGAGACTTTCCAGGACTCTGGCCTCTGCAAGGTGTGTTGGGTACTCTACCTCCTGAATGCAGACACATTTGCATCCATATCCCCGACATCCTCCAGCCCTAGCCTTTTCCAAACACTGCCAGCTACTTCCTCTTTGTCCCAAGCTGGCAGCGTGGTGTATCTGAGTCATGGACTGGCTCAGAACTGGCTCCTGCAGAGGGCATAGGCTCAGCCCTTGGGTCCTAAGGGACACTGTGTTGCTGAGAGAGGCAGGTCAGGAGTGGCCGCGGAGGAGGGAGTGATGGTTTCTAGTGGAGACCAGGGAAGGCGTCTCAGAAGAGGTGTTTTGAGTTGGTCTTTAAATGTTTCTCACACTTGAGGCATTTTGGGTGGCAGGGACAGCTGAGCAAAGGCAGAAAGGCTGAAAAGTTAAGAGGCTTCATTCATTCACCTATCCATTCATTCACTCATTCCACAAATGCTTATTGTGTGACAGTGAGGGCCTCGGGGAAACAGCAGTGAACACAAGCCCATTCGACCTCTCGGCGCTCTGTAGTCTGGTAGGGAGGACAGACCAGCACACAGGTAACTGCTTCAGTCGATCTGGAGGTGGGGGCCACGGAGGTGTGCGCCAGCGGGTCAGGCAGAGAGGCCTGATCCAGTCTGGGGCGCTGGGAGGGCTCCCTGTCGTGACATCCATGCTGAGACTTGAAGAATAGGACTCATCCAGGAGAAGGGAGGGAAGACAGGAGGAGGACACGGCGCATCCCAGGCAGAGGCAACAGCATGTTCAAGGGGCCTGAGGCAGGCAAAGGCAGATGTGAGAGAGGAAAGGGAAAGGCATGGGTGGCGGGGCCGAGAGGAGAGTGGGGTTTTGGAGTCCTCTGGGTGCTTTATCCTAAGGGCAAAGGCCACTGAAGAGCTGGAAAGATGGGCAGGCCTGGGACAGAGGCCTGGGTGGCCCTATTCCGGAATGTGGGCTCTGGCCTGTAGGCAGATGAAGGATGTGGAAAGGAGTTGGCACCTGGCAGGACTTCCCAGGCAGGACCCTGGCTCACCTGGCCCTGACCATCCTAACTCTAGAAAATAGGATGGGGAGCTAAGGTATTATTTCTCCAAAGCCTGTCCTCTTTTGATATCCACCCATTTTCCAGGTGGTGACATTGAGGCTCAGCAAGGAGTAGGGGCTTGCCAAAGCCCTCTTGGGGGCAGGCTGGGGGATAATAGTTGGGGGTGAGGGGTGTCTGTGAGCCCTGGGGAGACACGGGATCTTGGCTGTCTTTCCCCTTCCTTCTAGAATATGCTGCCATCAACTCCATGTTGGACCAGATCAACTCCTGTCTGGACCACCTGGAAGAGAAGAACGACCACCTCCACGCCCGCCTCCAGGAGCTGCTGGAGTCCAACCGGCAGACGCGCCTGGAGTTCCAGCAGCAGCTGGGGGAGGCCCCCAGTGATGCCAGCCCTTAGGCTCCAGGAGCCCCGAACCAAGCCCCAACCCTGCCTCCCTGGGCTAGGCTCTAGCCTGGGCACTCACCACCTGACTTAGATACCTTCTCAAGGGCTGGCCTACAGGTCCCCCGGGTGCAGCGTGTGTGGGCCGACCCCTACCACTCGGCCTCCCCTCCTGGGGCCAAGTGTGGGCCTGCAACCCCTTGCCTGCCTGCCCAGTTTCTGGGCACTCTCCACTCTGCCCAGGCCTTGAATGTCCACATTAAACGGGTCTCCCACACCACCGCGCCTCTCTCCGTATCCTGGGATGGGAACCCCAGTGGCTGACAGAGGTGAACCGAGCAGTCAAGGCGTTCCAGGCATTGCTCACACACTGGCGGCTCACAGGCCTGGAGGTGGGGATAGGGTTCTTGCATTCTTTATTTCTGGACACAGAGGGTACAGGTGAAGTGGGGGCTTCCTCCCCATCTGGTATACTCCTGGCCAGTAGCTGCTTCCCCAGCCAGGCTTAGACAGCAACAGACATGCTGTGTGACTCTGTGCGATATGCTTAGCTTCTCTGGGGACTAGGGCCTTTCACTAAGACGCCAAGACATGCTGTGCAGCCTTGGGCACCACCCTCTTGCTCTAGGCCTCGGTCTCCCCAGCTGGCCTGAAGGTCTCTCCATAAGGGTCCTCCCAGATGGAGAAACAGCAGAACTGAAGACCCAACTTAGCCTAGGCTCCATCTGCTGGTGATTCAGCCAGGGTCACCTGATGGGAAGGGCAGAGTCCCCGCTAGGGCCCCGTGAACTCCGAACCAGAGGAGCAGCCGGGCCCCCCTTCCTGCACTTTAACTCCCACAGGACCCAGCTGAAGGGAAGCTGGCACAGGGGCCAGAGCTCAGGCCCGGCTCAGATCCTGGCCGTTCGCCACATGTATGGCTTTCAGCAAGCACTTGACCTTGCTAGGCCTCAGTTTCTTCATCTGGAATCTGGGGGTAACGAGACCTTCCTCCTAGAGTCGCTGTGAAAATTAAATGAGATCTTACTTGCAGACACTTTCCTAGCCCTGATACATTATTAAGAGGGAAACGGAGGCTCAGACAGGTGAAGTGCCTTGGGATCCCAGAGTCCCTGGTTGGGGAACCTGTCTTTGGCTGTCCAGTTTGTCCCCACACTGTGCCTACAGAGGCTGGAGGCTTGCCGGGGTGCTCCCCTCCCCCTGTCCACCCAGACGGAAGTGCTGCTGGGCACTAGACAGCCAAACTACCTTCTTTTATTGGATTCTGAGTAAAAATTCCATGTCAAAGTTTCCACGCGGACCCCTAAAAAGCACAGATCTGGACCCAGACCAAGTGGGTGTGGGGAGCGTTTCCTATCAGGTTTTGAGGCGGGCTGAGCGCCGAAACGGTGGGGACTGGGGAGACTGGGCCATCACCTTGCTGGGGCTTTTGGCTGTGTCCTGGAGGCCAGGCTGGGAATGTGAGCGGCCGCTGGAGGTGAACAGAGCAGTCAAGGCGTTGCGGGCAGTGATGGCACACCGGCGGCTCACTGGCCTGGTGGTAGGGCTTGGGTTCTTGGCCTTCTTGTATTTCTGGACACAGAGGGTGCGGGTGAGGCAGGGCTCCCTCCCTACCCGATGCACTCACTCTTGGCCAGCAGCTGTCTCCCCAGCCCGGCTAAGACAGTACAGACAGTACGTAGCACTGGACAAGCCTGTGACCCTGTGTGTTGCACTCAGCCCGCCTGGGCCAGAGCTTGGCACCCCTACCCCTTCCCCCTCCCACTTACAGAAAGAGCCTGGCCCCACCCTGATTTCTTATTCCCTTTGTGGACAGGGTCTCCCTGTTGGGGGTGTGCCTGGGGGCCATTGTCAAGCTCAGCAGGGAGGTGGCCCCTGGGCTTCAGCCCCATCAATCTGGGTGGAGTCGAAGTCCTGGGCAGGGTCGGGTGGGAGGAGGCCCAGCTCACCTGCAGGTTCTCGAAGTGGGCCAAGGACTTGCAGTGGGAGATCTTTGCCCCCGAGCTGCTATGGTAGAACTTATGGCAGATGCGGCAGACATAGCCCATCACGGGCACCATGAAGTCCACGCCTGTGGGACAGCAGGGTCTGTGCGTTCACACCCCCCCATGCCAGCCATGTGCACCACCCTCTTTAGGGGCCCCTTTACCGTCCCCATAGTGAGATAGCATCTCATCCCTGTCAGGATGGCTATCGCCAATAAATCAACAAACTGGCATGAACGTGGAGAAAGGGGAATCCTATGCTATTGGTGGAATGCAGACTGGTGCAGCCACTGTGGAAAGCAGTACGGAGATGCCTCGAAGAATTAAAAAGTGGATCTGCCTTTTTTGCGAGGGGACAGGCTGTCCGGCCAGGATGCTGTGGCTGGGATCTGGGGGGTCACCTGAGGCTGGGATCAGAGTTGGGGTCTTACCATAAGCAGTGTTGGGGCTGTAGGTCTCTGAGTCTTTCCACTCCTCTATGGATATACCTTTGGACCTCACCTGGAAACATGCAAGCGGGGCCTTGGATCTGGCTTCCCCCAGAATCTCCCACCCCTGACTGCAGGCGAGGGGCCCTGGAACCCACCCATGCTCCTGAACACAGTCCCCTTGATTTTGAGAAGGTTGTGGGTGGCATTCTCTGAGCCTTGGCACATGCTGATCCTGCCTCCCAGAGTACCCTTCCCAATCTGTACTTTGTAGGCTCAGCTCAATCAGTCCTTTCCTGCAGGAAGCCCTCCAGCTCCCACAGTGGCCATAATCAATGCCAGGTATGCCCAACACATCACACATGTCATCTCCTTGAATCCTCACAACCACCTTCTGTGGTTCACCAATTTTACGTAAGAGGAAACTGAGGCCCAGGCACATTAACGCACTAGCCCGGTGCCCTACAGCTGGTTTAGGGAGGAGCAAGGCTGTAAGCCCTGGTGGGCCCCAAATCCTGCTTTCACTTTTAACTGAGACTCCTGCCGGCTCCCTGAGTTCCTATCTGATGCTGCAGTGACCTCGGTCCTGGGGGAGGGTTTCAGGTGATCAAGGACCCCTCATCTCACCTGCTGACCCCTTCCAGATGAGGCCATCTGACTCCAGCCGCATCAGCGTCGCCATGCCTAGCAGTGCCTTCTACCACATACCAGGCAAATAAACGTGGCTTCTAAGAATGGCAACCACTCCCGTTTGCCACCCCGGGCTGTGACCCTGACTCGCAGCCTGAGCTGGGACTATTGCTTCTGAGCAAACAGTTTCAGAAATGCCAGAGGCTCACCTGGGACACCACTGCTGACACTGAGCAGCAAAGCCAGCCTCACCCCTAACCTGCTCAGGGCTGGAAGCCACCCCTGCAACCCTCCATCCACAGTCCCTCTGCTGCCCATTCTGCTGCCCTGTCATAATGGATGAGGTCTATGAGGGCAGGGGGCCAGGCCTTGGGCCCCATGTATCCCTGGTGTCCAGCCCCAGGGCCTGGCCCAGAATCAGTGCTCCAGAAATGTTTGTTGAACTGAAAAGAATTCACGTTTCTCCAGCTCCTTGCTCACAGGAGGCAGAGTAGCAAGGATGTTCCAAGCACGACCTGGCATCCAAGTGAGTGAGGTTCTGCCAGGAAAGTGCTTGATACATGCCTGGTATATAGCAGGTGCCCCCCAAAATGCCAACTACTCCAGCTGTCATCCTTAGCAGCGTCTCATGCTGACGTCTCCCTTGTGCACAGCATCATTCCCCCCTCCGTGCCTTCCAAAGATTGTATTAATTTACTTATTTTTAGACAGAGGGGAAGGGAAGGAGAAAGAGACGGAGAGAAACATCCATGTGTGGTTGCCTCTTGCGCACCCCCAAGTGGGGACCTGGCCTGCAACCCAGGCCTGTGCTCTGACTGGGAATCGAACCGGTGACCCTTTGCTTTGCAGGCCAGTGTTCAATCCACTGAGCCACACCAGCCAGGGCATCCCCCTCTGTGCCTTCACTGATGCTGTTCCCTCAGCCTAGGATGCCCTTTGCCCTCCTTGACACAGGTCAGAATTTCAGCCAGGCTTTGAGGCCCTCACTTATTTCACTGCCACCCTATAGTCATGGTGATATGCAGTTACAGAGTCACATAGCCCATAGTTACTATTATTACTAAGTCGGAGCGAGCTTCAGTGCCTATAAATGCCAGCTCAGTGCCTCCTGGCCCCTGGGAGCTGGGGCGAGGTCCCACGTGGGCTCAGAGTCCAACCCCCAGCCTGCCTCCCACATTCCCTCCTCCGCCCACACACCTGCTTGCAGAATTCCTCCTCAGCCTCGATCTCTTCTTCTTCTTCATTATCATCCTCCTCCTCATCTTCATCATCCTCAAAGCAACCCACAGCATCCACTGTGATGAAGTGATCCTCATCTTGTCCAGCTACCTCCTTCTCGAACATCTTCAGCTGCCCAGGAGAGTGGGCCAGGGCTCAGGTCAGCTCTGAGCAGCCAAGGCGCCACGCGTCATCCACCCCACAACCCGGGAGTCCCAATTCCTGCTATGCATTAGGGCTGGGCTACGCCTCAACCTGCTGTGCGGCCTCGGCCAAGTCTCTGTACCTCTGGGCCCAGGTCCTCTGAGGAAGCTGGGGTTACCTCCTTGGCTTTGTCCTTGTGCCCCTGGGACTTTACGTGCTCCACAAACTTGCGGGGGGTCTTGAAGTAGCGGTTGCAGACGGTGCAGAAAGGTCGCAGGGACTGTTTGGCGATCTGGGGAAAAGGGGGCAGGCCAAGTGGGCGCCAGGCAGTGTCCCCTGATGCAGCCAGGCAGTACCCAGAGAGGCCTCGCCTGCCACCTACAGGCCACCACACCTGTAATCAGCTGGCTACTCTCTGCTCCTGTACCAGAACCTGGGCAAACACGTCCCCTCCCCGTGCTGCTGGCTCCGAGTTGGGATGGCAGATGACAACAGAGAGAAGACGGGGAGACAACCCCGTCAAGGACAACCGCCAAGAGGAGCCTCAAAAGCCCCAGTGGCCGAATGGCAGGGCAGATGGTGCCTTGCCCACTCTGGACAGGCAGGGAGACAGAAGCCCAAAGAGGAAACATGGCTGACTCATCGAGAAGCCATACTTGCAGGCACAAAGACTGGTGCTGACTTTGCACTCCCACCCGGGCTCGCCCTTCCCAGCCCTCTGCTCGGAGACAGCACAGGTGGGCGCCTTCGCAGCACGTGGGCCCTCGTACCTTGTGGTCTTGTGTCCTGCGATGCTGGATCAGGTCCCCCATGTAGTAGACCTGGCAAGTGTTGCACCAGCGCCGCAGAGGAGGGTCTCTGAATGACAATCAAAACAAGCACGGCCTAATGGGACACTGCATTCTCTGAAGGACAGCAGCTCTCCCAGAGGCTCTGCAAACGGAGCGCAATTCCTACAGGGCCTTTTTAGGAAACTTAATAAAATGGCTCTGAGCTTCATCTGGGAGAATACTTAAATAAGAATAACCAAGGAGACTTGGGGGAGAAATGAGATCTAGAAGCATTTGGGATGCCAGAGGGTCACCAGGACAGTGACACAACCGAGAATATCTGGCCTTGAAAACTTCTCTTTACGCTCCAGTTTAAATGCCCTGTGGCTCCTAGAGCTGTCCTGGCCCCTTGCCCCATTCTCGGACCTGTCCCCATCCAAAGAAGGAGGCCCCATCTGAGGCTCCAAAGTGCCACTGCCACAGATTGTTCCCAGTGAATTGTCAGGACCGAATCCGCTCTCCACCCGCACTGGGCTGTGGTCAGCTCTGGGGGGCCCAGGACTCCATCCCAGAATCCCCAGGGCCTGGCCCAGGACTGGCCCAGAGCCCTGACTGTTGGATGAGGGGGGACAGGTGGCTGATCTGAAGAACGGCCACATTCTGCATGGCCTCAGGGGGCTGAATTGGGATTCGAGGCGAGCTGTCATAAGGAGAAAGTGCAACAAATCCCCTCCACCTGAAGCTTGTTAACAGCCTGGGCTACAACCACCCAGTGTCCTTGTGTCATGAGATCTATTTTGACATCATCAAGTTCATTCTGCTAATGCAGTCTGGAATCCTGTTCTAACTGGACACTGCGCTGTATGCATGTTTCTGCCTTATTATAAATTCCCACCATTGTCTTATGTATTCATTGTTCTACCACATGGACAAGCCTTAACTGATCGAACTAATCCCCTAGTTTTGGGTATTTTAGATCATTTCCAATTGATGTGTTTCACCATTACTTTCACTTTGCAAGGAACATCTTTGTGAGTCTCCTTTCGCCTGTGTTGGTGACTATTTCCCCCAAGTGTAACTCACAGTTCAGTGGGCAGGGGGAGGTTTCAAGCTCGAGAACATACTGCAAAGCCACGATGGGAAACTCTCCTCAAAGTGAGACCCACGAACCGAGACACAACTGCCTTCGGAGAGGGTGCTCCCTGTCACTCAGCTGCAGAGGGAACTTCAAGCTGCCACCCTCTGTGAAGGCTCAGGGCCAAACCCCTGACCCCTGCCTTGGGGCCCATCCGGCCTGTGAAAGGATTTCTTCTTTTGGCCTCCACAGGGTTTGTTTTATTTCAGTTCTGAACTAGCTATTTTGAAACTGGGAGATTTTGCATACAAATCCGGGTTTCTGGATGCTCCTGAGAAACCAAGAGATCTGAAGCTGAGGGCAGCTGTCCCGAGTCAGAGCCCAGGTCCCCCACAAGCCAACGCTGACCTGCTTCCCTCATAGATGCTGCCTCCCGGTCCCTGCAGGCCTCCGTGACTACCCGCAAGGTCACAAAATGTCCTCCGGCTTCTACCTTCCCACCCCAAGAGCTGGTCCCCAACTCCAGGAGGGCTGCCATCCCTGCTTGACCAAGCACCCACGACCACTGAAGAGGGGACACAGGGTAGCCCTAACCTCAAGCCACAGGACGACCTGACCCTCAAAATCACACCTCTGTGAGAGGGTCCGCACAAATACCAGGGGGGCAGCCCCCGTGCCACCACCCATGGCCTTCCCACGTGGGTGGTCACATTGTTTTTGCCTGGACGGAACCTTAAGAAGCTGTCTCGTTCATGAATTCCTGCATCACGCACCGTAGCAGGCCATTTTAAAGACGGGGAAAGCTGAGGTCCAAGGTGACACAGTGAATGGTGTGAAGAGGCCTCCGGGGGAGGGCAATGCCTGGCAAAAAGGCAGACCTTGCAGATGGGAGGTGTGGGGCCCCTCTCAACCTCACCTGGCCTGTCCGACCGCCCACCCCCCGGACCGGGCCCCCAAGCTCCCACACTCACTCGTCCTCTCTGTCCAGGACGTCCCGGGGCACAGGCAGCAGGGACAGCAGGCAGGCCTGGCCCGTGTGCTGGATTTCCCCGAGCCGCTGCTGGTGCTGGGCCCCCGCCACGTGGTCCTGGAACTCCTACGACAGGAAGGAGTCGGGGTGGGCATGAGCATGGGGCCCCGGCACGCGGTCAGGGCTGGAGCCTGGGAGGCCTCCCACCTCGGCCTGCGGCCGCCCCAGCACCGCTGTGAGGCCGTTTCTCTTACGGCAACCCTGCGGGGGCCAGAGAAGGGTGGTAAACTGAGGCACAGAGCAAGCACACACGACCCAGAGTCCCTGCTCCCCCTGAAAGACAAGGAGCTGCCGGAGGAACTTTCGAGTCCCCCGGCTCTGCCCTGGCAGAGAGCCAGGGGGAACAACGGCGCCAGGAGTAACAACGCGAGTATGATGCTGTTATCGATGCTCCGCTCACTGCGGGCTGGGCCTGGGGCTCACGACTTCACTGCTGGGTCGCCGAGTCCTCGAAACCACCGGCTGCAGTGGATTCTACGTGTTTCTTTATCTGGCCCATGAGGAAACCGAAGCACGAGGGTGAATTCCCCTTCTGAGGTCTACATGGCTGGTCAGGGCCGTTTCAAACAAGTGCCACCTGACTGTAAAATCCTGCCTTCGTGGCTGGTCGGAAAATGTGCTCTGAGCGGATGCGCAGCTGCCAGGGGTAGGGCTCTCGGGGTCCCATGTGGCCACGCAGGAAGCCGTCGACCTGGGCATCCCACACAGACCCTCCACTCGGCCTCCCCACTGCCCAGGGCCCGGGAGGCAGTACCTGCTGGCTGCAGCAGCTGGCCCTACAGATGTAGCAGAAGAACTGGAGGGCCTGCTTGGAGGGCATGCTGGGGGCCGCAGGGGTGGTGGATGTAGAGTCACTGGAACGTGGCCCGGGTGCGACGGATACAGTGTTAAAGGCTCGGCTGTCGCTGCTCTGTAGGATGGTGACCTTCAGGGAGCCCCCGGCACCCCACACCTGCACCAGGAGCAGAAGCAGAGCCACCATCAGCTGGGTGCTTATGGAAAGCCAGCCCTGTACTAAACACCTATGAGCACTGACTGTCTCACCAGGCCCTCCCGACAGATGGGGAAACTGAGACTCCGAGCTCTTAGGTGACTGCCCAAGCTTACACAGCTAGGAAGCACTACAGTCAGGATTCAAACCCAGGCCCACCTAAATCTAAAGCCCACCCCCACACACAACAAATGGAGAAAATGAGACACAACGAAGGGAATGGGTTTGGCCACAATCCACGGTGAAGCGGAGCAGGGACTCAAAGCCCCAGCACGGGTCGCCACTCTTCTCTCCCAAGAGCAACGCGGCCCACATGAGGGTACTAGGGGCTCTCTTTGGGATGAGCAGGCTGGAAGGGACTCGTCACCAAAGCACCGCCAGCTCTTCTGAGCAAAGGCACGTGACGGCAGCACAGCAGCATAAGAGTTCGACGAACCGCCGTGAAACCCCCTCCCATCTGCCCAGGTGGAGGGCCGTGGTCATGTGTCCCAGGTGGGGAAACACAAGGGGGCCCTGAGCAGGGCTGCGACAGGAAGAGGCCCCCCGACTGCTGGGCACCGGGGTCCTCATGCTGCCGCATTAGCATCTCTACCCACCCTGAGCATCTCTCTTGCTCTTTTTTCACATTCTCCCACATCCAGGCCACTAGTCAGCTCCTCCTGGCTCTCCTCCATGCTGACCTGGGCGCCCACTGGCTCCGGTGAGGCCTCCTCCAGGCCTGGAATGACAGATGTGCTCTGTTTCCCAGGGTCCATCTCCCAACTGACCCAGGGGGACCTGGGCCAAAGGGCTACGTGCTGTGCTCACAGCCAAGGCCTTGAAGCCTCTGGTATGAATGTTCCCAAGCCCTGATCCTAGGTCCAACCCTTGGTCCCACGCAGCACTCGGTCAAGGCTGGACAGTGCCAGGGGACGAAAGAGGGGTTTGGGCAGAGCTGTTGCATCACCGGGCCAGCTGGGAACCAGCGCTCACTTACCTGCTCCAGCTTCCACTGTACTGGGAGGTGTCTCCAGCACGGGAGAATGAACCAGAACTGGTGCTTGCTCCACAGCTGGCACCTGTGGCTGGGTCTGAGCCTGCCCCTGGGTCTGGTCTGATGGCCGCACTGGCGACTGCACTGGAGGTTGCTCCGGTGGCTCTTCCAATGGCTGGACCTTTGCCTGTGTTCCTGCCGGGACCTGTGGACACGTCTGCGTCTGGGCCTGCTTCTGCCGCTGGGGCTGTGCCTGCCTTGGGGGCTGTGCCTGCGCCTGTGGCTGCACCTGCTTCTGTGTCTCTGCCTCTTTCTGCAGCTCTGGCTGCACCTGCTGCAGCACTAAGTGCTCTGGAGAGGTCTGTGTCTGTGCCTGCTTCTGCAGCTTTGGCTGCGCCTGGGCATCCACGGGTGGCCTCTGTGGCTGAGTCTGCGGCTGCACCTGGGCCTGCATCTGCAGAACCCGTGGCTGGAACTGTGGCAGTACTCGGGCCTCCAGTGGCTCAGGCAGCAGCTCTGGTGTCTGCGTCTGCTTTGGTGCGGTCATCCGGGCCTGTGGCTGGACCTTTGCCTGTAACTGCCCTGAGGGTCCCTTCTCTGTGGGGCCCTCTGAGCTAGGAAGGACCAAAAGGAGATCAAATCCATGTCTTCCAAGTGGCCCTAAGGGGCTCCCTAGAAAGGCCAAGACCCAGGTTCCGATCTTTGCTCCTACCATGTTCAAGCTGGGCATCTGGACAAGCCCCTTTGGCTCTGGGCCCCCCTTTCACCTAAACAACTTGGCAGGATCGCTCGTTCCCACCTCCCACAACTTCTAATATATATCCAGGGCTACCCACCCTCTGCCCACCCTGAGGTCCCAGAGGCATATTTGCACATCTTCACCCCTCCAACCTGGCCACCTTGTCTGCCTCCAGGTAGCTCAGTCACAGTGAAGACACCAGAGTCTATCTGGTTTGGGGCCTATCCCAGGTAAGGTGCAGAATTAGGTCTGACCTTCCTCCAAGCCAGAGGTCAAGGCCCTTCCCTTGTTCCAGTTCCCCTGAAGGGTCCTGCCCCCACCTACACCCATTCCTTGCCTTTGCAGAAATGGGAATACAGGGCTCCGGACCCCAGCAGGGGTTCAGTACCAATTACCTCTTTGACCTTTTAGCTGGAGGCTCGGAGGCCTCAGAGGACTCTGGCTCGGGCGCTGAAGTGAGTTTCTCCTGAGCGACATCATCTGGGCAGGGAGGAGAGCCTTGGTCTAGAATGAAGGGCAGATGAGTGACTGCCAGTGACAGGTTATGCACAATCTCTGGGAGGCAGGGGCTGGGCTCTCCCCCCACCAAGATCCCTGCCTCCCAGGTCCGCCTCCATTACCAACCCTTCACCCACCCGCCCCTACCCACATCCCCTCTGAACGACCCGCAGCCTGTATCACCTGGTGTGTCCTCTGGGGGCTCGGCAGCTTCCTCAGACCCCTCTGGGGGGTCCGCCTTGTCTTCCACAGGCATCGTCTGAGAAGAAGAATCCTGCTTCCTTTCAGAAACCATTTCTGCTATCCACCACCCACCCTTGTGAATACATTCTTGCCCAAGAGCCGCTGCCACAGTCCCCCAGGACATAAAGGGGCCTGGGGACCTCTGCTGGGCCTGGCCCCAGAGCTGCCAAGAAATGCTCTTAAGCACCCCGGGAATCATGTTTAGGGAGTTCCATCCAGTTGCCTGGCAGTGAAGTAAACCCAGGCCTGGGGGACATGAGCCCTCTCCTGGCCACGGTGCTGTCTCCTGACACCTTCTTCTCCACAAAGCAGCCAGAGGGACTCTTCTCAAGTGCAAATCTGGTCACGTCTCTTGTCTTGATCAGGTGAAACCCTCCTGTGACTTCTTGTAGGCCTGGAGTACCCCTTTTTCACCCCGAGCCTGACACCACCTACCTAACCCCCTACACAAAATGACCTCTGCCCCCACCCTAATCCCTCCAGCCTCAGCTCTCCCCACTCTCCCCTTCCCCCCTCTACATCCACAATGGTCTTCTCTCTGGTTTCCCAAAGCGCCAGCCAGGCCTTCACCCAGAGCTTCAAAGGTACTTCTTGCAAGAAGCCCTCCTGACCCCAGAGTAGGGCCAGATCCCTAGCACAGGTCCCCAGAAGGCCTTGGGCTTCCCTACTGTGGTACTTTCTACAGCCTTAATTAATTGGTGGGAACATTATTTGCATTGATGTCTTACCCTCCTTCCCAGCCCAGCCCAGGGTCTCCAGGAAGGAAAGACCACTGAGTCCACTGCAGGGACTTACAGAAGTTTGCTCAATAAATGCACGGCGCCAGCTGTTTCCAGCCCCACTCCCCAGGAAGCCCCAGGAGTATCCTCCCACCCTCCTACTAAGCCCAAGGAACCAGTATTGAGCTGGACCGTGTACCACGTGAGGACTCCTTGCCCTTCGGAAACCACCCAGCTCTCACCCTGCGTGACATAGGCACTGGCCTTCAAGTCAGGAGGCTCAGCTCTGGGTCTGTCTCAACAGCTGTGCAGCCCCGGGCAACGTCCACCCCACCATGTGCCTCGGTTTTCCCATATGTGAAATGAGGGGGGGTGCAGCTGGTGTGGCTCAGTGGATTGAGTGCCAGCCCTTGAACCTAAAGGTCACTGGTTCCATTCCCAGCCAGGGCACATGCCTGGGTTGTTGGGGGCATGTTGAGAGGCAACCAATTGATGAACCTCTTGACCATCCATGTTTCTCTCCCTTTCTTTCTCCCTCCCTTGCCCTCTCTCTGAAAATAAATTTTAAAAATCTTTAAAAATAAATTTAAAAAAATAAAATGGAGGGCGGTGATCATAGACAAGACCACGTGGGGAGAGGCCCACTGGAAGGTCAGAGGCTGCAACCTCTCTCTGGGGGGAATGCCTCACCTCCGCATGGGGGCCGCCCCAGACCAGGCAGAGAGCGGGGTACTGTCCCTACACCAGAATGCTTTAAGGAGCCTGGCGTGTGTCAGGAGCTGCCAGGATGTCTGGGGACAGGAGAGCCTGGGACAGGATGGCCTCAGGGAGGATGTTATTCCCTTTGCAAGTCTCTTAAGTCTTTCTGCATATGTGGGGGGGAGGGGCTTCCCTCTGGTGCTTTTTCCAGCTCTCAAACACTGGCGGGGGGAGGGCAACCAGGGGCGCTGCCTCAGTACCGTCAGAGCAACGCAGTGCAGTTCAGTTCAGGGCTTTATCATTGTTTCACCCAGTGACCCTTCTTTTACACTGTTTTTAAGTTTTTAGGTAGTGATGTGCTTCCCTTTTAAATAACTGAGGAGAAGCTAGTTCACTTAAAGCTGTACTACCCCAGACGGGAGCCATTAGCCATGTGTGGGTGGCTTTTGAGCACTTGAAATGTGGCAACCCAAGCTGAGATTTCAGTATAAAATACACATCAGCCCTGGCTAGTGTGGCTCAGCAGACTGGGTGCTGGCCTGCGAACCAGGGGGTCACTGGTTCAGTTCCCAGTCAGGGCACATGCCCGGGTTGCGGGCTGGGTCCCCAGTGCGGGGCACGCGAGAGGCAACCACGCATTGATGTATCTCTCCCTCTCTTTCTCCCTCGCTTCCCCTCTCTCTAAAAATCAATCAATCAATAAATCAATCTTTTTTAAAAAGTAAAAAGTAAAACATAAAAATAACATACACATCAGATTTTGATGGCTTAGTACGCACACACAAAAAAGGAATGTAAAATGCCTCATTCACTTTCGGTATCGATCACATATTGGAATGATAATTTTTAATACGTTGGGTTAAATAAAATATATGAATAAAATTAATTCCACCTGTTTCATTTCACTGCGTTAATGCGATCACTAGAAAAATTAAATCACATGTATGGCTTGCATTTTACTCCTACTAGGCAGTTCATTTTGTTGTTTGTTTGTTTTTTAATCCTCACCCAAGGCAATGCTTACTGATTTTAGAGAGAGAGCAGGGGAGGGGAGAGAGAGAGGGACAGAAATGCCAACTGGTTGCCTCTCATACAAGCCCCGACTGGGGACCGAACACGAAACCCAGGCATGTGCCCTGACTGGGAATCTAGCCACAACCACTCGGTTTACGGGATGACGCTCCAACCAAATGAGCCACACCAGCCAGGGCTGGGCAGTGCTGATATTAAGGAGGAGTTTTAGAGTAAACTTAAAACTAATACAGCGTTATAGGTCAGTTATATCTCAAATTTTTCAAAGAAAGAAATTTTAGGTAAATTAATAATACTGGTAGTATTTGGACACAGCAAAGACTGCATCAAATGTTCAGGAATATTTGAAGTTTTGGAAACACTACACCCGCCCAATCTACCTCCTACTCTTTTTACAGATGAGAAACTGATGCACAAAGAGGGGCGTGACCTGCCCGAAGGCCCCGTGCAGGCCAAAGTGGCGGGCTGGGTTGGAACCCAGGCCGGCCCTCTCCCATCCCCACATGCTCCAACCCAGCCACCACTCACCTTGTGATCAGGGGTGGTGGAGGGGGGTGTCCAGGCCTGTTTCTGTGGGGTTCGCCCTGAAAGCATGATCTTGGAGGGGTTTATGGGGACCCTGACAGGAGGAGGGCCCAGCAGGGACTGCGGAGTGGCCTGGGGAAAGAACTGCTGCAGATTCGGGGTGGCCAGCTGTGGAGGCGTGAGGCTGGGGGCTGTCAGGTTCGGTGTGGCCAGGTTGTAGCTACGAAGGTTACCTGTAGGCCAGAAGATGGGAGAAGAGGGGTTATAACTGGGGTTGGGTGATAGAGGCTAGGGTTAGGGGTCAGGCCCCCAAAGCACCATGGGAACGTCACAGGTAATTTCAAAAGAGACTCTTCCCACCCCAGGTCAGCCAATGGGGAGAGATGAGAGCTGAGAGTCCAGTCCCACTTTGGGCATTGGTGGGGAGGAGGCTTCAGGGCTGGTTTTCTGCTCTAGCTCGCGAGGCGTGGGGCTGCCCTCTCTCTCCAGAGGCCTCCCTGGTCAGCGGCTCGGGCAGCCCCAGCAACACTGCTCTCCCTCGGCGTGCTCTGAGGTGCGCCCTCCGGTGCATGAAGTATCAAGCACAGGACCCACAGGGAAAGCCAGCAAGATGACCGGTCCCTGGAACAATAAGACCCTCTTCCACCCCCTCCAGCTGCCCCGGGAAC
The DNA here is from genome assembly GCA_004026545.1 of Mormoops blainvillei. Lineage (NCBI taxonomy): Eukaryota > Metazoa > Chordata > Mammalia > Chiroptera > Mormoopidae > Mormoops > Mormoops blainvillei. The sequence continues at coordinate 166,481 of PVJD01002355.1, read as the reverse complement.
CAGGCACTGGGTAGGCACTTCCCCTGCATAGCCCATCAGCTGCACGATGGTCTTATCTACTGCCCACTGCCCGCCACCTGGCCACACCGGGAACTCCTTAGGGCCAGGCACCTCATCAGACGCGGAAGCCCAGTGCTGGGGAAGCATTTGAGCCATTAAAGCCAGTTCAAGCGCTTGTGCCAAAGCTGGGACGAGAAGCAGAGGGCATGGGTCGGATGTGCTGTGAGAGCTGGTTCAAATTCAGGCTCCACAGAACAAGCACTGCGACCTGAGCAAATCAGCTCCCCACCCCCACCCCCGCTTCTAGGCTCAGTTCCCTCATCTGTAAAATGCGAATAAGAATAGTGTTCGACTCACAGTGTTTTATGAGAATTCAATGCGATACACAAGTGTGCCTTGTATATGGTAAATGTTCGATTAACATGAACTTATAACAAATACATATACACGTATGTGCAGAGAGAGAACGCCAACCAGCTCTTACAATGAGATGAAAGATGGCACACTCCAAAAGAAAAATGACAAAGGACATGGACAAGTCACAAAAAGAAATACAAATGCTTAACAGGCAATTATAAAACGTTAAACTGCACTAGCGCTCCAAGAAAGTAAACTAAAACATTGAGGATATAGCTTTTTTTGCCAACCAAATTAGTAAATTAGATGTATATATACGTGTATATATATATATAAAAAAAAAGCATATAATACCCAATGTTGCTGTGGGCATGGTGAGACCGGTACTGTCATACGTAGCTGGTGACATTGCAAACTGGTCCAGTCCTTTGGGAAAGCAATTTGGCAATACTTATCAAGAAGCCGTGACATAACCATCCCCCCAACCCAGTCATCCTACTCTTGGGAATTCATTCTAAGAAAATAGTGTCAAACATGATATCCATCCACCCCAGTGTTTAAAACAACAACAACAACAAAAATAGCTGAGAAGATTTAGGTAAAAAAGAGCACATTCCCTCCAGTGGCATATTAAACAGCTGCTAAACAATAATCCTTATAGAGACTGTCAAATTTGATGCTAAATAATCATGCCATTCTGTGCAGTGAAAAAGAAATAAGATACAGCCTTCCACTTATATCAAGAACCACAATTATGTACAAATCCCCAAGTTGGTGCCCAGAAAAAAACGGGAGGCGATATGGCAGGTGGTTCTTTTCTTCAGGAGGTGAGTGAGTCTACATACGATTATTGTGGGTTTTCTTATTCTCTTTTTAAAATATTCTTTTCACTTGTCCTTGAAGGGTGTAACTTTTAAAACGAGGGGAAAAGGAGGTGGGAATATGTATGTATACATTGTGGGTCCCTGTGTGTGGCTTCATCTCTCCACCCATCTATCTGTCATTTCTTGTATTGTTGTTGATTTTTTATTGAGTTTATTGGGGTGACAATTTATTGGTTAATAAAATTATATAGGTTTCAGGTGTACAATTTCATCTGTCATTTCTAAGTCAGCTCCCAGAGTCATTCACACCCATGTGGCCCTGGCAGAGCTGAAGGGTGATGACCATCACATCTTCTGCAGTAAGATCTGGGCTTTACATCTCCCTCTAATCAACACCTACTTGCTGTGTGACCTTGGGCACATGACTGCTCTCTGGGCCTCAGCTGCTTCACCTATAAAATGGGATCATAAGTGTACCTTCCCTTACGGTTGCCAGCAGAGTCAAGGAATTGGGTTTGAGAAGGCCTCAGCACAGTGCCGCAGCTCGGCAAGTCACACCCACTCTGTGGGATGGGCTGGGGCTGAACAGTAGCTGGCCCTGGGTCACTGGGCCCCTGGATTCCTCCTGCAGGGGCTGGGGTATCTTGGAAAGAATACTTGGAAGGAAGAGCTGAGAGACTGCTCTCCACATGGGGAAACTAAGGAAAGAGCGCAGGCTTAAAGCACAGGGCTAGAAACATCCACTCAGAGAACCAGCGGGTCAGGAGGCCCAGGTCTTAGTCTAGCTCAGCCACTGCAGGTGCTGTGTGACCCGGGGCAAATGACTTTCAGTTTCCTCATCTGTCGGGTGGTCAAAATGGATCTTTCCATCCAGCTAATCTGAACGTCAGTGAAGCGTGCTGAGTGCAGTCCACTGAGCCAGCACCATGGCCAAGGGTGCACATCTGCGATCAGATAGGCCTGCATGCCACTGAGCAACTTCGGGACGCGCACCTCCTGGAGCCTTGGTGTCCTCATCTGTAAACTAGGATGCTGACAGTAGCTCCCTCTCAGGGTCACTGTGAGGATCTGCCAAGATTCAATGTGACGGGGCTGCTGGGAAGGAGCCACTAAGAGGGAACGAGAAGGGCCTGTGGCCATACCTTGCAACTGCTGCAAAAGCAAAGCTCTCTGAAGCACAGAGCCATTGAGGAGGGAGGCCGAGTTGGTGCCCTGGAGATTCAGAAGCTGCTGCTGTGGCTGCTGGGGGAGGCCCCTGTGTATTGAGAGCAGGTGTCAGAGGCTTACTGGGAAAGTCAGACCTTCCCTCTTTCTTGAGACCCCACACCTCCGTTCTCTGCCCCCCTTGGGGCAGGACTCACACAGGCATGCCCCTGGGAGAAAGGGCTGGGAAAGAGGTCTCCAAGGCATGGATCTGAGAGGCAGGGCTGGAGCCGTCCAACCCCACCCCCAAACCCCCAAAGGGGCGCGGGGGAACGCACCTGCTGATGGCCACGGGCAGTGAGGCCTGCGGTGGGGACTGCTGGAGCAGCTGCTGGAGCTGCAGCAACTGCTGCTGCTGTTGCAAGTGCTGTTGGAGCTGCTGCTGCTGGAGCTGGTTGAACATGGTGGCTGGGAAGGAAGGGGAGAAAGGCTGGGCTCCCCATCACGGGACCCGCCAGCTCTCCTCCAGTTCCTGGTCCCCCACCCCAACACCAGAGCCTCAAGTGCTGCTGGCTGAGCTTTACACTCCCAATCCTGCCCAGAGCATGCCATATTTGCCCCCTGCCCCATCATTATGTCCACAATTACGCCAGCAGCAACAGGAATCAACCACCCTCCCACCAGTCTCCCCCAAATCCTGCTGACCGTCCCCACTTCAAAGGCCCAGCCCCGCCCTCCTCCTCTCCAACTCTCAGGGCTCCTCCGTTCTTCCAGGAGGAGCGTCCGACTCCAATACACCTCTCCCTGCAGCCTTTCTCTGCGCGAACTGCTCACGAATTCCAGCCCTCCCCACTCACAGCCCCCTTTGATACTCCCACCCTCTCCCCTGTGCCTATTTGGTGTCAATCACAGCAGCATCCCCACCCCAGTCTTCAGCCTTCCACTCTCGCCCATGAACAAAGTAGGGGGTAGGCTCTCCGCTCGGCCCCGCCCCCCACCCCTCCCACCCCCACCTTCACCCCGCCATTCCTCTAACCTTTCCTCTGCAATTACAGCAGCGTTACACATCACCTCCAGTAACCCCACTACCGGCGAAACCCGAGCGTCCATTCTAATGTCCCCTAAGCCTTCCGTCCCCGCCGCCGTCCTCGGCCCGCGCACCTCGCCTCTCAGCGCGGCTTTCGCCGCGGGAACTTCACGGTCTCCTCCCCGCACCCCGTCCGCTGTCGCGTCGTCCCCGGGCCAGGGCAGGCCGCGCGCGGGCCAGGCAACTCCGGCTCCAGGCTCCAGGGCTCCGGACACTCCGGACGCTCCGGAGGCTCCACCTGGATCTGTCCGCTCAGAAGGCCTGTCTGCAGGCCGGGCTGGGCAGCGCCCTCTGGAGGGCCGGAGGTTCGGGTGCGGCGTGCCACGCCGCTAGATACATCTCCGCGTGCACGTCACGCTGCGGGGACGGCGCAGGCTCACCTGATGCCCCGCGGCCTGCGGGAGCGATTCCGGGCTGCGAAGGGCCCCTTGGCAGCACAGGCCCTCCTATCACGGTCCTCTGCATCCGGAAGGGGCGGCTCTCAGCTCAAGATCCGTCTCTCGCCCGGAGAGATCTGTCTTTTGGGAGGGACATCGCGGGAGACTTCGAGGAGGACCGTCCCCAACCAACCTCCCCGTGGCCACCCTTGTCCTGCGATACGGGGCGCCCGCGTGGGGTTGAGATGGGAGCGGGGCGTGTAGTCGACCGCTGGACATTCGGGAACCAAGGCCCAGCGAGAGGGCGACTCGCACAACCTGGCAAAAGAACGCGCCTCAGAACTGGGGAGGGCCATTTGAAAGTGTTTTGTTGCCGACTTGACTCGGGAGCGGGTGAAGAGGCCTGAGGACTCGGTCCTCCTCGGAAGGGCCTTTTAATTATGACTCTGTCCTGCATCCCGACGCCCCTCTCCACCGTCCCTATACGGAGTCACTGCACCAAACAATCCGTGGTTACTAAGTAGCAATCCCTTTTCCCTTTGGGGTTATTCAGAGGCGTGTGTAACTGTTAACAGCTCTGGGCAATTCGCTTCCTTTACGTTAAGCGCCGACTGTGTGCGGGCGGGGAGCATGGTGGCGCTAGGGACGCGCAGACCCGGGGCCGACCCAGCGCGTTCAGGCAGCGGAGACCCGAGTGTCGAGCAATCTGCAGTCATGTGACAGGTGCTGCCCTAAGGCTCAGGACCCGCTCTACTGCAATCCCGCAGCGCGGGGGAGAGGGGCGGGGGCAGCACAGGTGCCTAACTCCACCTGGACTTAGAGGCGCGAAAGTGGCTCAGTGTGGCGGGAGCGCGGGACGATCTGGGGTCAAGGGGACATCACGCCTTTGGGTGAAAGGGCAACCTGGATAATGGTGGCTTTGAAGGTTGGCCTGAGGAGTTGGGCTTTATCTCTGAAGGGCAGGTAACGCTAGGGAAGGGTGCGACAGCAGCACATACTCCCTGATTATAAAACTCATTCAGGTGAGAACCAAGACAGGCAGCGAGCAGGGAAAGGAGAGCCGAGGCCAGATCTGCCCAGGCTTCCAGCGAGGTCCAAGAGCGGACCTGGGTGCTGGCGTTGAAGTCGGGGCTTGAATCGGGGCTCCACTGCCTCCTACCTAGGCGACCCTGGCCGTTGGGGGGGTCCTCCCTGAGCTCGTTTCTTCGTCCATAAAATTGATGTCCCCATGCAGGGGGGTGAGAGTGATATTACATAATGTTTAGCACCAGCACCTGGCATCAAGTAAGCCTAGTAAATTGAGGGGGGGGGTAGTTCATGCTGGGGAAGGTAGGGAAGCCAGCGCTGGCTTCCTGTGTTTGCTGCTTTCTGGAAAGCAATTGGCAAATTCTCTATCAAGGCTCTTCAATGTGCTCTGCTTCTTGACTTGGTAATCCCACTTGTAGGAATCTAGCTCAAGAAAATAATAGAAAGAGGAGGTTTTAAAGCCAGCAGGTGATTTATAAAAACATTATAATAGCTGCCTGGAAAATAATCAACTTTAGGGGAACAACTAAATAAATCATGGTATCTGCTTCTAAGGAATGGCGCACAGCCATCAGACTTTGTGTTTTCAAAGGATACTTAAACACTCACAGTATGATATGAAGTGAACTCAGCAGGTTACAAAACTGCATGTACATGATGATCCCAGTTTTGGAAAGAATAAATATATGTGTGTGGTGGGCTCATGGGAGGATTTCACTTTCTCTCTTTTTTTTTCCTAATATGATGGGTTTGAATGACTTTGCCATGGGGAGGGAGTGAACATTTTAAAATATGTCGACCTCGTGCTCCCTCTTTGGAGACCGGACAAGATAGTGGAGAGGAAAGCTCTGAGAACACAGTCAGAGACTAGACTCATGGTCATTGTTTTCAATCAGTCCCTTGCAGGCAAAGTCCCACATGGAATGTGTTTGGGGGAAGGAGAGAGGCCTCAGCTCTGCACGTGCCAAATGAAGCCTGAGGCTACGGCATCCGTTGGAAACCTCCTCCTTGCCTCCAACTTGAGGTGCACCTCTATCAGGAAATAAACTCTTATGCTTATGTGGATCTCTGTCCAGACCTATTCTGCTTGAGGAATACACCTGTCTCTTCCTGTGATGATGTCACATAGTGTGACTATTATAGTTCTGGAATACATTTTAATACCTGACAACACAAGCCCTTGCCATTATGCTTTATAAAAAATATCTTGCCAATCCCCATTCTTGTCATGTTTTTCAGGTAAATTATAGAATGATTATGTCAAATCTTCTGCCCTCCCAAAAAATCCCATCAGAAGTTCAGTTGGTGTTGCATGGAATGTTGTTTAAGTTGGAGACGAACTGACATCTTTACCCTGCGTTTTTTGGTTTAAGGACGAGTCGAATGAATGCCTCCATTTATTCAAGCCTTGCATTACATTAGGGTTTTGCAGGTTTCTTGATCTAGCACTTAAACAGGATGGTGGCTATTGTCACTATTTTCCCACTTTCTGACCAGCTATTGATTGTGCCGTCTTTATCTTGTAATCAGCCACCTCCTTACCTGGCTTTATATCTGCGCTCAGTAATGTCATGTGCCCCCTGTTGGCAGAAAGCAGGGGCTGAGTTGTCCCCATGTCCTTGAGACCCAGCTCAGAGCCATTCACATCACCGTTGCCTGGGGTTGCCTGGGGAAGGTCAATTAAATGAATGAGTGAAGGAAGGAAGGAATGGCTCTGGGATGCAGTATCCTCCCTCCACCCTCAGGTCGGCGCTCACCACAGCAGCTCTTCCCTCCTTGACATCTATGCCCATCACTGCACGGCCCCCTCAAGGCCCCTAGCATAGCACATGGACTCAGGCAGTAGAATAAGCCCACAACCAGACACCTAGCTCAGAATCCCTGGGAACAGGTTGTGCTCAGTGACAGTTCCAGGGAAGAAGGAAACAGAGAAAAATATCAGACCATATGCTTACCATGTGACCTCCCCAGTAGCTGTTGCACACCTGTGCCTTTACCTATAACTAAACATGGCGAGGGAGACAGAGAACAGAGGTGGAGAGTGGCAGGATGAGCGTTGTTACTGCCCCTACCTTCCTGAGTAACTTGGGGCAGGGCCCCTCCCACCTTAGGACCTTAGTTTGGCCATCTCTGCTAACCATGACTGACTTGTGGGTGGCAGGCTCTTCCTCCTCTCCCTTCTCCTTATCACATCCAGCCACAGTGGCTGCCTTCTGTCCCCAAAGGAACCAAACTTTCCTTACACTGCTCTCTCTTGCCTCTCACTCCTCACCAAGCCAATTCCTGTCCCATTTTCCCAGCTCATTTCAAAAATCAGGATGCCCTCACTGGTTGCTGGATATGCCCCTCCAAGTCCTCTGTCCACAGCGGGAATTGGGCAACCTGGTGCTTCGCCAGGGCCTGGAATTCCCACGAGCTCAGCCAGCCAGGGACCGTGCTGCTCCCAGTCCAGGCCTCCAGCCCCTGTTCTGTCTCTCCCACAAATCGCGGTGTATGATCCTGTGTCCTTCCCATCAAGAGGTGACACCCTCTGCTACTTTCACAAAACTGAAGTTTCTTCAGGCAGCACAATGATGATACTGATAATAATTACATCATAGCTCTTGCACCAGCTGGTGTAGCCCAGTGGATTGAGCATCACCTGTGAATCAAGGGGTCACCGGTTCGATTCCCCAGTTAGGGCACATGCCTGGGTTGCGGGCTAGGTCCCCAGTAGGCGGCACGAGAGAGGCAACCACACATCGATGTTTCTCTCCCTCTCTTTCTCCCTCCCTTCCCCTCTGTCTAAAAATAAAATAAATAAAATCTTTTTAAAGATAATTACGTCATAGCTCTAACTATTCACTGTTCCAGGCACCGGTCTCATGTTTTACCTAAATTACTATTACATCACTGAATCCTCCTCACACAACCCTGTGAGTTAGGTAATATTGGTAGCCCCTATTTACCCATGGAGAAAATGAGGGTCAGGAACGTGACTTGCCCAAGGTTATTGGGTTAGAAAGTGGCGGAGGTGGGATTTGAACACCAAGCAGGCCAGCTTCCCGTTCTTGACCCACATGCACCTAACCATTAGCACACAAGGGCACCTGCCTTGTTCTGGGCTCAGGGGGAGCTCCTCACTGTAAGATAGGGCCGTACAAGCACAGGTGCCCGGACCACCAGTGCCCAGCAGCCCCGGGGAAATCTTGGTGCTCAGCCTCCCAGCCTGGCTCGGCTACTTCCTCAGCAGTGACCTTGCCCTAGACCAGGCCCAGTGCCATCACCCTCTGCTTAGCTTATCTTTCTCTCCCCAGTGAATCCACATTCTAGCAGGACATGTCCCACATCTTATTAATCTCCTCATCCCCCTATGTCTTGCTTGAGGTCTGGCATGAAGTAGCTCACCACTCATCAATACCCGCTGAAGAATAAATGAACAAACATACCGAAGGGTCCTCATCAGACTTAGTGACTGAACACAATGGCTTGACCCAGGAGCTGTATAATAAGGTTGCTCTTTAATTCAATACGACAAGCATTTATTGAGCACCTACTCTACGCACAACAGAAACCCTATCAGAAGGGCTGGTGTCTTATGTGTATTCAAAACATACAGGTTCCAAGAGCTGGTGTCGTGTAGGACAGAAACGTGGGAGCTTGAGTCTTACCACTTCCATTCACATCTTCACTCTATCACTTCCTGGCTTTGTGACTGTAGACTCTTCCTCAATAACTTCTTTGTACCTCAGTTTCTTCATCTATCAAAAGGAGCTAATAAAAAAAACTCCCTCCTGAAGGCTGAATCTCTCAGCACAGTAACCTGGCTGAGAGGAAATGCCCAGCGAATTTCCTGTTGTTAATCTCCCCAGCACAGTTGGTGGTTAAAGGTGCAGGAGCTCCAGAGAGAATTCTCCCTCTTGGGTGCTCACAGTAGATACTCAAGGCCATTTCTAAGACTCTCATCTAATTCATTGGTCCTCAGAGCCCCCAGCTTCTCAGTGCTTGGAGAGAACCATCTGCAATCCTTCGGTCCTCACCAAAATCGGAGGAACACTCAGGCCAGGGTAGATTTCAGGTTCACTTCCTTTCCGATTCCAGACCTTCGCTTATGCTGGTTCCTCTGCCCAGGACATCAACCCTCTCTAAAGCCCATCGTGGCATTTCATTCATCCATTCTTCGAGTTCAACCCAACCACTTTCAGCAGATGAGGGGACAAAAACAGGGCACGGCCAAACAGCGGGAAACTATGCAGCCATGAACAAGGAACGTGACCACTCTATCTGTTCTTACACTGAAAGACGCCCGAGACATACTGTTACTAAAGAGTTGCACCTAGTAAGATATACCAGAGCATCTCCGACTTCGATGTGCACAGGAGTCTTCTGGGGGCACTTGGTTCTTATTAAATTCAGGTACAATCCTGCAGGTCATGGGAGGGACCTGAGATTCCACATTTCTGACAAACTCTAGGTGATGCCCAGGCTGCAGGTCTGGCATGGGTGATGCAGTTGTACAGGAGACGTACTATGATTCCACTCCTGTAAAACAAAATGAAACAAAATGAATGTGTGTGTGTGTGTGTGTGTGTGTGTGTGTGTATATATATACATATATATATATATATACATATATATATATATATATATATGCCAGAGCATAAACACTAAGCTATAAATAGTGGAGAAGCTTTCAAGTACTGTGTAAAGTCTGATTTTTACAATAAGTTTCACTATCCTAATTAGGAAAAACAACCCAGCCATCATGGCAGCCTCTAGGCAGATGTTAGCAAACTGCACCCCCCCACCCCGCCCCAGATGAATGGCTCCACTCCAGGCTTCATCTCCATGCTCTCTCATTCTCAAAGCATGACCATGGGCTGGTTTGGAGCAGCTGCTCAGGGTGAATGTTGTGTGTAGTTGATGCCCCAGCTGTCTGGGGGGCTGTCATCACTGGCATCCTCAAAGCAGCGGTTTGATGAGAGTTTCCTGAGCTCCAGGCCAGGGCCATGCCTGTCACAGTCTTTCAGATCTATCATTGTCCCCATTACCCAGGTTAGATAACCGAGGTTTAGCGACGTGGAGGGGCCTGGGTCACACAGCTTGTCTAAGGCCCTGGCCAGTCTCCTGGGATAGGGCCTGCTGATGCCCCTCGACCAGCCTGGAAAACACCTCCCCTACATGTCCACACACGTATCACTCTCCCACTTCTTTCAGGTCTCTGCTCAAAGTTTTCCCGTACCAGAGCCCTCCTCTGACCGCTGTGATCACACAATTGGAACACTACCTGTTCCCAACCTCATGCAGCTTTCTTAATTTCCAAAGCACTCATCACCATGTGACAACGTCATATTTATTGGCTTATTTGCGATTTGTGTCTCTTTTTCCACTAGTCAGTAAGGCAGGCGCACGTGGGTAAGGGCTTTTTGTCCATTTCGTTCACTGCTTCATCTCTGGGGCCCAGCATAGTGCCTGGCTCAACACACATGCATTAAATGGGTGAAAAAATGGCAGTTTCCAATTCACAGGCCCCCGCTCTCTGGGCATTGCCTCCCACCCAGTTTATCACAGAAATTGATCCACTGACCCCCCAACAGCACGGGGCATATCGGCCTCCCTTTCCTAGCCTCCTTGTAGGGGGCCCAAATGAGGTTCTTTAAATGCGGAGGTGGATGGCTAGGCCTGGGGCTCCATGGGCTGTCTGCCTGAAGGGGATCAACAGGGTATGGTTGTAGGAGTCCTGGATTCGAATTCCACTGTTTTACCACCACGCTGATGGTTTGGGGCTAAGACTACTACTCTCTAGGACAGAAAGTCCCATCTCTTCCAAGAATGGCCTAAGTGTCAGAGCCTCTGCCCTTGCTGTTCATTTGGCCTGGAATGTTCTTCCCCGATCCGCCTGTGACTGGTTTCTTCTCATCATCTCAGTCTCTTCTCAAAAGTCGCCTCTCCAGGACAACCCCCCACCCTGACTCCTCTCAGGCTAACGTGGACTTTTTGCACCCACACTAGTACCTCTTTTCACACCCTCTGTTTATTTTCTTTATGGCCGTTAGTATAAACTATTTTCGCTTTTACTGTTTCATATAACTGTTTGGTCATTTACTATCTGTTATCAGCCACCTGGATGTAAGATCAATGAAGACGGTGACCTCGTCTGTCTTGTTCACAGCTGTATCTCCAGTGCCTAGGACAGGCCCTGCTTCCGGGAGGTGCTGAAGCGACTGTAGCCTTGGAGGAAACCCATGTACTCTCCGAGCCTCAGTTTCCCTATCTGTAAGATGGAGCGAGGCAGCCATAACCAGTGGCCGAGAGTCCCAGTATTAGGTGTTAAGACCCTCGCCCATTCCCAGAAATTATATCTCTGGTGTAGCATCCGCGCCGCCCAGACACTGTTCAAGTTCCCCGAAACCCGCAGAAGGAGAAAACTACAATCCCCATGGTGCGGCTAACGGCGCCTGCGCAAGGGGACAGTCCTGCAGCGCCGGGGGCGCCCTCTGCCGGCTGACTGCCGCAGCGCTCCGCTCCGATCCCGGAGGGGCGGGGGGCCCGCGGCGCAGGCAGTCGAAGCGCGCGGCTGCAGCGGCGGAGCCGGAGCCGGGAGCCGGAGCCGCGGCCGGATCGCAGCCCGCGGGGCCCACCGCAGCCATGGGCAACCGCGGAATGGAAGATCTCATCCCGCTGGTCAACCGGCTGCAGGACGCTTTCTCCGCCATCGGCCAGAACGCTGACCTCGACCTGCCGCAGATCGCCGTGGTGGGCGGCCAGAGCGCGGGCAAGAGCTCGGTGCTGGAGAATTTCGTAGGCAGGTAGGAGCAGCACGCCCGGGAGCGCGGACTTCCCCACCTGAGTCCCCTGGGCCTCTGCCCCCGGCCCCGACGGCGCTGCGACCTCGCAGCCCCTAGCGCTGCGCCCGCGGACCGCGGCCCCCCACCCCGCCTCCAGCCAGAGGAAGGCGGCCCTCCCGCTCAAGGAGAGCCCCTCAGGGGCGCAGCGTCCCCAGTTTGTCCGAAAACGGCGTCAGGCCACCGGCCACGGTATCACGCCCCCCTCCTCCAGCCCATCCTTTAGGGAAGACAGCGCTCTGCCAGGAGACCCTTGCACAAGGTTGCCCACCCCCCACCCCCCACATGGGTACCGAGGGGCCTGCATTACTCAGCGCCTCCCTTCGACTCCGGGAACCCCTTGGAGGGGCAGCACCCCCGGGGCAGTGCTCTACGGAGGACAGCTCCCTCCCGCCACGGGAATTCCTGGACGGCGGCAGGAGACAGCCCCCACAGCCCCAGGGAGGGGACCGAGCCCCGAGGGCCTCGAGGACCAGGCGCAGCCTCCCTCCCTCACACACACACCTCTGCGGCTCCGCCGCCATCCGTGCGCAGCGCGGCGGTTAGGGGGAGGCGCAGTCCGCAGGGCGAGGAAGGGAAGGGGGGTGGGGGAAAGCCGCTTCTGAGCCTTTTCTGACGAGCCGGCCCTTTGCTCCGCCGCCGCCCCTGGGTGGAGGGCGCCTGTCAATGTCGTTCTCCCCTTGGCCTGACAGACGGATTGTAATGGTGGGAGAAGGCTGCGGAGGGCAGAGATGACTAAGAAAGGGAGGCAGGATGGCGGGGAGGGGGGAGCCATTTGCAGAACCTAATCCCCCTCCTGCTTCTGATCCCATAAGGCGCTGGGAGGGCCAGGTGGCAGGGAGTGGGGGGCAACCTCAAAGACAAACGGTCCTGGGCTTGGAGGGGAGGCAGGGTCGTGACCCTCAGGTTCCCCCAAGAAACGGGAGGCAGAGATGACTTTGGGGTTGCTGAGAAGGAGAGAGAGAGGATGGAGAGCTGGATGGGGGGCTGGGCAGTCTGAGGGAGGAGGCAGGGTGATATTGACCTCTGTCCCCACTCTGTCATCTCCCTCCCTCACCTCCAGAAACCTTAGCTTTCTTCCAGTGACCTTCACGGCTAAGGAAGAGACTGGCACGTGGGAGAGGGAGGCAGAGGCCCCTCCCTCTGAGGGACAGCAGTTCTTGGGGGAGACATCCTGGATCCACACCAGGTTCTGCTGTGACACCTCAGGCCAGTCACTTGCCCTCTCTGAGTCTCAGTTTCCCATCTCTAATATGAACAATTGGACTGGATGGTTGTTCCGGCCTCTCCAGTGGCTTGGGAAGCCCAATGTCGACCGTGGGTGGCTGGGGAGAGGGGGGTCCTGACTGGAGCAATGTGTCCGTGGGATGTTAGAAAGACAGTGTGGGGGCGGCCAGTCCATCTGGTCAGCAGAGGGGAGGCCGTCTGTCTCTTGGGGATCGGCTACCAAAGAACCCTCCTCCTGCTCACGTGACCCCCAGAGCTGCAGAGACACAGGCAAGAGACACACAGATGGGCCCCTTCCCCAGGGCCCAGCAGTCAGAGGGAGGGGGCGAGGGGAACCCTGGAGACAATAAAGCCCCGAGGCCTTAGTGCATGAAATGGCACTCATGGAGAGCCAGCACCTCACAGCATACAAACCATACCCCTGCCTCTCATCCAGAGAATGTCTGCCGAACGCCTGCTCTGTGCCAGGCTGTGTGCCCGGGTCAGGGGTATGGAGGGGACGGCGACCTCAGCCACCATCTCCTGAGCCCTTCCTGTGTGCTCACGCCATGTCCCGCAGGGTGGCCCACAGCGGCCCCACGAGGCAGGTACCATGGGGCCCACCCTGCAGAGGAAGAAACCGAGACCCTGAGGTTAGGTGCCTTGCCCAAGGTCACACAGCCAGGAAAGCCCCCAGAGCCCAGGTGCCCACACGCACGGCCCCTGAGAGCCAAGCCCTGCGCTGGGCACAGGGATGGGTATGCAGGTGTGCGGGCCTCCATTGTCCCGATCTACAGGACGGGGACACTGACGGCTGCTGCCCTGCCTTCCTGAGACAGTGGCTGGGGGGCTTCGCTGAGTCCATGGGTATAAAACACAGGTGTTTGTAAACACATGGGAGGGAGGAGCTGATCACCAGTTAGGTTTGGGGGCCAGTGTGCCAGGACAGACCCGACCGCTGCCCTCTTGGAGTTCACCGTCCAGCAGAGGGAGGTGACAGCACTTGGCAGCACGGCAGGCCAGCCTGGCCACGGCGGTTTGCTTGTGGAGTGGTGGGCCCTCTCGCTACCCTCTGCACCCCAGTGCCCTCTGACGCTGGCCCTGCAGGAGGATGTGCCAGGTGTCGAGATGCGGGCCCAGGGTAGAGCAGGTAGGAAACAGAGGTTCGGAGGAACCCCCAGCCAGCCCTGCCGGCTCCCTCATGGGCTTCCTTCCTCTCCATCTACGGCTGGGTCCCCAGGCCTATCAGCATGGTAACGGCAGCTCTGCTTCCTGGGGTTTCCCAGGGGTCAACCCCCGCCCTAGGGAGAGGAAGTGGAAAATGGAGCAGAGGAAGCAGAGGCCCCTGGGCACCGAGGAGAACCCTATCGTCAGCTCTGTAATGGAGGCGGCCCAGCAGCTGCCTGGGACCCTGCTAGGTCTTGGCCGGGGCTATGTTATTCCTACGCCCCCTTTTTACAGAAGGGGAAACTGAGGCTGCCTTGTTCAGTCACTCAGCTGACTGACATTCAGGGAGTGTCCAGAATGTCTCGGTGCTGGGGGTCCCATGGTAGAAAAGACAAAAACCCTGCATTCCAGAGAGGAAACTGCGCCGTGAACACAGAAGCACGTACAGGAGGAGCGCTGGAGAGCGCGGCCAGTGCTGCTGTCCGCAGGGAGGTCAGAGAAGGTCTCCAGGAGGGGGTGGCACCTGAGATGAGAAGGAAGGGATGAGAAGCCACGCGACTGACCCAGGAGAAGCGGCTCTGCGCTGTAGGGACAGCAAATGCAAAGGCCCCAGGACCGGCAATACGTTCGGTGTGTCTGAACGACAGGGAGGGGCCACTGTGGCTGGTGTCTGGTGAGCAGACAGGACATGGCATCAGAGAGGCAGGCAGGGGCTCGGTCTACGAGGCCCTTGGACTGTGGTGATGAGTTGGGTTTATTTGCATTATTACCAGAAGCTTTTAAGTAGTGGAGTGACTTGAGCTGATTCCAAGCAATTGTGTGACTCGGGGAGGGAAAAGGGAGGGGACAGGAGACATGAGGAGGCTGTTGCAATGGGCAAGAGGTGACAGGTCCTGGACCAGAGTTTAGCAGTGGAGAGGAGAATGGTGGGGTTCAGGACATATTTTGAGCAAGGTCCCACAAGACTGCCTGGGGATGGGATGTGGAGGGTGAAGAAACAGGGATCATGGATGACTTCAGCGTCATGATCCTAGCTGGGTGTTGGCGCCATTAATGGGGTATGGGGGGGCAGGTTCGAGGGGGGCGGGGGTAAGTTCGGGAGTTTGGGTTTGAACATGTGGAGTCTGAGGCGTGGGGTAGGCAGCGTGAGAATGCAAGTCGAGGGCTCAGGGGGATGGCAGGCTGGGAATATAGATTTGGAAGCCGTTCTTGTAGAGTAGATGAGATCATCTTGGGGATGTGTGCAGACAGACCGTGCGTGGGCCCCCAGACTCCTCAGCGTTTCAGGAACAGGTGCCTGGTGCCCTACGCTCCACTTTGCGTGACCCCAGCTGCCTATCTGCTCCCCGCAGTTCCCGTCCAGTGCCAAGAGCGGGGTGTCCTGGACAGTCTTCCAGGCTCCGGCACCCTGGCCTCTCTCGCATGGTGCCCAGGCAGGTGGGAGTGTGGCGGAGGGGCTGAGAGCTTGGGATCTGCAATCAGACGGGCGTTTGTAGCGCGGCTCTGCCACTGTGAGCCCGGTCGGTGATTCCCTCATCTGTAAAAAAGGGATAATAATAGCACCCTCCTCATGGGGTTGTGGTGAGTGTTCAGATAGTGCCCGCAAAGAGCTCCAGAGAAGGCCTGGCATAGAGGAGGTGCCCGCTCTGTTCCTGCCTGGGCGTGGGCGCTGGCTGGGAGGTGGGCCAGGTTGGGGCAGGGTGGGGATCATCTTCATCTAGGGTATGGAAGCTGGGGAGGCAAGGTTTGAGGCTTCCTAGTGACTTTGCTTAGCCCTGCTCAGGCGCCCTGTCCTCCATTAGTCCCCCTGCCCCTTCCTCCACATTTTTGTCCCCACACCGACTGGCACTGGTCTCTGGCCTCCGAGAGCTCCTCTGGGTTAGCCCCAGCCCTTCTCAAGGTGGGCAGCTCATCCCCACTATGAAGCTCTGTCTTTTCCTCTGAACACTTTGAAACACACCTTCGTGGTCCCATTTCTCAGATTTGGAGACTGAGGCCGAAGAGAACTAGGGGATAATGGAGACATTACAGGGAGACAGTCCCTGGCCAGAGCTGGGCAGAGGGAACCGACATCTCCTCCGCACTTGCAGCACGGCAGGCCCCTAGGACACAGCCCCGCGCAAGCCGGACCCATCCCTGCTCTTGGGGGGCTCGCAGCCAAGAGGGACAGACAGACACTAAATCACACAAAGAGCTCTGTGGAGTGTTTGAAGAAGGGCGTGAGGAGCCTGGTATTGAAGGAAAGGGGGTTGTCAGGGGTCCAGAGAAGGCATCTGAGCATTGACGTCTGGCTCTGAGCAAAAACCGGACTTGGTTAGGCATCGGAGTAAACGTGCTCCAGGGTCTGGTGGCCCCTGGGCAAAGGCCCAAGGTGCAGAGGCCGCAGTGGGACCTCGTGGGACCAAGGAGGTCGGGGAGGTGCTCGGGCCCCTGCGTGCTCAAAGCCTGCTCCTGCCACGTGCTGAGCCATGCCTATAGCTGGACTCATGTGCCCAGCCTCAACCGGAGGACATCTTCCCCAAACCCCCGCCCCTTCCAGCGGAGCTGGACATGAAAGGTGACTCTGGCAGACGACAGATCAGCTTCTGCATCTGATCCTGGCGCCAGGAGAGTTCCCGGGCCTTGGCTGGGGTCAGAGGGTCAGAGCCCCAGGGGATGGGAGGCAGGCAAGCCGATACAGAGGGCCTGAGCAGGAGCCAGGAGCGGAGGGAGTTGGTCATAGGCACGGTGTCCTCAGGCATGGAACAAGAACAGAAACGGAGGCGCACGTGCCATATGTCTCGACATTCCAGTTACAAATCGAGCTAAGGAATTGTTAGCACAGTACGTTCTACCCTCCAATCTTGACAGATACACCTTCATCACGACCTGGCAGGCTGGTTTTGAATTTTTTTTTTTGTAACAGACCAGTTATTTAACTAGGGTCTTTGTAAGGAATTTAGAACACCAGTTGGTGAGGCTGAAGCCCATCGGCGAGAGCAAACACAGAGTGGAGAAGGCCCTGGAGCTGAGGGGCAGTTTTCATTTTTCTCAGAGTTCGCGAGTCCGCGGCTTTCTGACCAACCTTATGCTGCTCTGTAATTTTGCATTTCTGTCGAAGATCTCACCCTCCTGGGGTCTGGGCAGGCACAGCTTCTTCTTAAGCATCAGTGAGATATTTGGGGATTTTCACACCACCGATATCAATTTGGGTGGAGGTGGCAATGACAAACTTCTGGTGTGTTCTATGCAGAGGAACTTGGTTCAGGGACAGAGGTCCAGTCACAAGTAGCAGGCCACTGCACAGCTGCTTCAGGAAAACCAGCCTCTTGTCTCCGTGGTGCCCAGCGTGGACGATCAGTTCGGTCCCAGGACTGACGCACGGCCCGCAGGTGCCCACGTGCCAACTGAAGTGTTTCTGGCTGTGGCTCAGCATCTCTCAAGGCACATCTCCTGTAGGATAATATCTCGGCATATGCGAAGTTTAACCACCCAGGTACCACTGTTCTTGTCACCACCAACTGGTTTTGTGACAGTAGCAAGCGCTTCCTCCTTTTTCTTTTCAATCCTGGAATTAGCCGCTGAAGACTTCCCCTTGTGCACAGTCTTTCGGGAATATGCAGTTGACCAGGAATGTCTGCCAGTTCCTCGGACAAGGCCAGGGTTTCGGGTGCGGGAGGGGCGGGGGGGGGCGGACTTCCCCTTCTTAGGCATTTTGGCCTTGAGGTGACCCTTCTTAACCTTGCCACCAGCGTCAGCCTTCTCGGCTTCAGGCTTATTCTCCTTAGTATCCAGCTTCTCAGTTTGTTCACCTGCCATCTTGCAAGATGGGAAAGAGCTGGTGTCGAAGTCAGAATTTCAGACTCCGCGGAGTTCCGTGGCGGGATATGGAGGCTGCCCCTGCCTCTTCCCACTCCGTCCTGTACCACAGGAAGCCTCCTGGGCTCACATGTGGACACCCCGCTCCCTGTATCCCGGCTGCATCCAGGACCCCAGAAAGGATCCCCCACCCTTGGCTCCAGGACTACCTCCTGGCAGCGAGGACGGCCCACCGGAGGCCTAGGAGGGGTGCAGAGGCCCCAGCTAGGCACCTTCCTTGGCCCCTGGGGACCCCTTGCTCCATGGACTGTGTCCCATTTCACTGACAGAGAAGCTGAGGTTGATAGCAGGAAAATAATTTAGAGGTGGAGCTGAGAGTCCTTTCCATCATGCTGCTGGCGATAAGGAACACCCAGACGTGGCTCCGGACCGAACAGCGGGAGGCACCCATGTTGAGCTGTTTGGTAGGCAGAGCTGCCACCTAAGTGCGGCGGGGAACCCAGTGCGGGGTGGGGGCGGGGGGTAGGGGAGGGGCATGTGACTTCATCTCTTTGAGCCTCAGTTGCTTCCCCTTTAAGATGGAGAAACTGTCACACCAGCCTCACACAGCCTTGCGAAGAGCAGTCTTAAACAGCTTTATTGAGGTATAATTTACATGCCAGAAAACTCCCCTGTCTTGGTGCACAACTCAGTGATTTCAGGCATGCATACGGAGTTGTGTAGCCATTGTCACAATCTAATTTTAGGACACCCTGTCACCCCTAAAAGAAGCCTTGTGATAAAGCAGATTCGACCATCACTGGCTATATCCCTGGCCAGCAGTCAGCCGTCCACCAGTGTTTGCTGTGATTATTATTCCAGATGACAAAATGCTTGCAACGGCGGTCCCCAGGTGTGGGGATGATGGTTGCTTTGTATTTTTAAAACATTTAATGTATATTCTGCATATTTTTAATTGAATTTATTGGGGTGATATTGGTTCATAAAATAATATAGGCTTCAGGGGTACAATTCTATAATATAGCATCTGTATACTGTATTGTTTGTTCACCGCTCCAAGTTGTGTTTCTTTCCATCACTATTTATCCCCCTCTGAATATTTTTTTAAAGGAAGAACATAAGATTTTTTTTTTTTCACTTTTTACAAAAGTTTATTCTTAAATGTACCACGGGCTCCAAGACAACACTACATTCTAGTTCATTCTAGCGATCGGTGGCAGCAATGCCATGACAGGGAATCCAGGCGTTCAAACAGAAACGGAATTGAGGGTCACCAGTGCCCCAGGCACAAGGAGCAGCTCACTTTTTGCCGGATTTCTTAATACCCGCTGCGGTCCAGAGGCCCTTACCCGGGGCCTTTGCTTTTAGCTCCTTCTGCTCCTCTTTGGCTTCTGAATGCTTATCTTGTCCGTCTCCTTGACCTGCTTCCGGGGCTTCTTCTCACCACCTTGGTGGCGCCTGCCGCCCCTTCCCCAGACCTTGCCACCGGAAGTGCTAAGATTTTTAAAAGTAGGAGGCAAAAGAGAAGTCAATTTCCATTTTGAAAATATAAA
Organism: Mormoops blainvillei; assembly: GCA_004026545.1. Taxonomy (NCBI): domain Eukaryota; kingdom Metazoa; phylum Chordata; class Mammalia; order Chiroptera; family Mormoopidae; genus Mormoops; species Mormoops blainvillei. Next base: position 147,119 of record PVJD01002355.1, on the reverse strand, counting down.
GTCATCAACACTCAGAAGGAAGGAAGGAGGGAGAGAAGGAGGAAAGAAAGGCAAAGAAGAAAGGTAGGAAGGACGGAGAGATACAGTAGGAGGCAAGAGCATCGATTTTCTTTCACAGAGAAAATGGTCGTTGTGGAGAAAGCTCCGAACTTGGCGCCCAGAGCCCTGGGTACCACTCTGCCCTTTTTGTGCCTCTCTTTCCACATCTGCACTGTGACGGTGATGGTGGGAAAACTGGAGGAGCTCGTCCTCAAATCATTCTCTCGGCCAACAGGCGTGCCAGGTCCGTGCCGGGTGCTGGGGGTGTGGTCGCAAACAGGACCAGCCCAGTCCCTGCTCAGGACAGCAGAACCTCAGGGAGAGCCAAAGCCAGGACTGCCCCGAAATGCTCAAACCTCCGCTGGAAATTCATGGGCCGTGTGATGTGGGCACGCCTGGGGCCTCCCGGGCAGCAGGAACAGAGAGGGTCTTGTTGCCTGGAGGAGCCTCACCTCCTCCCAACTGTATTTCTTGGCCCACCTACACCCTCGCCTCCGCCCTTGCTCCCTGCTTTGGAGAGCTCCTCGGAGTCCGCCGGGCCCCTTGCCTCCCACTTCCAGGGGCAAGATTTGTCTGGAAATACCCTGGCCCACTGCCCGCTCTTCTGGCCAGCCCCTGGGAGACCCACCTTCTAGCTCCCTCCCTGCTGTACCGTTCGGTGACATGGGTTGTGGGAGCCCAGCCTGTGTTCTCAGCTTGCTCAGCAAATTATCATAATTTATAATCCTAACAGCTATCATTTCCCAGGCATTAACTCATATGAGCCCCCCAGCAACCCATTTTACTGACGTGGAAGCTGAGGCTCAGAGAGGTATGGTCATTTAAGCCACACAGCCCCTACATGGCAGCTCTGACATTCAATGCCAGGCCTGTCTGACCTCAGAGCCCAGGGAATAGGAGACTTACAAGGATGAGCGCCGCTGGGAACACGCTAGACCAGGCATGAAGCTCTCTGATGTAGTTTGCGTGCAACGGGACCTGAGAGCCAGGGCCCCTGAGCTCAGGGTCCACGTCTCAGGCACCAGAGCAGGGGCACCTTCGGTGTACTTTCTCCAAACCCCTCTGGGGGTGACAATGCCAATTCAGACAGGGAGCGTGCGGCGTTTGGGGGTCCTGAGAGGTGTTTGTTTCATCCTCGCTCTGCATCAGGCTTAAAGGTGCCTCTGCATATGGCCAGGCAAGGCCTCCCTGGGAAACCACCATCTGCCCAGAATGAGTGGGAGAGCTGGCACGCCACCATCCGTCCCGCCCACACGGCCACCAAGCCTGGTGGGCCCAACACACTTTTCTCTGGGCACCTGTTCTGTCCTCCCTCAGGCTAACCAGAAGTTGGGTGGGCGGTGCAGGGGCGGCACAGGCTGGAGGCTGGATCAGCCCCGAGTCCCCAGTGGGGAGGCGACAGGGGTCACTTAGAGCACTGGCAGGCAGTGTGTCCAGGTGAAAGGCTGGAGCTGAGGAGCTGCTAAGCCTGAGCTGTGCTGCCCCCTTTGAGTGTTGCCTGAGCACCTACTATGTGCTGAGCCTGGGCCCAGAGTGGGAATCTGACCAGGAGAGAGGCACTCGCAGTCTGGACACAGGAGCCAGCAGGTGCTCCTCTCTGCCTGTCCAGGCGCGGGGTCCCATCTTAGCCACCTCTCCCATCACTGTGGCCTCGTAGCTCCCTGCCCCTCTCTGGACATCTGTCCCACCCTCTGGACAGTGACAGGGCAATGAGAGGTTCTCTGAAAGCTTCTCCTCCTCAGTGCCCACTGTTTCCTCCCACCGTTCCGTGGCCAGTGTCCTGGGCACTGATTCAGTGCCCAGAGGAGGTAAGGCAGAGGCTTCTTCAGGATCTTGGATCCCTTGCCGAGAACCCTCCTAGGGAGGAAGCCCAGAACAGGAGGCTGTCTCGGCAGGCCCTTCGAGCTGCTGAGCACGCGCTGGGTACCCAGCTCCGTGGAAAGGCTCCGTGGAAAGGCCCAGCAGCCACATGAGGTAGGGCACGACACCCGGTTTAGAGGATGCCCGGTTCCCAACTGAGGACTTCAGACCCAGAGAGTGAAGCAGCTTGCCCAGGGGCGCCAGGCTCGGGAATGGCCGCGGTGGGATTTGAACCCAGAGCCTCTGCCCGGCACTGGTTCCTAACCACTAAGGCCAGTGATCCTTCAAGTTGTAAGGGAACATGAAAATCATGGGGAGATGGTGTTTAAAATCCAGATTCCCTTCTCCACTCCCCTGCACCCCACCCCACAAAGTTCTAACCCAGCATGTCTGAGGAATGTGCATTTTAACAAGCTGTCCAGGGAATTCTGATGCAGGCTTTATGAGGGCCTCGCTTTGAGAGCCTGGACCACAGCAGAGATGGGACCCCTCCACGCCCAGCCACCCCCATCCCCACCCTGGCCCTGGGGATGCTGGTCTGTGACGGCGCTCGGCTCCCACACATGGCCCTGCCCTCTAACCTCCTGCTTCCTATGAGCTGCTTGTCCTTTAAGTAGCCCTGGGGAGCCAGTGACTTGGGGCAGGCTAGCCCAGACCCCTGAGCATCCCCTCCAACCTAGTCCTGGGCTCCCTGCACCCTCCGTGCAGCTTTTCTCAGCACTCTCCCTCTGCCAGGGCTGAGTGGACCTATCTGTGCAGGGGGAGGCCTCGCAGGGAAGAGCTCCGGGGAAAGTCCATGTCTCTGCGTAGGGGGTTCTCTGTGGGGAGTCCCAGCCTTCCCAGCCCCTCCTAAGGTTTCCATAGCAACTATTGTTGCCATGGCACCCCTGGGTGCAGAGCTAATGGGGAAGAGGGTGGACCCCAGGGCCCCATACTCACCCTAAGCTCTGTAAAAACAGATATCCTATCTCCACAACCCTGGGAGATCCCAAATACTAGGGAGTCGCCCTCCCAAAGGAGTCAGTGAGGGGCGGGAGAGATAGAGACAGGAAACACCCCTGTCCCCACCCCCCGCCCCCTTAATCACCTCCTTCTCTGTACTGCCTGGTATCTCTCCTTTCCAGCACTTGTCACACGCTTTGCATTATCTGTTTATCTGTCTGTCTCCCCCACCACACTGCGATCTCCTCCGGGTGGGAACTGTCTGACTCATCACCGCGCATTGCCAGGGCCCAGCACCAGGCCTGGCGCAGAGCGGCTGCCCCCAGATATGTCCTAGACAGAATTGAACTGAATTACATAAAAAACCATGTCTGGCTTCTCGAGTTTAGTGAGCAGCGGGGCAGTCCCCAGGCTCCGGGGTCCCACGGACACTTGGGTTTGAACCCTCGCCCTGCCATCCCTGACTGGGGGACCTTGGAGAAGCCCCTCCGAGCTTCAGCGGCCTCATCTGTAAAATGAGGATTTCCACGCCAGAGCACTGTCTGGAGGACTTGGGGCTTCAGTCAACGTTCACGAAGGGCCTCTTATGCGCTGAGCCTTGTGCTGGGTGCTGGGTGCCGTGGTGGACGGCAGCACGCCCGCCCTGCCCTCTGAAGCTCACAATCTTGCAAAAGTGAAAAGTACTTGCCTAGCATCTAGAGTGATGAATAAATGCAGGATTTCTCATCCTTCGTCTTCCCCATTAAAGTAGCTGGCTCCTCCCCGGTAACCTCTACTCTCCCCAGAGGAGGGGCAGGGTGAGGACAGGGGAGAGAGGAGGCCTCCCCAGGGCTCCAGAAAGAGACCTTGGCCCCAGGAACCCAGGACTCTCTGTCCCCAGCCCTGGGGTGCAGGAAGCTGTGTGTGTCCAGGTCAGGCTCCGAGCTGGTGGGGCATGAGACTGGCGTTCTTGTTCTGGCTCTGTCCCAGCTCTATGTGACCTTGAGTGTGTCCTTTCCCCTTCCTGGGCCTCTAAGTACCTCTCCATGAATGTGGGGGCTGAGCAGATCTTTACAGTCCCTCAGGCTCCAGCCTGCATCCTGCTTTCTGGGGTCCTGGGGATCCCATGACTATGAGTTCCAACAGCCTGATCCCGGAGAGGCCTCCACCCTCATGCTTGTGCCAGCCTGGGTGGGGCCGTAGGGTGGAGGGGGTGGAGAGGAAAAGAGCTGACAGGACAGAGGGAATCTGCACCCACAAGAGTTAGCCAAAAGGGCTGTTGACATCAGCATAGGCTGATGTCCGTGGTACAGATATCAGGTCTGGGGGCGGGGGGCGATTTTGAGACACCTCAGTCCAGTTCTTCTAGGAAGCCAGGTTTACATGGGGCCAAAGGCCAGGGAGCTTTCACTGCAGAGTCAAACAGATCTGGGCCCAGGGTCTGCTCTTGTAGATACTGGCAGTGCAACCTGAACATCTGAACGTCTCTGAGCCTCAGTTTCCTCACCGGTAAATGAGGATAAAAACAGCATCTACCTCAGGGACCGTTGTGTGGAATCCATGAGACATTGCCCACAAAAAGCCCTGCATGCAGAAAGCACTTAAGAAGCATGAGTTCTTTTCCCTGCCTCCTTCCCCCCATCCCCCTCATCTTCAACCCCAGCCAGATGGGGCTCAGGGAAGGGGAAGTGAGATGCTGCCCTTCCCCACAGCGGAAGGGAGGGGAGGAAGTGCGGCTCCGTTTCCTTGGGATCCACTCTGTGCCCACTGGACACTTGTGCATGAGGGCCACCCTGTGCCTCGGTTTCTTCTGGGTTGAATGGCAGTAACTGGGTTGGGGCAGGGACTTCCTGTTGGCTCAGAACCAACAAAAGGCAGACCTGAGACAGGCCTGGAGACTTGGTTTTGTCTCCTGGCAGCTCAGATGCATAAATTCTGTGACCCAGGTAACTTGTCTCCACCTTTCTCAGCTGCGGTCTGCCCTTAGTGACCTGAAGTCCTTGGGCCAAGGTGTGGTGGGGCACTTTGGGGGAGGTTTGGAGCTCCTAGTGGCAGGACAGGTGCCCCCGGGGACTGAAGAATCCTCCTCAGTCCGTAACCCTCCTCTCACCTCCAACTCACTGCAGGGACTTCCTGCCCCGAGGATCTGGCATTGTCACCAGACGTCCCCTGGTCCTGCAGCTTGTCAATGCTACCACAGGTATGTGCCCTCCTCAGGCTGGTCTCTCCAGCCCCTCACCCCGTCCCCAAGGACAGGTTCAGCATAACGGCTTAACTAGTTGGCTTAACTAGTTGCGGTGTGACTTTGGGCGGGGCTTCCCCTCTTTGAGCCTCATTCCCCATCTGGACAGTGAGGATAAAAATGCATAACTGAGAGCTGGCATTGTTGTGGGGAGGAAGAAGGCAGTGTTTGGGATGGGGTTCTATTCCCGGTGGCAGATGGGACCCAGGTGGGTTCCGGGCTGTGATGCTTACTTCCCCTCCTCCTCTCCAACACCTTCACCACCACCACCACCACCCCCGCATTTGGAGCAGAATATGCCGAGTTCCTGCACTGCAAGGGGAAGAAATTCACCGACTTCGAGGAGGTGCGCCTGGAGATCGAGGCTGAGACCGATCGGGTCACAGGCACCAACAAAGGCATCTCGCCGGTGCCCATCAACCTCCGCGTCTACTCGCCGCACGGTGAGGAGACCTGGCCGCGTTCCGGGCCTCTGGGCTCCCTTGCTTAGCCCCTTTCCTTAGGACCATTTTCTGGGCGCCACCCCTTTGCCGGATCCGCCCCTCCAGCAGAGTCTGTCCCCACAGCGACCTGTACTCGGGGAATAGTACCTCAAGCTCCACCCTGCCGTGACTCCGCCCACCCCTGGCCACGCCTTTAACGTGGCATCTCTTGAGCCCTGTGCCTTTCCCTAACCCCGCCCACCCGCGGCCACGCTCCCTTGGGAGCACGTCTTGCTTCTGAGTCCGCCTGCCTACCGCCCTGCCACTCACGTTGAGCCCGCCCTCTCTCCACCCTGTCCAGTGCTGAACCTGACCCTGGTGGACCTGCCCGGAATGACCAAGGTCCCGGTGGGAGACCAACCTCCCGACATCGAGTTCCAGATCCGGGACATGCTTATGCAGTTCGTCACCAAGGAGAACTGCCTCATCCTGGCTGTGTCCCCGGCTAACTCCGACCTGGCCAACTCCGATGCCCTCAAGATCGCCAAGGAGGTGGACCCGCAGGGTAAGTTCCCGCCAACAGCCAGCGACGGCGCAAGGCTCCGGGGATCTTCTATTCACAGTGTAAGGGAGAGCCACTGGAGGGTGAGATCCGATTTATGCCTTTAAAAATCATTTTGGCCTTGACCAGCACGGTGCAGTTGGTTGAGCAGCGTCCAGCAAACCACGAGGTCGCCGGTTCGATTCCGGTTGGGGCACATGGCTGGTTTGCGGACCCCGATCCCCTGTTGCGGCGTATGCGAGAAGCAACCCATCCGATGTTTCTCTCACACATCGACGATTCTCTCCCTCTCTCCCTCCCTCCCTTCCCCTCTCTCTAAAAATAAATAAATAAATAAATGCTTTCGGGGGGGGGGGGGAATATGACAAATCACTTTGGCCACTCCGCGGAGGACAAATGGGGCAGGCAGTGGGTGATAGAGGGAGTGGGACGACCGGGGCGGCAGGCCGGCAGTAGGAGTGAGCAGGGCCAACTCCCTCACTGCCGCCCTCCAGGTCAGCGCACCATCGGGGTCATCACCAAGCTGGACCTGATGGATGAGGGCACCGACGCCCGCGATGTGCTGGAGAACAAGCTGCTCCCCCTGCGCAGAGGTAGTCAGGCCACTCCTGTGACTTGCTGTACTGCCCGTTCCCTTTACCCCTGCCCCCTACAAGGGGCTGACCCTGACCTTGACCCCATCCACAGGCTACATTGGGGTGGTGAACCGGAGCCAGAAGGACATCGATGGCAAAAAGGACATCACGGCTGCCTTGGCCGCCGAACGCAAGTTCTTCCTGTCCCACCCATCCTACCGACACTTGGCCGACCGCATGGGCACTCCCTACCTGCAGAAGGTCCTCAACCAGGTAGGGGGCTCGGGCGAGAATGAGGCCTGGGGAAACCAGCATGAGACCAGAATTATTTAAGCGTGTTTTCTGAGGGTGACCAGCAGCGGTCAGCATCCCGAACCTTTCCCTGTCTGGGGCCTGGGAGGGGAGCCCTGGAACCCTCCAGGATGGAGAGAAGACCAAGGTCTTATGTGGAGGGTGGCACCGGCAAGGGCTTGGGTTTGGAGGCCAGGACTGGCATGTGTTTGGCTGAAGACCTGGGTTCCTTCTAAAGTGGGGGGATGGGGACAGTGACCCCAGCAGCTCCCCTGGGGTGTTTCTCCATCTGGCTTGGGGCTTCAGAAACTGCGGCGTGTGTGTGTTGACAGAAGGAAGGCAGTAGGGAATGCAGTGTGGCAGGGAACAGGATTTGGGAGTCTTAAGGCCACAGACCTGGGTTCTAAGCCCAACTTTGTCACTCACCCGCTGAGACAGTGTCCAGTTCTCTGAGCCTCTATCTCTGCATCTATAAAATGACGATAACGGTGATAAGAGCCTATTTCATTGGGTCATTGTGCAGGTTCAGGGAGACACTATGTGGGGGCACCTAGCCAGAGTGAACCCCAGGACTTGAGAAGGGGGCGGCCTGCCAGGCATCCCTGCCTCTGAAGTATTTTGTGCAGCCCTCGTGGTGCCTAAAAATATTAGTTAAATATCGGGTAATTTCAAATAAAAATCTAGATTTCTGGCTTCTTTGAAAATTGAGTCATTTGCTCATTAATTCAATTAATACACCTCTGTGAGGACCTACTGGGTGCCAGGCCCTGCCCTCAGGCATCTTTTGTTCCAGTGGGCAGGGCAGCAGTGGGCAGGGCTGTTTCACCAGGTCCACAGCCTCCCTGGCATCCTGGTCCCCGCCTGGCCCTGTGGGTATCTGGGGTTTGTGACTTGTGACTGTGGCCTTAACCCTTGTCTGTCCCCTACGACCCCCAGCAACTGACGAACCACATCCGGGACACGCTGCCGGGCCTGCGGAACAAGCTGCAGAGCCAGCTGCTGTCTATCGAGAAGGAGGTGGAGGAGTACAAGAACTTCCGTCCTGACGACCCAGCACGCAAGACCAAGGCCCTGCTGCAGTGAGGGTCTCCCCAGCTCTCAACTCCCCGTCCCTGAGCTGCACGTCCCTCCAGCCTCTCCGCACAGGGCTCTCCCAGGTCCCCTCCACTGGGCTGCTGCAGCCCCTCAGGCCACACCACTCTCCCCCCAGGATGGTCCAGCAGTTTGCCGTGGACTTTGAGAAGCGCATTGAGGGCTCAGGGGACCAGATCGACACCTATGAGCTGTCGGGGGGAGCCCGCATCAACCGCATCTTCCATGAGCGCTTCCCCTTTGAACTGGTCAAGGTAGGACAGGCCCCTGGGGGGTAGGAGGGCTCAGGATTACCCACCCGTGCCCCTAGGTCTCTCCGATGCATACCTTAGCCCCTGTGCCCAGCCCTGGGAGTGGGGCGGGCCCCATCGTGACCTCCCAGATAGCGGGACAGGCCCTGACTGGCCACCTCTCACTCTCCTACACAGATGGAGTTTGACGAGAAGGAGCTCCGAAGGGAGATCAGCTATGCCATCAAGAATATCCATGGCATCAGGCATGTACTGGGACCGGGGCGGGGGCCCAAATGCAGAAGGCAGGGAGTCTAGTGCAGAGGCACAGGGAGTGAAGATGCAAGCCTCCCTCAGGAAAGACAGAGAGCCCTGGTGCCCAGTCCCCTCAACCCCGACTTTCTGGCTCCCAGTTCTCACAGGCTCCTGCTGGGGAAGGTAGATGGGAGGCCCGAGCCACCCCCTCCCTGCAGTCTGCTGCCCTCCTTTGCTGTCCCTGGGATCAGGGCCTGGAGGCTGGACGAGCTGGGCAGGGCCCAGGACACAGGTAGCCAGGTAGCGCCCTCTGGGCCTGGGCTCCCTGCCCATCTCTAGGGTGAGACACCTCCCCCAGTTCTATCCAAGTGGCTGCACAAAGCTATCCCAACCACTGGGTAGGGCCTGGGGCGGAGCATCTAGGTATTGGTCTGAGTCCTTTTATGATGGGATGGGGCCTCTCGACCCTCCAGACCCTCCAGACCCTCCGTGGCCCCAGTATGCCTAAGTGGGCCCATTCTGCCCCACTTCTCACCCTGTAGCCAACCCCAAGGCCAGTGGAGCGGGAAGGGGGACTGAGAAATAGACTGTTCCTTAAAAGCTTAGACCTGCTTCAGGGACCCAGATCTATACCGTGTGTTCTTTCAGCAAGAAAATTTAAAGCACCTGCTATAGACCAGGCAGTGAACCAGATCAAAACGCCCCTGCTTTCATGCAGGTTCAATTCCAAGGTTTGGCATGGAATTTATAGACTGATAACTGCCTTGGCCAAGACACAGGGGGAAAAAAAAACACAAAAACCCTCTTCTAGTCTTAAAATAAAACACTTTATTCCTGGAAAGGCTCTTAAAGAGATCCCAGGTCAGCAGTTTTCAAACCATTTCTGGTCATGGAACCTTTAGTGTGAACACAGTCTTAAGAGGAAGACATAAAGGCAGGTATAAGCAGACCTTGTCTTGTCCCAAAGAGCAATGATTGAAAGTCCTCCCTTATCCTTAGAGTCCCTGCCTGTTTTACAGATGGGGACCCTGAAGCCCAGAGAAGGGTAGTGGGATGACCCCGAGGGCAGAGCTCAGGGGCGTGGGGCGGGCGCTGGCCTGTGACACTGCCCTTCTCCCGCTCCGGGCGTTCAGAACGGGGCTCTTTACCCCAGACATGGCCTTTGAGACCATTGTGAAAAAGCAGGTGAAGAAGATCCGAGAACCATGTCTCAAGTGTGTGGACATGGTTATCTCGGAGCTAATCAGCACCGTTAGACAGTGCACCAAGAAGGTAACTGGCAGCCCGGCCAGCCCGCACCTCTGCCCCCCTCCTGCACTGCTGACAGGCGCCCCTTCCCCGTGCCCCCCACTGTCTCCCCAGTAGCATGTACAGACCTCAGCGGGGTGGGAGAGGCAGGCCACCACAGACCAGGACAGGGGGACTCTCTGAGGAGGCCTCACCCACACCCCCGGGCCCCCAGGCCCAGGGCACCAAGAGACTAGAGGCTGGTAAGACCGGGACGATGGTGGCTATTCACCCAGAGAGCCCACCAAGAGCTCCCCCAGGTCAGGGAGAATAGGACTTGAGGGGACCCTCCGCCTTCAGAGGTGGGTCATCTTTGGGGCTCCAGGGAGAGACCTGGGGGAGGCCTTGGCCCTGGAGACAGACGAGGAACAGGGCCTTCTTGGGGGCTGCTCTAGGGGCCTGGATGGCCAGCGAGGTGCAGAGGACCCAGGTCTAGCAGGTGCCCTGACTCCCCACTGCCCTTCATCCTCCCCATTCTCACACCGCCCTCCCCCAGGGCCCCCACTCGGGCCTTCCCCTTCCCTCTCATCCACATCTGCTTCCAGAGACAGAGCCCTCTTCTGGCTGCTGTGTCACCTGAGCCTCGCAGAACCACCCAAGGAGGGCAGGGCAGGGCAGGGCAGGGGGGATGGTGCCCACTGCACAGCAGGAAAACTGAGGCTGCGGAGATCACGTGACTCGCCCAAGCTCCTGTTAGTTAGGAGGTGGCAGAGCTGTTACTGGAAGCCAAGGATTTGGACTCCAAGTCCAGTGCCCATTTGATTCCACCCCCCAGCCTCCCATCCTTTCCTCTCCCCACTGCTGCCTTGGCCCCTCTCTATCACCACCTCCACTCTTTCTGTCTTTCCTCTTCTCTCTCTTCTGTCTTTCCCAGCTGAGTTCCTCCAGACTCCTTTGGAGGAAAGGCAAAGGATGCCCCTTGAGGAGGAAGCGAAGGGCAGGAGTAGAGCAGGGCACTGGAGAGTGGAGGTCAGGCAGCCACCCTGCGGCTGCAGGAGGTGCCATCTGCACCGTGGTCTGTGCACTTGGAGCCCCCTGCAGCTGTGCAGCGCACCACCGGGGCGGCTGGATGCAGCCACCCCGGTGGGAGTAGGGAATTACACTGGGCTCTGGAGTCAGGGTGAAGTGATTGCAAGAGGTGCTGGGAAACCTAGAATCGAACAGAATGGGAGGGCGGCGTTCTGACCTGGGTCAGCCCCTTCGGAGGAACCCAAGGCTGTGACAAAGATGGCATTGGAAAAGACAGAGAGGGCAGGCTCGGGAAACTGAGCCGCAAGGGGCCAAGCCCTGGGGAAAAGATCTGAACTCAGTAAGGGGCCTTGTACAGAGCAGGGGGTTGGGTCCTTCAGAAGCAACACCCGCAAACCCACAGAACCCGGGGGATGCTTGGCAGTACCTGGGAGGTGCCAGCCCCGGGTGGTGGTAGGGAGGGCCGGGTCCATGCTCACATTGTCTTCTGTTCTCTCTCTCTTTCTCTGTGTCGGTGTCTCTCTCTCTTCCCCCATGCCTGTGCCATCCTCCACCCTGACCCTGGCCCTGCTTGGCTTTCACTGCCCTCCTTCTCCCCACCCACCCACCCACCTGTGGCTGCTCCTCCCCTTGTCCCCTCCTCCTCCTCCCTGGGTGCAGGACGGGCCTCTTCACACCTGACCTCGCTTTTGAAGCCACAGTGAAAAAGCAGGTGCAGAAGCTCAAAGAGCCCAGTATCAAGTGTGTGGATATGGTAGTCAGTGAGCTCACGTCTACCATCAGAAAGTGTAGTGAAAAGGTATGGCGGCCACCTGGGTGGGGCTGGGCCTGGCCGTCCCTTCCTCATGGCCATGGCCTCCCGTGGGCAGAACTGTCTGCTGAGCAGGCCTGGCAGCCTCTCAGCCACCCACGTGGACGCGCATGCTGGCCAGGAGATCCCTGGCCCTGAAGCTCCATGCCGGTTTATAACCCCGGGTCTACTTGCTCTCACAATCCCGTCCGGCCTCCATCTCTGCCAGAAGACTTTGCTCCGACCCAAGCGTCCTCAGCGCCGTGGCCCCTTCCGCCAGTGATAGTAAGAGTGATGACAAAGATGATAAGGGGCAGGCTGCTCCTGTATGCCAGGCACTAGGCTAAGGGCTTGCCCTTGTTATCTGACTTACCTCCACACGCCTGAGAAGGGGTCGTGTTGTCCCCATTTTCCAGGTGACTACAATGAGTCTCAGGGAAGAAAAGCAGAGTGGATTTTAAACAAAGGAGGCTGAGGGAAGACATCTGGGATCAGGGCCTCCTGGGTGGGGGAGCTATCCCAGTCCCTCGGAATGAATTTGCCTAAAAGCATATTGGACTACTCATTTTACAGTAATCCATTCTGCGGTAATCCATACACAGGGTCAGCCTCTTTTTGAGTCATCTGTGACCTTTTAGATGCCTTTTTCCTACTTGTCTACTTTTGGGCATTTTTGGAGATTTTTAGCCAGATTGCCTGAAGCAGTTCTTCCCAGGAGAGTGCACGGGCCTCAGTTGCCTGGGGGATCCTTTCAGGAATTCAAAGGTTGCCCCCTCCCAGCAGGATGAACCAGAATCTCTGGGGAAGAACCCAGCCTCACCTGTACTTGAAAAAACTGCCTGTGCTGGAGAGGTGGGGGCACGCACTTGCCTTAACTTCCTGTTTCAAATCAGCATTAGTGTTCGCAGCCCATACACAATTAGTCACGTGCTCCCCTTTCACAATCCTGTCTCCCTTTTGCCCACTTATACGCCAAATGGGGATAGACTGACCAAATTAGCATCCACTCGGTGCTTATTCCAGGTGAAATAAAAGCTGGGCTGGACTCCCCCAGTCCCCAGTATTGTGACCCCTGAGCTACGATCCCACTGCATCGCGAATCCTAGGCAAGATTGCCCTGTGAAAGGTTTTCACCAATTTAGACTTCTCCAAGCCTTTTTTCTATACTTAGGTTTGTTTATTTTGTTATGTAATCACACTATGAGTGTATTATCACCCTGCTTTATCTCTTAATAACATGGATTTTAATTTTTCCTTTTTTGTCAATTACAGTTGGCATTCAATATTATTTTATATTAGTTTCAGACATACAGCATAGTGGTTAGATGTTTATATAATTTATGAAATGATCTTTCCAATAAGTCTAGTACCCACCTGGCACCATTTGTAGTTATTACTAATGTGCATTTTTAGACAATTATTACATAGTCTACGTAAACATTTTTAAAGACTGCATAATATTCTATTAAATACATTTATCTCAGTTTACTTAACTATTTTCCCATTGGTGAACCTTTAAATTGTCTCCAGCTTTTCAATATTTTAAATAACCTGGCGCTGGACATCTTTGTGTATAAAGAATTTTCTTCAGGGTTATTTCCTCCAGGCAGATCCCTAGAAGGCCGGTTACTAGATAGAAATGTTGAAAAATCACAGGACACTTTGCTGACCTGAATTCCCCCCAAAAAGCAGTAATTATTGTTCATGGTAAAACAACTCACATGTCCATCAAGAGGAGACTGATTGTGTAAAGTATTACACAGACAGTTGAAGGTCGTACAGTCGTACCTTGGAGGCATCAAGGCTTGGAGCCAGACCTCCGCGGTAAGAGAAATCGCAGTAAAGCAAGTCACACAATTTTTTTTTTTTTTTGGTTTCCCAGTGCATATAAATTGTCTTTACACTATACTGCAGTCTGTCAAGAGTACAATAGCATTTTGTCTTTAAAAAAAGGCAATGTACATACCTTAACTTAAAAATACGTTATTGTTAAAAAATGCTAACCATCATCTGAGCCCTCAGCGAGTCACAATCTTTTTGCTGGTGGAGAGTCTCACCTTCAATTTGTAAAAAATGCAACATCTGCAATAAAACAAGGTGTGCCTGCAGATGATGCTCAAAGGGCCAGGCCTGCATATTTCCTTTCACATCTCCCTCCACAGCTTACTGTGAAAAAAGAAAAGCAGGTTTCAGAAAAGAATGTGTGGTTACTTAGGGGGAAAATATATATAAATGATAAAGTTCCAAAGACATACCCACCAAAATACTATTACTTTAAGAGAGGGCAAGGACATAGGAACTTTTCCATTTTATTGCACAAGTTTTAATCACTTTCAAATTTTTTATGGTGAGTCTGTGTGATTTTTGTGAGCAGAAAGAAAAAAAAAATATGATCAACAAAAACTTTCAAAAGGAAATCTTTGAAATTATTTTTTCAAATAGCGTTGCCTTTTGGTTTATTTAATGGATACTGATTATTTTTTTCTTTACATGGCAAAATTCACCTATCTTTGTCCTCTCTTTTTTTTTTTTTGCCCTCCCTAAATGTTCCAAGTGTCCAGCTCCTGCCAGAGGTTTGAAAAATAGTAAACTGTAATCATTCCTAGGCCTGCTGGGATTGGTTTTCCTCTCTCGACAAAATCTAGCGTTCAGTGCCAGGCATGTGGCGCGCCGCTCAATCCTCTCAACTCCCAGAGGGAAGGGGCCATCACTGCCACGTTTTCCACATGGAGAAGCAGAGGCTCGGAGAGGTCCAGGCACTTTTCTAGGGAGTGTCAGCAGGGCAGGGGCTGGCCTCGAACCCAGAGCCATGGGGCCCCAGGGCGCATGTCTGACCACTGTCTGGCGGGCTCCAGCAAACCGCCCTGCTCAGCCAAGGTCCGAGACAAGGAAAGTTACATTTAAAAACTGGCTAAAAGTTCTGGGAATGCTCGGAGGCTGTCAGGATGGAAAAAGATGCTCAAAAGGAATAGAGAACTTCTCAAAGAGGCTGAGGCTGCCCTGCCGTGTGTGACATGTGGAAAACTTGACGAATGTAACAACCAGGCAGCTAGTGGGAAAACTGGTCATGCTCTTTGGCAAATTGCTCCCTCCTCCTCCTTGCCCCCCCTCCCCCCGCCCCCGCCACCCCACCCTGCGGGGGAACACTTGGGACCACCTCAGAGCAGGCCTTCTGGTGGTGGTGACTCAGTCTCGAATCTCCGCTCCAACTTGGAGACTTCCTTTGAGAAAGAGTGTGAACCGCTCCTTGAGCCTCATGGGGCACCAGGGTCCAAAGGGCCCCCCCATGGGTTTGTTTTTAAGCCCCTGGGCTCAGGCTGCCCCTCCCCCAGGTCCTCTGACCTTGGCCACATCAGGCACTGGACAGCTAGGGTGGGAGGATGCGACATCTCTCACGTCTGCCTCCCCGGGCTGGCCTCCAGGGCGCTGCTTCCTTCCCCACCCTCCTTCCTCTCCCAGTGTCCCCACCCCATCTCCTTGGCCTCCATCTTGCCTTCAGAATCAGTACCTGTGACCTAGTCATGCTAACCTGCAGCTGTCTTCCCACCTAGGGGGATCCAACTGAGTGGCCCGGCCCAGGGACAAAGAGCGGTTCTAGCTTTGCCCCATTTGGGTCCCATGTGGCCACTGAGTGGGGAGTGCAGGCCAGCAGGACTGGACGACCCTGTGGATGGGCTCCCACCCTCAGCAGCTCAGCAAGCCTCCCTCCCTGAGGAGTTGCTGGCTCATGAGTCAGAGGGCACAGGAGCCTGGGTCCCTGCACCCTGGCAGGGAGGGCAAAGACATCCATCCTTCATTCATTCCCTTACCTCTTCGGCGTGTCCCCTCTGAGCACTGGTGGTGCACCTGGCCCTGCCCCTGCCTTCGGGGCAATTAGAGTACAGTTTGATGAGGGAAGGTGGCAGGGAGGCCCCCAATCCAGCTCTTGGGTGGTTAGGACAGGCTTTTGGATGGAGGTGACATCCAACAGTGACTTAAAGAAGAATGAGTCAACCTGGGCTTTGTCCAGAGTCCAGCTGAGCTGAGGGCAGAGTTCACAGGGAAAGGGGAAAGGCGTGGAACAACTCTCCCTTCGGCCTCAGTTGACGAAAGCTGGGAGAAAGCGGGTACCGCTGAGCTCCTGACCCCAAAGGAGCGGGGTAGAGACAGGTTGGCTGGCCAGCTCGGAGCCAGACAGACGTGGCTGCAGGTGATGGTGCCCGCCCCGAGCCTGCTGAGATGGGCAAAACCGGGTGGATTCTGCCGAGAGGGCCAGGGGCCCAGCCAGGCCCCCGCGGGGTACTGCTCATGCTGCTGGCACCCCCGCTCTGCATGCCCCCCTGCCCACCCCCGCCCCTCCCCGTGCCCTCGCATGCCCACGTCTGTGGCTCCTGCA
This sequence comes from Mormoops blainvillei, assembly GCA_004026545.1. Taxonomy (NCBI): domain Eukaryota; kingdom Metazoa; phylum Chordata; class Mammalia; order Chiroptera; family Mormoopidae; genus Mormoops; species Mormoops blainvillei. Next base: position 131,209 of record PVJD01002355.1, on the reverse strand, counting down.
TGTCCTTTGTGTGACTGCTGGTTTCCCCTGCCTCGCAGCTCTGACAAGGAGCATTGCCTGTCCCCAGCCTGATTCAGGAGGCCAGTTGACACCTTGAGCCCTGCTCTCCCCAGATTCTTCCTGGACAGGAGTTCCCTGCCTGACTCCCCACCTGACTGTCCCTCCAAGCCTTTGGGCAACAGAGAGCCCTGAGGGTCAGGGAGAGCTTTGGGAGCTAACAGGCCGCGGCACCAAGGCCTCAGTGGAATGTCTGTTTCCAAGATGGCTGCCACCAAGACGGCGCCAAGGAGCAAGCGGATTCCTGTGGCATTTCTGCCCACGGGAGCGCCCTCCCACCCCTGGTTGCCTAGATAGGACAGTGAAGAAGGCCTGGAACCAGGAGACCCTTGAACTACCATTTGGGACCCCTTCTTGGAGGAAAGGGGTGGCCATGGCTGGGTGCCATCAGCTTCCTGGGACCCCAGTCTCTCTGCCCCCTGCCCCTTGGGCATTCTGTGGGTGCCTCCCCCCCGTGCTCCTGGACCCCTGGGCTCTGGTGGGGCTGGGGTGTATCCTGCCCATGCCCCCCGTGTACGTGGCTCTCTCCCCTCCTGCCCTCTCCCAGCTCCAGCAGTACCCCAGGCTGCGAGAGGAAATGGAACGGATTGTGACCACTCACATCCGGGAGCGCGAGGGTCGCACCAAGGAGCAGGTGAGCCTGCGGTCCCTGTTCCTGAGCCTTTCATCGGCCCCTGGGCCCTCGTCCTTCTTCCCACTTTGTCTCTTCTGTATCAGCCTCCCTCATACTTCCTGTCCTCGTACCAAATCTCTGCTACTCTCTTTCTCTCTTTTATTGTGCAAAAGCTTGTACATATATCATAAAATGTACTGGGCAGTTCTGTGATATTAAATACATTCACACTGTTGTGCGAACATCACTACCACCCCTTTCCAGAACTTGTCATCTTCCCAAAATGAAATCCTGTCCCCATTAAATAGCAACGCCCCATTCCCCTTTCCCCTAACCCCTGGGGCCCCCCATTCTACTTCCTGTTTCTATGATGTGACAGCTCTATGGACCTCATATAAGTGATAACATACAACATTTGTCCTTTTGTGTCTGGCTTATTTCACTTAGCATAATGTTCTCCAACTCACCCATGTTGTCGCGTGTGTCAGTGTTTCCTTTTTAAGGCTGAATACTATTCCAGTGTATGCGTGTACCACATTTCATTTATCCATTCGGGTTGTTTCCACCTTTTGCTATTGCAAATAATTCTCCCATGAACGCAGGTGTGCAAGTATCAGCTTGAGACCCTGCTTTCAATTCTTATGGGCATATACCTAGAAATGCAATTGCTGGATCATATGGTAATTCTGTGTAGGGTCATTTTTTTAAAAATTGATTTTAGAGAGAGAGGGAGGCAGAAACATCGATGTGAGAGAGACACATCGATTGGTTGCCTCTTGCCCACACCCCAACCTATGACCCAGGCATGTGCCCTGACCTGGAGCCAACCCCCCCAACCTTTTAGTCTACGGGGTGATGCTCCGACCAACCGAGCCACGCTGGCCAGGGCTGTATGGTAATTTTTCGAATAACCACCACACTGATTTCCAAGGCAGCTGCCCCATTTTGCATCCCCACCATCTGCCCCCCCAACTCCCTAGCAGCCTACCCTCTGATTGTCTCACTTTGGGCCTCTATTTGCTGTTTCTGAGTCACCTGTACCTGTCATAGCCACGCCTCTTCCTTTTAGGTAGGCAGTAATCAAAAAGTCATTCATTCACTCATTCATTCCATCACAAACATTGCTGAATGCTGTCCCTGTGCCAGGTGGGGCAGAGGTGAGTGGGTCCCCCTCGTAGCCCACACAAAGCTCACAGACCAGTCCTCTTTCCCTGCCCATCTCCCATTCTTCTGTCCAAGCCCACCTCTGGCTACCATTTCCCAGTTTCTGTCCTTATGCATCCCTTTGCCACAATTGCACGGTCCCCAATCACTCACTTTTTTGTTTTTGATGTTGTTTGTGAATTCTTATTGATCTCACCCTGACCGGTGTGGCTCGGTTGGTCGGATGTCGTCCCACAAGGCAAAAGGTCGCCAGTTCGATTCTCTCTCTCTCTTTCTCCCTCTCTCCCCTAAAAACAAATAAATAAAATCATAACAGATTCTTATTGATCTCTTTTTAATTACAAAAGTGATAAATACTCAATAAAATAATCAGTATAGACGTGATTAAATTACATGGAAGTGTCCCTCCGTCGCTCTTCCCCGCCCCCAGTTTTCCCTTCCAGGCATTTTTCCTTGACACACACAGATTCCAGATTCCATCTGAATCTTGGAGAACCCCATTCCTGGCACATAGGTGTCGTGCCTTTCTTCTCTGAAGATAGTCGCAGATGCTGACATTGGTTGAGCACCTAATACACCTCCGACTTGTCACCTGCCTCATCTCATTGTGCCTTCCCTGCTCGGGTGAGGCAGAAACAATTCCGTTGTGGAACCTGAGGCTCGGTGAGGAAAGGCCCCAGGCTCACAGGAAGCAGCAGCCCTGGGTCGGAAGCCTGCAGGCAGAATCCGGAATGTCACTCTCAGTTAGGAATCCGCGAGCCAGAGCCTAGAGGCTGTGCTTGGTTTTTGAACAGCTTTATGGTTTAGACCCCATCATCTCGTTCGCTTTTTGATGGCCGTTGGTTTGTTCCCAGTTTTTCTCTATTAGAACCCACACCACGCTGAACACCCTGGCACGTATACCTTTGCTCACTCGATGAGTTTGCGCAGTATAGTTCTAGAAGTGAATACGTGCATTTTAATGTTGTTAAATATTACCGAGTTGCCCTCCGAGAATTCAATACTAATTTATACTTCCACCGATTGTATGTGAGAAAATGCATCTTCTCACAATTATGCCCTCACTGGTCATTATCAATATTTAATACTAAATTGATAGGTTTAAAAGGGCCTCGTGGTTTTAACTTACATTTTTTTATTAATGAGGGTGAGCTACGTATCCTGTTGGCTACATGCGTTTCCTCCATGAACCCATTCATGTTCTTTGACTCTTCTGATTTGCGTGCCTCGGGTAGGAACTCTTTATTACAGAAACTTGTATGTATGTATGTATTCACTGGTTATAGACTGTGGATTAATTGTGTTATGGATCCTATATGTGCTGTAAGTACTTCATACATTTTAAAACTCTGTGGCGTGTGTCCCCTGCCTCCTGACCTGTGTGTCCTTGAAGGTCCTGCTCCTCATCGATATCGAGCTTGCTTACATGAATACCAACCACGAGGACTTCATAGGCTTTGCCAAGTGAGTGTTCCCTGGGCAGAAAAGGTGACACCTCGTGTGTGTGTGTGTGTGTGTGTGTGCGTGTGTGTGTGTGTGTGTGTGAGTGTGTGTATGAGAGAGAGAGAGAGAGAGAAGATCCCAGGCTGGGGTTAACCCTCTGGGTTTGGTACCCGCGGAGCAGTGGTAATGGAGATGGGCCTCTTGACAAGAGAAGGCCTGAGACTCTCCCCTCTCTCCCCTTCAGTGCTCAGCAGAGGAGCAACCAGATGAACAAGAAGAAGGCTTCAGGGAACCAGGTGAGTGAGCCCGGGTGCCCCAGCCCGAGGGATGGAGGGCGCCGGATGGACGTCAAGCTCTGAGAGCCCCCTCCCCAAAGGGGAAGGGTCCCACGGGGGCCAGGGAGCCTGCCAGCTGCCAGCCACAAGCCTCCCACTCTGCCTTAGTAACCCTCTCTCCTCTCTCCCAATGCTTCTCGTGGTTGCTATGGTTACCTCTTTGCAGGATGAGATTCTGGTGAGTACCAGGACCGGGGCTCTTCTCTTGTGTAGTGAGGGGGAGGAAGGGGCTCATTGTAGTGGGGATGGGCAAGAGGGTGCCCTGTGGCTTGAGCCATGTGTACGCGCCAGCCCCAGGTTGTGCACACATGCTCTCAGGCCAGAGGCAAGGCCTAGCCACAGGCAGAGTCCCATCAACCTTTCCATCAGTGCGCATGAGCTAAGCATTACTTCAGCCAGAGGCAGACCGTGTGGGCTGGGGTGGGTGAGAACGCCTGGCAGGGGCCTGGTACCGAGACGGTGCTCCTTAAACATCTGGTGGATGGGTGGATGGATGGATGGATGAGAAAGAAGCATGATTTTAAGCTTGCCTGGCACACAGTAGGTGCTCAGTAGAATAAAGTAATTAATGAGTTGAGCATCCCAGGGCAATTTGGTTCAGCAAACACCCACTGGTGCCAACACTGTGCTGGCCCCTGGACAGGAATCAGACCCTAGCCCTGCATCTTGGAGACCCAGGCCTACAGGCATGGCCCAGGCAGAGTGGGAGCTGAGGAGTGGGAGGGGCTCTGGAGGGGGTTTGGGGTGAGCAGGGAGGGCAGGGCTGGGGGTGGCCAAGGGAGGACAAAGGCTGCAAATCAGGGCAAGGAGCAGGGTGGCGAGGCCTGCTGGTCAGATGCTGAGATACGGAGTGCCAGGGTGTGGCGTTTGGACTGAATTCCAAAGATGGTGACAAGAAACTGAAGGAAGCTTCACTGGACTGGGACAGGGCGGGAGAGGAGCCACAGGGCACCAGACTGTCATGTCCCTGTTAATGACTCAGCTGCTGATCCACCTTGTGACTTGGGTTCTCCTCGAGGTTCTTGGGGAAGCCAGAGAGGGTTAAGGAGGGCTTTGAGGGTCTCAGAAGCAGACCTGGCCCCAGGCTCCGTGGGTCTTCTCTGGATGCCCAGAAGAGAAGCCAGGGAGGTCAGGGCCAAGGGAGGGAGGAGGGGCAGCTGCCTTATCCTCTTTGTCTGGCCCACCACCAGGGTCTGGGCAGTGGCTCTGCCCTCGGAGTACAGTCGAAGGGCCCTGGTCTGTGGTGATAGCTCACGAAAGTCCTGGGAACAGCTTCTCCCTGCTGAGAAAAGAGACCTTTGCCTGTTACTCTGAGATCTCCCCCTGCCCCCACTCCCTACCACCTACCTGTGTCCAGGGCCTGGGGCCAAAGAGTCCTGGAACCCTACCATTGCAGCATTGTGCGTTCGTGCCATGCGTACCCACCAATCCTGTACTGTCTGTCGAGCGCCCTGCAAGGTGCCGGGATAGAATGAGCGAGAGAGTTCACGATTTAGCAAGAGAGGCCGACGTGAACAGATACATACACACGCATTCATTCAAAACACCAGTCATTGTCACAGAAGACTTAAGAGAGTGATAAAAGATTATAATGGAGGTCCTGACTTTTACTGGGGGCAGGGAGGGACTGCCCGAGAATGTGAGTCCTGAGCCAACACCCAGAGGGGGAGTAGGAATTTGCCAGGCGGACAGGGAGGGACTTGCTCTCTAGGCAGGGGCGACAGCAGCGCGTGCAAAGTCCCCGAGGTCAGAGACAAGACTTAGAACAAATCGCATCTGAAGCCGAAAAGACACCCAGAGTTGTCTCACCCAGTTGGCCACCTAAGCTCTCCTTGCCCACTTTTAGTGGCAGGGAGCTCATCCCCTACCAAGGCCACCAGCTCCTTACTCAGACGGCTCTGACTGTCAGAAGGCTCTTTATTCTGAGCTAATTCCTGCCTTCCTCTGTCTTCTGACCTGTTCACTTGTGGTTCAAACCAGGGCAGGCCTGGCCCCCACCCTCCCTGACCAGCCAGGCCTCCAAGAGTGGGGGGAGGGGGGAGCTTTCTAGTGCCTCTCTTTGCCTACCCCATCCTCCCCGGCAAAGCCTGGTCTCCGCCCACTGACCTCCTGCCCCCTCACCCTCCAGGTCATCCGGAAGGGCTGGCTGACCATCAACAATATTGGCATTATGAAGGGGGGCTCCAAGGAGTATTGGTTTGTGCTAACCGCCGAGAATCTGTCCTGGTACAAGGATGATGAGGTGAGTAAAGGGGCCACTGGTCAACGAGGAGTTTGGCTGGTGGCCAATGTCAGGCTCAGGCCCTACCACTGGCTTGGTGTGGACTGGACCACCCAACAGGGTTTTTGTGGGGGGTTTTTTAAATCCCATCACAGGTCCTTGGGTGGAGGTGGGTGGCAAAGATCGGGGGCAGACAGTCCTGGGGGCTCCTCCAAGCAAGACAGAGAAGGTGGCTTGGCAGGACTGGGGAGCTTGGGGCTGAGCACCATGGAGAGTGGGCAAGGGTGCGGGGCTCCCCAACCCCGCCAGCCCTGTGGCCTTCCTGTTTTCCTGCTTCAGGGCGTGCCGCCTCTTCTGTGGCCCCCACAGGCCCGTGACACACAGAGTCCAGCTGCCAGACACCCTGTTAACCCCTGCACCCCAGTCCCCCAGACCCCAGCAGTCCTAGGGAGATATTCAGAGAGCGTCCAGGCCGAGGGGCCAGAAGTGACAGGGTCCCTCAGAAGCACAACTCAAAACCCCTCCATGCCCAGTGGGGCACACAGACCCCCTCCTTGCCCCGCCACCTCCCTCCCTTGCTGCTGGTCTCCTTTAAGAATGAGTCTATTTGGCTTCTACATCTGGATTCCAGAGGTGACCAGAGAGAACGGGGAGGGCTGGAGGGGCTTGTGGTAATGAACTCCAGCTGGCCACAGTATGGGGGAAGGAACCCTCTTCTTAGAGCGCTCTTGGGGGAGAGGGTGCTCTCACCTCTCAACGGGGAAGCAGGGCTCAAGGTGGGGCCTGGTGATTTAGGTCTTGCACCCCCTGCCCCGCCTTGATCTCTGCCCCCTGCAAGCCGCCCTGGGCAGACCCCCCATCCCCACCTTGGGCGGGGCCCTCTGTCGTCACTGGCAGGGGCGCCAAGCCATCTGGACCTCATTACCTCAACCCTGGCCTCTCCCTGAGCACAGGGGCCCCTGCAAGGGATGGAGTGTGAGGTAGCGTGGCAGGCGGGTGAGGGGGTGTCGCTTCCTGCTCTGTCACTCAGGCCAGTTCCCTAGACACCCCCATGGGCTGGGGGTGCCCACTGTGGGCCCCATAACGTACAGTGTGACCTGGGGCTGACTGACTACACTGTGGGTGAGGGGGGGTGGATCTGGGGGGGGCCCCTCACCTCATGCCTGAGGGTGGTCATTTTTTAGCTTTGTGTGCACATTGGAGTCTAGCTGCATGGGAGCCGGCCCTAAGTGTATGTGGGGAGTGGGCGTGGGTGTGGGAGTGAGTGCTGGGAGGTGGGGAGGTGTGAGGCCTTGTGGCTCTTGTGCGGGGCTGTTTTGTAGGAGAGCTTTCTGGGTGTAAGCATCGAGGTGTGTTCCATATAGGAGGGTCTCATGTGCATTTGGGGACCGACTGTGTGTGCCTGAAGTTTGACGGGATGTGTGTGCCGTGCTCAGTACATCAGTGTTGGGGGGCGGGGGGAGCAAGTGGGCTTGAGGAGGGAAGGTGCGCATGTGCAATATTTGAGAATATGTATGTATTTAATATGTATGTATTTAGGGTGTAAGATGGGAGAGGACCAGCGTTCCATTGAGAGGGTGTGGGGGTGGGGTGTGCTCATGCATGTGTGCACTTTGCAGTGTGCGTGTGTGCTGGGGCACGGGCGTGTGGCTTAAAGTGTGGGTTTGGGGATGTGTGTACCTGAGTCGGAGGGTGTGTGTCGAGGTGCAGCGGCGAGTGTGTGTTGGATGTGAGTAGAGTTTTGCGCTAGAACATCTAAGGACATAGATGTGGTCCCAGATGAGGGGGAGGATAATCTGTCCCCAGGCTCCCCCCAGCCACCAGCCCTCTGGTCTTTGGGATTTGGGTGACCCTCTGGACAGACAGCCACCCACATCCCCAGTCCTCATTAACCGCCCCCATCTTCTCAGTCTTGCACCACCCATCAGCACCCCGACCCCGTCTCACAGCAGGGTGGCACCCCCACCCCTCTGTGCCCCCTCCCAGCCCACCCGGTGCCCCCACCCCATGCCCCTGCCCCAGCTCCAGGCTCCGGCTCCGGGGTGGCGGATGCCGGTCCAGCTCTCCAGCGGCGCCGAGGGTCTAACCCAGCCAGCCTAACCAATGTGCAGACTACTGTACAATTTGGGAGTCCTGAACAGATAGTCTAAACACTGGGTAGACGGAGTGGACGTGTCCTCTGGTCCATCCGGACAGCAGTGTCTGTCGTCGGGTGGGAGTTTCAGCCCCGTCTCCTGGAGATCCAAGGCCCCCATCCCCAGCCCAGCCAGCCCCAGGTCCCTTCTCTGCTCCCAGCTCCCCTTCTGCCTCCTTTGACGTGGCAGGGGTGAGCAGGGGCTGTGCTGGGGAGGAGGGGCCTGGGGAGGGGGCCGGCCAGCAGGAAGGGAGGGGTGGGGGGAGGAGGCCACTCCTGCTTGGTGTCCAACCCCTGAGCGCAGGGCGGGTGGCGGCAGGGCCTCCCTCGAACGCTTCCAGATGTTCCCTGGCCTCATGTGCAACTTCCTCCTCTCCTCCCCCAGCCGCCCTCTGGGGCTCCCGGCCGCCCGGCCACTCGCCTGGCATAAAGAGGGCTTTATGTGTCTGGACAGGCCAGGCGGGTGCAGGGGCAGAGGGAGGTGGGCAGGATGACGCCAGGATAGGGAGCAGGGTTCTCCTAAACCAACCCCCACCCCCAAACCTGAGACATGGATGAGGCTCCTGCCCAAGTCCGGAGTCCCCAAGACCCATAGAGACCCCCTGCCCCCTCCCCAGCGTCGGTCCTGTGGCATTGGGTGGGCAAGTGAGTTACACGCAGCAGAAACCTCTCTCTTCCTCCCACAGCCCCGTCCTAGGGTCCCTCCTCCCAAAATATCTGAGCCCCTCCCCTTGACATTGCAGCCTACAGACATGTCGGCCCATACCAGGCTTACACATGTGTGCACATAGGCCTGGCACCCACATGCCCATCCACGGACACACATAACTCCTCCCAGACAACTACAGACAAACTAAACACATCCAGCCCATTACACAAAACTATATGCATGCAAACATGTGAACCCACAGTTTGTGTGTCTCAGGCACGACCATGCAAACACATAGACATTCACAGTTGCCACACACACGCCTGTAAAAGTGTGCACACCTCCTCGTGGGCACACAAGGCACGCTCACATGGACACCCGCCTGTGCTGGGTACCTCCTCAGACACACATGTTCACATTCACACATCTAAGCAACCAAGACTCATGGGCGCGCACACAATGGTGACAGGATATGTGTCTGGGTTTGTTCGTGTCTGCACACACACAAGCACACACGCTGGCACACAGACTCACCATCTCCAGGCCTGTGCGTATGCTGATTGCTAACACATGGGCGTCTGGGAGGAGTGGGCTGAGCCAGCCCTTTGATGCCGAGGGGCTGCTGGCCCCCCTTCCTGTCTCTGCAGTCAGGAAATGAAGTCAGAGGCTTATCCAAAGCAGGCCCAGCAGCCAGGCCAGGGGCGAGAGAGGCTCCGGCGGGGTGGGGGGGCAGGGGGTCCCTGGGCTGGGGCTGGCCTGGCTTGCCTCCAGGGATTTCTTGGGGCAGGATGTGGGAGCCACCCTCAGCCTTGCCACCCTGGGCTCTAGGGCTCTGGCAGGTATGCAGAGGTGCCCAGCAGGTCCAGTGCCTACGCAGGGCAAGGCAGCTGGTACCAGAACGAAGCCCAGGGCCACTGCGAGGAGCCACAGCTCCGGGTGCCCCCAGTGTATAGAGCTCCTTAGGGAGTGAGGCGTGGCAGAGAAGAGTGCCAACCTCACCCACGGCTCTGTCCACAGGAGAAAGAGAAGAAATACATGCTGTCCGTGGACAACCTGAAGCTACGAGACGTAGAGAAGGGCTTCATGTCAAGCAAGCACATCTTCGCCCTCTTTAACACGGAGCAGAGGTGCCTGCCCACCCCCACCCCCACCTCACCAGGGCTGTGGGGCCCCGGACCCTGCAAGCCCCAAAGCACCCCGCTCTGAGAAGAAATGGGGAACATAGATTCAGAAAGGAGAGGGCTCTGCCCGAGCCCCACAGCAAGTCATTCATTTGACAGATATTTATGGAACCCCTACTCTGTGATCCCCGTCATGTCAAGATCCTCCTGCCTGCCCATCCTCCCTCTCTCTCCTCCTCCCTCCCCTCCTGTCTTTTCACAGTCACTTGGTTAGTGCCTGCTCTGCATAAGACACTCTGCCAGGCACTGGGGACAAAAAAAGAGCCCAAGCAGGCCTCGTCCCCTTCTCAGGTTGCGAAGTGTCCAGGGGGTCCAGTCGCAGTACCAGGCACCTCACCTCCCACCCCAGGGCTGATTCTAGTGTGCTTTCTCCTACTCAGGGATGAGAGTTTGGTATAGCCACCATCAGAGGAGTCCCCAGAGAGCCAGGGAGGGAGCCAGTGGGGCTGAGACCTACACTAGGGGCTGCACTGTCATGGATGCTTTCGTACGAGGGCTAAGTCCCCTTCTAATTGAGCATTTTACTGAATCCTCGCAATGTCTCCAGGAGGCAGGAATTGTCATTGTTAACCTGCCTTCCAGATGAGGAAACTGAGGCCTGGAGAGAGGAAGGGACTTGCCCAGAGTCACCTAGCTGGGAAATGAGAAAGCCAGTTCAGGGCCCCAGGCGAGGTAACCCCAGTCCGTGCGTGCCCTGAACCACCAAGGCGAGCGGGCTTCACCCGACACCCCTCACCACCTGCCCCACCTTGCAGGAACGTCTACAAGGACTATAGACAGCTGGAACTGGCCTGCGAGACACAGGAGGAGGTGGATAGCTGGAAGGCGTCCTTCCTGAGGGCTGGAGTGTACCCCGAGCGTGTTGGGGTGAGTGGCAGGGCAGGGAGGGGAGGGGGCATGCTGCTTATAATAGGAACCTGGGGTCCCATCCTCAGTGATGCCAACCCATGCCATGTTTGCAAGCCCTCACTGAGCTAAAAACTAACAAACCTCCCCCTCCCTGTGCTGGGGCGGGTTCAGAGTTAGGCATTCCTCCCCCCCTCCAATGGCAGTTTTGTGTCCACATCTCTACCACAGATGGCATTTCCTGCATCCCTGTCATAGGATGGTGGTTTCTCATGACTGCCTCCTCTTTTCACTCTTCTTCCACCGTGGCAGCGTCTGGGGTTGCCTTAGAGTTGGGGTACGGTGCCCTGGGTTCACTGAATCCCTCCCCTTTTCCTCCGTGTATCTGCTTCGGCTCTGCCCGCTGGTGCCGGCCGCTGTGGCGATGCTGGTGTGGTGACCTCTGTGACCTCGGTGCGGGCCTGCCAGGACAAGGAGAAAGTGAGTGTGCCCCTCCCTCGCCTCCTGCCATGCGTCTTCAGCCTGGCACCGCCTCTGGCCCGGTCCTTAGAATAAAGAAGGGATCTTAGAGATGTCCTTTCCTAATTTATTGACTGGGAAACAGAGGCAAATCCTAGGCCCTAGAATCAGAGACAAGATGAAACGAGGGTCTGGGGTCCTGAGAGGCCCTGGGATGGGCAGAGCCCAGCGACCAGAGCATATGGGGGAGCTGGTGTCCATGTGTTCAGGCCAGGTGCTTCTCGCTGTGCCTCGGTGTCCCAGGTACCCTCGGAGGGAAGGGGCTGATGCCTGGAACCTGGCTTCAAGGTCCCAGCCACCCTGATGCCCCCCGTTCCCAACGGTAGGCCAGCGAGACCGAGGAGAATGGCTCAGACAGCTTCATGCACTCCATGGACCCGCAGCTGGAGCGACAGGTGGAGACCATCCGGAACCTGGTAGACTCGTACATGGCCATTGTCAACAAGACTGTGCGGGACCTGATGCCTAAGACCATCATGCACCTCATGATTAACAATGTGTGTGTGCACCCCCAGTGGGGGTCTGGTGGGTGCTCTTGTGGGACCGGGAAGGTGGGCAGCCAGGTTGGCCTAGGGGAGGCTGAGCCAGGCCAGTGGGACCCGGTCTAGGGAGGGAGGCATGGATCCACACCAGAACCACGTAGTAGGAAAACATGTGATGCGAGTTTCATAGATTACTTGGTAGATTCGCATTACTCAAGTTGTTCCAAACACGCTTGAAAGCTTCACAAAAGGGGCTAGGAACTGGCGTTTTTCGAGAACACCCAGACGGTGTTTTGAAATATACACTCCACAGAACCACTACCGCTGTTTGAATGCTGGCTTTGCCACAAATTCCCTGTGTAACTGTAAGCAAACACACTATCCTCTCTGAGCCTGTTTCCTTATATGTAAAGTATGGATAATAATAGAGCTGCTGAGTAAATAAATATAAAGTGCATAGCAATACAGTGCCTGGCACATAGGAGGCGCTCAAAACATATTTGAATAACAAATGAGTAAAATAGGCCTATGGCAGAGAAAGGGAAAAAAAAAGCAACCTGAGCATCTGTCCATGAATGTCCCAGAACCTAGGCCAGGGAACCCACCCCTTCCCTACACGCGGGGACTCTCATCTCCCCCAATCCAGGCACACCGTCGCAACCCGGTACTCGAGGGCTCAGAAAGTTTTAAACTGTCTTCCTTATTTTGGCCCAGTGGAGCATGCGAGTCCTCGGAAAGGGTTTAACTAGTACATTTTACAGATAAGGAAAATGAGGCTGAAAAAAGCTGAGGAAGGCGGTGTCTTAGATGGATGGTAGTCCCTGAGCATACCGTCAGAGCTGTGACCTCGAACAGGTCACTTTTCCTCACTGGACCATCTGAGAAAAGGGGAAGGGGCAGGGCAGAGCTCCGAGTTTAGGCAAACCCCTCCCCACCCAAAGCTTCCAGTCCAGGGCACGGTCCTAGCAGGGCCGCGCGGGTGGAGCAGGCAGACCGGCGTCAGCTCCCAGCCCTCTCCTCTCTTCACCTGCTGACACGCAGACCAAGGAATTCATCTTCTCGGAGCTGCTGGCTAACCTGTACTCGTGCGGGGACCAGAACACACTGATGGAGGAGTCAGCCGAGCAAGCACAGCGGCGGGACGAGATGCTGCGCATGTACCACGCACTGAAGGAGGCACTCAGCATCATCGGCGACATCAACACGACCACTGTCAGCACGCCCATGCCCCCTCCTGTGGACGACTCCTGGCTGCAGGTGCAGAGTGTACCGGCTGGACGCAGGTACCAGGGCCGGCCCCCACGGCCCCAAAGCCCCCCAGTCCGGGGCCCGTGGGAGGAGGGCCGGGACCGGGCAGTGGCGCGCCCGCGTCACCGGGGCAGCTCCCACTTGGAGCGAGGGGCGGATCTTAGAGAGGGCGGGACTTGTCGCTGGGCGGGGCTTGCCATGGAGCGCTGGCTGCGGAGTGTGGTGGAGCTGGAACCTTAGAGCCACTGGGGGCGTGGCTTAAGCTCCGGCGACCACCTGGGACGGGGCTTTGCGCTCGTGGGCGTGGCCTGCGCTTGGATGGGCGGGGGCTTCACAGTGGGGCGGAGCCGCTCATGTCTCTCCTCGCCTTGTCCTGCGCTCCCTCTCGCCCGCAGGTCACCCACGTCCAGCCCAACGCCGCAGCGCCGAGCCCCCGCCGTGCCCCCAGCCCGGCCCGGGTCGCGGGGCCCTGCTCCTGGGCCTCCGCCTGCTGGGTCCGCCCTGGGGGCAGCGCCCCCCGTGCCCTCCAGGCCGGGGGCTTCCCCTGACCCCTTCGGCCCTCCCCCCCAGGTGCCCTCGCGCCCCAACCGTGCCCCGCCTGGGGTCCCCAGGTGAGTAGATGCCGAAAGTGGCGGAAGAGACCGCCGGGCGGGCGTGGCCGGGAGGGAGATGGGGCCGGATTCTGCAGGATTAACCCTCGCTGCCAGAGCCGGCCCTCTTCATTCAAGGCACTCGTGGGTGCCAGAACCACGGGAGGTGTGGCCGAGGGCCGTCGGAGCCTGCTCCCCAGGGAGCGCTGAGTCCCGGAGGTGGTCGTTTCTGGGGAGGGGGCCGTTGGGCTCATTCCACCTGTCCCTTTCTTTCAAGCACTTGCATGGCGCTTCCCTCCTTTTTCACTCTTCCCACACATTGCATTCCTCCTTTCTCCTTCTCCATTTGTCCTCTACTCCTCTCACCCGGTCCCTAGGGAGCCTACCTTAGGTCGGAGGATCTGAACCCAGATTCTCTTCGGATATGTAGATTTTGCTCACTTACGCTCAGGGCTACCCTGATGTCCCCACTTCCCAGGCCTGACTTTTGAGCTGTCCCAGGAGAGTGTCCCGCCTCTGACCCACAGGACAGAGGCCAGGCGGTGACTGTGACCAGCAAGGTGTGTGATGTGTGTGTGGGCGTGCACACAGGCGTGAGAGTGTAAGAATGGCACCCAGGCAAGGGATAGGACATGGATCAGCTGGGAAAGGGTCTGGAAGCCACGGGGCAATCTGATGGCTTTCTCCCTTTCCCCTACCTCTGGCCCTACCTGTCCTGGGCCAACACGATAAGTGTGGGGCAAGAGGGATTGAAGGCTGCCCCTTTCCCAGAGATGTCCTGGGAAAAGGATTCTACTTCATCCCTTGGCTTTGCCTTCTTGATCCATGACCCTCTTTGAAGGAAGCTCACTCTGATACCTAACAGTCTGCCTTGTTCCTACTGGACGTATTCTCTGAGGAAGGACACACCAGGCCAATAGCAGCTACTTAACGTTTCCAGATGGCTGAAGGGTAGGGCCATGGGTCTAGCCTCCATGAACCCCAAAAGAAGCGGAGATGGGGCTTGCTGTACGGTGATCTGGTGGCCGAAGCAGACGGGGTAAAGTAGGCAGCATGGTATTGATCGAGAGCCCTGGACCGGAGTCCAGAGCTTCTGATTCACCCTGCCCTTTAAGCAAGTCGCTTTCCCTTCCGGGGCCTGAGTTTCCTGTCTACCGAATGATACTTAACATTCTGCCTTTTCCCCAGGGCTGGTGTGGGGATCAAGGGAGACAGTTGCTAGAGGAATGCAGCGTTAACTGCAAGTGTGGCTCTAGGAGCACTTGGCTAACTTCCAACGTGAGTTCAGATTCTTAAGGGTCTTTGACATGCCCAGGTCCGTGCTGAGGTCTGACGTATGGGAACTTCAAGATTTGGTACCTGCTCTAACTCTAGTTCTGCTAACACACGGGAAGCACTTGGCAAATCATGGCCCTGCCTTGGGGAAGAGAGCAGTCTGAGGGCAGCTTGACTTCAGTGAGCCTGGGTGCTGACTGAGACGAGGCTCAGGTGGTGAGCAGTCGGGAGGCATTTGGGTAGAGAGCGGCAGTGCGGGCGCAAAGGTTTGGTGTGGGATGCCTTAGGAGAGCCGCTGGCCAGAGCAGAGGGCAGGTAGAATGAGGAAGAATAAGCGAAGGTTGCCCTGGGTACAGTGGCACAGGTTGGAGAACCCTCGAAGTCCACAGAAAAGTCGGACTCACTGGGATTCAATGCTGCGGGCAGTAGGGAGCCATGGGAGGCTCTAGGACAGAAAAATGACAGCTGGACCCTAAGAAAGCAAAACCTGTTTCTTATGGAGATTTGCAGGTGGTCCTCTGAGCACACCAGGCATGAGTGTGCAGGGAGCTGGTGCAAATGCCCCCTGTATGCGGGCAAGCTTCTGTGTTGTGACTCAGGCCACGCGTGTGCTTCAGTGTGCCTAGTGGCTGCATGCCCCAGATCCGTGCTGCACGTGCCAGCCAGCGGGGGTGCTGGGCAGTGGGAGGTGGGGAAGGTGTATGCGTGTTGTTTGTGGGCATGTGTGTCAGCGTGTGCATGCAGGGCCATGGGCCCACACAGCCTGTGTGTGCACGCCCGGAAGTGTGCGTGTGCGTGTGCGTGTCCCCGTCCCCCACCCCCAGGCCTGCCCTGTCCGTGCGTGTGAACTGCCATGTTGATTTCGTGCTGTCTTTCAGAATCACTATCAGTGACCCCTGAGGAGCGTCAGCCACGGTAGGTACTTGCCTCTCAGCCTGCTGCATGAAAGGTGTGTCTGCCCCCTGCTGCACCAGCTCCACACTGGGGGGCACACCTAGGACCTCAGAGCCAGACTCTCCTCCCTCTCCCTTCTGCAGCTCCAGACTTATTCTTTCCTCTTTCTGTCCTTGCTGCCAGCTGGCTCTGTCACCTCCCTTCTCAGCGAGCCTCGGGACTCAGTGCCACTGCTCAAGATCTCCATGGCTGAGCCTGGGGAGCTCTTGGGACAGGCTCCGCACCCAAGCTGGTAGACATGGGTGCTCTCCAGAGCTGGCAGAGGGCAGAGGGCCTGTGGTTTATGGCGTAGGGGCAGGGAGCTTGGAGCGGGTCGTGTGTGGCACTGGACTCAGGCAGCCAGAGGACTTGGAACTTCACCCTGGGGGTGCCATGCTCATTCCTCAATCCGAGCCATGCTGCCGGGGCAGGACAGTCAGCTTGCAGCCTGGGAGCTCTAGGAACCGAATCCACCTCAGGGCAGAGCAGGTCAGAGTCCCACCTCCACTGAGCAGCGATCTAGGGCAAAGGCTCTTGTCATTTGATGATTTCTGAAATCAGCCCAGAACACAGCTCACAGGCGAGGCGGGGTCCCACAGCCCCTTCCCCTATCTCCTTGGTGTCATCACGCTTGCTAGTGCACGATGGAAGGCAGCGCTCTCAGCCCCAGAGGAAGCACCACAGTCAGCTTATGGGCTCATAGACCTGGGCCTGTTGCTCCTCGAGGCAGCCTGCACTTTTCAGCCAAGGGGACGACTGTGTCTGCTGACCCGGGCAGGTCAGCGTCTCCGAGCCGCACCCCGGCTGGGCCACACAACTCGCCCAGTGAGCCCACCTGCTACTCTGCCCCTGCCGCTGACTCTCGTTCTTCTGCTTTTCCCCAGCAGGAAGGGCCCTGCCTCACCTACGCGACCTGCGGTCCCCCGACCAGCTGAGGCTCCCCTCTTAGACTTATAAGCCTGTGGCCACTGGTATCCAGCTGCCTGTCCTCCCTGCCTCCCCAGGGTCCCTTCAGAGGACTCTCGGGCCTCCTGCCCTCCCAGAGGGGCCTCCAGTGCTCCCTCCAGCCATCCTTTTAGCTTTGCCCTTTTCGTTCAAACAGTGTTCTTTCTCTTGTCTTTTCCATCAGACCTGGAGGCTGTTGCATGGGGCTCACAGCCCCATACCCCCTGAGACTAGTGTGGCCTGGGCCAGCGGGTTGAAAGATAGGGGGGCCATAGAAGAGGGAAGCCAGAGGGGGCTGATCACGTGTCTGGAGCTGTGGGTGCACTGCCTGGTGGTGTGTGAGAGACCAACGTGTGTGGCAGGGGGAGGGCCGCCCCAGCCTCCAGCCCAGACCTCCCACCCCAGACACCCGTGAAGCTCTGCCCCCCAACCACCTCCAGCTCCCCACTCCCACCTTTGCTTTCTTGTCTCTCTCTTCCAGAGCCCTTGCCCATGCCTTCCCTGCATCTTCTTCCCCTGCCCGCCCCCCTCACACCCCTGCGGGGCTCAGCCGCCCTTGCCTTACCAGCTCTCTCCCTCCTCTCTCCTGTTCTCTCTCTGCTTCCTCTCCAACTGCCAGCCGATCGGGTCAGGCAAGTCCATCCCGTCCTGAGAGCCCCAGGCCCCCCTTCGACCTCTAACCAGATCCCTTCTCTTCCTCGGAGACTTCCCTTCCCAAGCCTGCCTGGACGGCTGTTCTGTGACTTGACAGTGGCTCCCAAAGCCTCCTCCCTTCATCTGTGACTTAGTCTATTGTAGTGGTGAGCTGACACACCCAGCGTGACGTTGGTGAAACTTGTGCCCCTCTGTGGTATTTCTCCTGCCCTGTTCTATAAATATCTATAAATACATATATATATATATATACATATATATATACACACACACACAAATATATATGGCTGCCACAGCCTCAACCCTTGTGCTGGGAGTTACCGTGCTTGTCTTTGAGGAGTCTTGTGGCCCAACTACAAGGAAACAATGTCACCCTGCCATCCTCCTCCAAAGTGTGCCACCTCTGATGAGCTTCCCTGTCATGCCGGCCTGTGGACAGCCAGCCCCCTTCTGCCACCGTCCCATCCCTCCCCCTTGTGTGTGGGGGTGCTGTACTGGCAGCTGCGTGGTTCTCTGACCGCTACCAGCCTTGCTGTCTCTTGGCTGAGAATAAAACCCATTTCTGGATGATGGGGAACAGTGTGTGCTCTGCTGGCTTCTGTTCTCTGTGCCACTCAGGGAGAGGTGGTTTAAACGTTGGGGTGCAGGGGTGGGTGAAGGGCCCAGCCATTGCTAGAGTCCTGTAAGGCATGGTGAAACGAGGCCTCGTGGGAAAGCACCTGGAGGTTAGCAGTTCCTCATCCTGTGAATCCTGCTCTGACCACTAGGGGGCAGGAGCACCATCTCAGCCTGGAGGGTTGATGTGGGGGGGTGGGCGGCACTATGGAGGGACCGAACAAACAGGCCACCAGAGGGCAGGGCCATGGAATGGAAACCACCTGGTCTGGAAGTCAGCTCTCTTGGGTGCTGGCACCCTGCTTTCCCACCCAAGATTGAATCAGGTTTCTGAGTCTGTCAACTATGAGGACAGGACTGACCCTCCTTACAGCCCCATGGCCAACCCCTTGGGGTTCCCCAGGCTTTACCAAACAGCCTATAGGTGACAGACCCAGATCTCTAACAGCCTCCCTGGACATGCTCAGATGTGCTGGAGCTCCGCACAACTGCCCTCTGCTGGCAGGACCCACTTCCTGCTCAGTGCCCACAGCACAACCCAGGACCCAGTGACCAGAAACAGGAACACACAACATCACACAGTATGGCTAAATCCATTTATTCTGAAATAAAACAAATAGAGTCGAATCAATCCCGTCCCCACCTCCTTACTCTGTCCTATGTTATCAATAAATAAGTTTATTCTTGTATTATAATAATAATAGGAGAGACAGGGACGGGGAGCAGGGGCACTGAGTGGGGGCAGAGCCCCCACCCCGCTTCTCCAGAGTAGTGTCGTTATCAGATCACCATGATCTTTACCCCGGCACTGTTATCAGCCCGGTAGAAGAAGGGGATGCAGGGGTTTTTGCTCAAGCCCGGGTGCTCCTGGCAGCTCTGCATCTCGCACAGCAGCTGCATGATTTGCTGTGCGGTGGAGTTCTCCAGTGGAGCCGGGCCCAGTTCCATGCTCTCAGCGAGGCTCACCTCAAGGAGGTCTGGGGAGAGAGAGAGGCAGGGCTGAGTGATGTGCGAGCTCTGCCCCACCCCCCTGCTCCCCGCCCCCACCCTCCCCGAGAGCTCTGCTCACCACCCTGGCTATGAGCTACTCCAGTTTCCTGAGGGGCTGGGGGCGCTGTAGTGGGCTCTCCGGCAGGGTGCTGGGCAGCCCCCAGGAACTTGCTGTACAATTCATTACGCTCGCCCACCAGGCGCACCACCAGCTCCTGCAGCTCCAGGAGCTTCACCTGGAAAGGGAGGCACTCAGCAGCTGCAGGCCGCCCTCTGGCCCCACCGGCAAAGACGGGCAGGGCCCCTACCTTCATGTCCTCCTTGTCCTTAGCCAGCCGGCTAATGTACTCCTCCTTTTCCCGGTGGCGCTCCTTCAGTACTGCCCTCTGATTCTGGTAAAGGGTGATGTAGTCTCCTGCCAGGAGAGGGAGAGGGCAGGCGGTAGACAGGGCTCAGCTGCTGGGGCTCCCCATCTGCCACACTGTGCCCCTGGACTGGCCTCCCCGCTCACCGATAGTATCCGTCTCTCCAGAGAGCTGAATGCAGCGATGCTCCAGCTCCTCGACCCGCTCCTTCAGATCCACGTTCTGTTGCATGACCTCTGTGAAGCGGCTCTGCGGCCAAAAGGCAGCGTCAGCAGCCGCCTGCCCCGCCCATCCCCACCATTCCTGGCCCATGGGCGGAGCGGGACCAGGGAGGGGGAGGGGGCGGACACTCAGTCACCTGCAGCTTGTCCATGGCCACCTGGAGGGCCTGGTGGTTCTCTGCAGGCACGCTGTCCCCCCTGGTGGCTGGAGCTGGGGCTCCCTCCTCCAGCTCGGGCTGCGATGGGGCTGCCAGGTGAGCCAGGCGCTGGCAGTGCAGCTTCTGCTTCTTCAGCTCCCTGCGCAGCCGTGTCTGCTCCTCCTCAGCGCTGGCTAAAGCCGTGTTAAAAAATGCCACCTGCGGGCAAGAGGTTCGGGTGTGCTTTTGTAGGGCAGAGCCCAGGACAGGTGGGAGGCACCGAGGCAGAGAGGAGCTCCCCATCACGGGGCCTCTGTGGACACAACTGTGGGACAAGGATGGCATGGTATCTGACCACTGGTCCCCAGTGGGGATTGGGGATAAAGCAAAGTCAGAGGGGAGAAGCCAAGAAGCAAGCGGGGTCCCCGGGAAGGGCCTCACAGGGAGGCAGTAAGGTGGGACAGGGACGGACAGGGAGGTCAGCTCACCATGGCCTCTCGGCTGTCTAGGTCCTCTGGCACGCTCAGCTTTGGCCGGGGGGCCTCCTCATCCTTCTCCTCTCCATCCAGTTCATCTCCTGCTGGGGGCAGCAGAGGGGTCCTCAGACAACCCCACAAGGGAGGTGCAGCAGCCCAAGAAGATAGCTCAGGGCCCAGCTCCGCCTTGCCTCACTGTGCAACCCAGTCCCCAGAAGAAAAGGATTCACTGTCCTAAAGGTCTCTTCTGGCTCAATTCTATGCTGCCAAAAGTCCCCCTCCTCCTTGGGCTCTGTCCTCTCCCTCCGGGCAGCTCCGATTACCTTCCCCAGGTGGAGCCATGAGGCTCAGCTGGGCCTGTAGCTGCTGGTTCTGTTGGTTGACAGCTTCCAGGAGTCCCTGAGGGTCCAGGAAAGAGCGTGAGAAGGGACACAGGTTGCAGGCCTCCCCAGGCAGGGCTTAGGGGCCCAGCATTCCAGCTCACCTGGGTCTCCTGCAACTCTTGGCGGGCCATGTTGGCCTCCTCCTTGCTCTGAGCTTCCTCTTGCTGCTGCTGCTCCATGAGCTGGGAGTGCAGCAGGACCTGCTTCTGCAGCACATCTTTGTCAAAGGCCAGCTGCTGATAGGCGGCCGCGTACTGCTGCAGGTAGTTCAGGTACTGGTCCCGCTGTTGTTGCAGGCTCTGAGCCTCTTGGCTCTTCAGCTCCACCTGCAGGAAGACCCTGGGGGTGAGGGCAAGTGGTGGCTTGCTTCCAGATTCTGAACACACTGCTTCCTGATTCTGAGCCCACAGCCTGGGGTCCAGCAAAGACCCCATGCCTAATGCAAGCACTGAGCTCTGGTCAGTAGCTCGGTTGGGTAGAGCATCATCCTAATGCACCAAGGTTGCGGGTTTGGTTCCCAGTCGGGGCACATATAAGTGGAACGACAAATCGATGTTTCTCTTGCTCTCTCTCGAATCAAGAAAAAAATGTTTTTCACTAATTAAAAAAAAAAAATAATAAGGCACACACCGAGGGGCTCAGCTGCCTGCCCACACCCCTGGCTTCCTCCCTCCAGGGCGTCAGCGACTGCCTCCCTAGTCCAGAGACACATGCCACCTTCACCCAGCCTCATACCTCAAAATAACCTGCTTTCTATTTCAGCTTTAGACCACAGGCTTGTGGAAAAGCAGCGGTGCCGACCGACACCTGCTAAGTGCACGCAAAATGCCTCAGACTTTACATGCGTGATTCTCATGTAATCCTCAATACCTCTGTGAGGAAAATGCTGATCTCCCTTTTAAGTTAAGGAGACTGAGGCTTAGAGGTGCGACGTGAACAGTGACTAGCGGGGCTGAGGTTAGAAGACGGGGCTGACTGCGATGAGCCGCCCACCATCCACCATCCACATCTCTTCCCCTCTAATTGAGTTCAATGCCTCTATGGCAATGATGACCTACAGCGCAGGGCTACCCACCTCTAAAGGTCAGAGGGCAGCCCTGGCTGGTGTGGCTCAGTGGGTTGAAGGCCGGCCTGCGAACTGAAAGGTCGCCAGTTGATTCCCAGTCAGGGCACGTGCCAGGGTTGCGGGCAAGGTCCCAGGTTGGGGGCATGCGAGAGACAACGGAACGACGTTTCTCTTGCACACTGATGTCTCCCTCCCTTCCCCTCTAAAAACTAAACCTTTTTTAAAAAATCACATAAATAAATAAAATAAAGGTCAGGGGCGGGGGCAACAAGTAGTCGCAGGCTCTGAAGAACCCTGGGGTCGCCTCTCTAGGCCGGAGCTGCCTGTTCTGGCCCTGGCACCTGGCTCAGCCTTGCCCCCGTGCCTCCCTCCCCAGGGGCCAGTGCCTGGCTCTGAGCCCTTCTCGGGGAGGGCAGGGTTACCGTCTCCTTCAGCTCCCCCAGCCTCTCCTGCAGCTGGCCCAGCTTCTTGGCCAACTCCTTCTTGACATACTGCTCCGTCTGAAGTGTGCTGGTGAGCTCCACATTCTCGTTGGTCTGGATGGAGAGAAGCAATCAGTGGCCCCCCAGTGTAGCTGGAGACACCAGATCGCAGCTCAGGGGAAGGGTAGAGGCAGGCAGAAAAACGCCCCCTGCTGTCCGCCCCAACTCATCGGTGTGGGCTCTCTGGGTCAGAGGATGCCTTCACAGGCTCCATTTCACGTCAGCCCCGTACCACCCCATTTTAAAGGTGGAAAAACAAAGGCCCAGAGGTTTTCGGTGTCTTGCCCTCCACCACAGGACTTGGCAAGGGAGCCGGGCAGGCAGGGCCGCGCACCAGCCTGACGAAGCCATCCTGCAGCTCAGCCAGTTGCTCCTTGAGCTCGCGGTTCTGAGAGAGTGCCCGGCTGATGGTGGTGCGGTCGCTCTGCATGTCCTCCAGGATCTGCTTGCGCATCTCCGCCTGCTCCCCCCAGCGCTCGGCCTCCTGCTCTAGCTCCAGCAGCCGCTGCCCCTGCTCCTGATTCAGGTGACTCAAGCTTTCATTGTCCTGAATTTGGGCTCGCAGCTGCCCTGTCAGGATCTCCAGTTCTTGTTGTAGCTGCTCTGCTTTGGCTTGTAGCCGCTGTTCCACCTCCGAGGGCCCAGCTGGGGGCTCCTGGGGTGGGGGGACAGCTGAGAAAGGACGCATACAATAAGGGACTGTTGTCTCCGTAGTCTCAAAAAATGCTCTTCTTGGTCCATCACTCCAAACTCGGCCTCCTAGCCCCAAATCTTAGCATCCTGGCTAGTAATTCCTCGTACTCTTATGATGTTCAATCTCACAAGGCACTTTCAAAAAGAGTTCTGTCAATGTTTATGCTCAAGACAACTTTCCGTCATTGACAGTGGGCAGTCCACCCCTTTCTTTTGTAGATGGGGACACCGAGACTCAGAGAGACTGTAAGACTTGCCAACTCCTGGTACAGGTCTTTTTCCCTGGGCCACAAAGCCCGCCTACCCACCCACCTCCTTGGGGGACACTCTAGCCGCCCTCACCAGCCCCCTGACGCGAGCCCTGCTCCCAGGTCACCCCGGTCTCAGCTTACCTAGCTGGCTCCTCAGTTCCGCCAAGCTGGCCTCCAGCTCCTGCACCTGACTCAGGCTGCGTTCCTTCTCCTCCCTCAGCCTGCACATCTGGCCAAAGCATGGAGAGTGTAGCGGGGATGGAGGAATGGCCAAGTGACCGTCTCCCTCTCTACCCCCACCTACAAAATATACACATCCACCTCTAGCCGCACACAGCAAGTGATGTGATTCCCATTTACTGATGGCCAGAAAGATCAAGTGACCTCTAAGGTAGGGGAGGGGGGCCGAAGGTCATATCTCACCTGCTCTGACATCTGCTGCATCTTCTGTTGCCAAATGGCATTCTCCTCTTTCAGATTTTCTGCGTACTGGTCTCTCTCCACCTGCAGCTGCTTCAGCAAATCCTTCAGCTGCAGAGTGGGTGCAGAAGTAAGCAGGGGCTGGCACCGGGCCTACCCACGCCTGGTCACCTGGGGTCATCCTCCTCTCATACCCCTCCCTCTGCAAAGTCTCACCTGCTCCACACGTGTCTCCAGCTGGGCCCGTTCTTCCAGGGCCTGCTGTAACTGCTCCTTGCTATCAGGGGTTTCAGACTGACTAGAAAACTGGATGGTGAGAAATGAGGTTAGACCTGGGGAGCCCAGGTGGCTCCCTACAATGCTCCCCAGAAGGCTCTCAAGTAGGATCAACAAACAAGTCTGGGTCAATGAAGAAAAGAATCTACCCTGATATTGTTAGTACCGTGTCGACAGGGTTTATATTTACTGAGTACTCACTGTAAACTATCCAAACAATGAGTGTTCAAAGTCCTCCCAACCTTTCCTCTAGCCCCCCAATCCTCCCAATCCGGTGTGCATCCTTCCAGGCCCTTTCTATGCATATGCAAACATGTTTAATTCATACACATTACAGTTGTGCTGTCTTGGGGTTCTGTCTACAGGGCTCTGCAACTTATTTTCACTCTGCTGCATACAAGACCTGTTGAATTTCTGTCATGGTTGCAGAGTAGTCCAATACAACATATGAATGTAGCAGGCCTCCACCATACCCTTGCTGCTGGCCTGTTCGATGGCCATAATGAACAGACGACACACCAGTGCTGGTCCTCCAAATGGAGTGGTTGGGCCAAAAAGAAGAAGCCGCCTGAACCTCTGAGCACCCTTTAGCTCTAACCTCTTAGATCGCCCAGACTGCCTATCTCGGGAACAGGTGCGCGGAGGGCCCTGGCGCGTGGAGGAGTGGGAGGAGCCAAGAGAAGGTTCTCAGGTCTGTCTGCCGTCCAGGCCAGACCAAATGTGGAGCCTCGTGTTTCACTCTGGGGTCCTGATCACGGAGGAGCCCCACCACGCAGGTCACGCCCAGGAGAGGGTGACAGCATGATAAACACTTGAAGGAGCTGGGGCTGTTTAGGAAGGACTGGGGATGCACACACACCCCTCTCAAAGTACATGAAGGTCTGTCCTGGGAAAGAGTTGAGACTTTTCCTGTGTTCTGGAGGAAAGAAAGACCCCCCGCGGAAGGAAGGAAGATCCATGAAGGCCAAGTATTGCTGAGCATGAAGAAAAACTGAAAGGGAGATGCGCTCCGGCCCAGGCAGCCCGGCTACCCGGTGGCTTGGCCCCCACAGGGGAAGGAAAAAAACTCATGGGCTAGCCTGGTAAATGTCACCTATGAAACAAGGGTTCTCAACCAGGATGCTTTTAAAAACAAAACTAAAAAAGTCCTCTCCCTGAGATCCTGATTCCAGAGTTCGGGGCAGGGCCCCAAGTTATAGATTTTTATCAAAATCTACAGGATTCTATGGCAGGACCGGAACAAGGACCCAAATTTTCCAGCTCTTGGCTGGGGGTCACCCACAGTGATCCCAAAGAACCTGGCCCCGGCTGGAGGGGCCTGTACTCCCCAGGGCCCCAGCCCCTCACCTGCTGCAGCAGGAGCTCTGACATCTCCAGCTTCTTCTGCAGCTCGTTCATCCTCAGCTGCACGGCCTCCTTGTCCGTCACCAGGACCCGGAGCTTCTCCTGCAGTTCCGAGTTCTCCTGTTTCAGGTCTTCATTAGTTTTGCTGTGGCCGCAGGCAGTGGAGAAAGGCATTGAGTAAAGAATGGAAAGGATCTCTCTGGTGGGCAACCCACCACCCTCACCACAAAACCACAGACTACTGGCACTGGAAGGGACCCCAGGATAAAGAGTCACAAGGAACAGGCCGAGGAGAGGACAGGAGTGGCATGAGGGCAAGCACGGGTTAGCACAGCAGGGACTAGAGCCTGCTCTGCACTTGTCCAAACCTGGACGACCTCCTCGCCGTGCTGCCTGCACCCCTCCCACTTCCCAGTGCGTCACCCGGCCCGAGGCCCCCAGCCCTCCAGCCCTCCCCCACCCCCATCCTACTTGCTCTTGTATAAATCCAGCTTTAGGGCGTCACGATTTTTGATTAGTTCTTTGTTGTACTGCAAATACAGAAAGGTGAGGTCAGGACTGGGCAGGTAGCAGGTGAGCAGGCAGACTAAGGGCAGGAACAGTAAGAGCAACACTTTCTCACCCAGAGTCACACTTGACATTTTCTCAAAGCACTTCCAAGGCCATGTTCTCATTTGCTCTTAATGAGAACTCACTCCGTAAGAGCGGAAGAGGACGGTGGAGGGATCTAACCCACAGCTGGCCGCCAGGGGCCTGGGGGAGCAGACACTACTGCCACCACTACTACTGTCATCCTCTCTTTAAAGTTCTATTTTATCCTCACCTGAGGACATTTTTTTCACTGGCTTTGAGAGAGAGAGGAAGGGGGGGAGAGACATCGATGCCAGAGAGAAGCATCAATCGGTTGCCTCCCATTCGTGCCCAGACCAGAGACTGCACTGGCCTTGACTGGGGTCGAGCCACAGCCTGGGTACGTGCCCTGTCTGGGGACCAAACTCACTACCTCTTGGTTAGTGATGACGCTCCAACCAACTGAGCCACACTGGCCAGGGCCTCATCACCTCTGAGACTTTACTGAGCGCTCTGCACCACGCTAACCCTCTGAATCCCTACAACCACCACAGGAAGCAGTTAACTGTTATTATCTCTGCTTTACAGGTGAACAACATGGAACGTTGGGGTTACATCGCTTGCCTAAATCACTAGAGCTCTGATTGAACACTTGGGTCGATCGGGTTCTTTAACTACATCTTCATCCTAGGGTGCGAGCACAACATGAGGCGGGGAATTAAATTTTTATTGTAATTTTTCATTCATTTTTTGAATGGATGATACACTGACATGGCCCCGGACTCAGAAGGCACAGAAGTGACACGGCTCCCAGCCACGACTTCCCAGCAGGAAGTGACACCTGCTCCTCTTCGCTGGGTTTTTATGAATCCTTTCAGACATAGCTTGTCTCTCTCCCTCCCTCTCTCTCTCTCACACAGACACACATAAATTTCTCTCTCCCCCTTCTACACGCAGGATAACATGTTTAAAGTACTGTTCTGTACCTTAGCCCCGCAAACCCCAGTACATGGCCGAGGCCCATCGCCAGTCAAGGACAGGGCTGGCACATGAGCTCCGGGCTCTGCATCCAGTGCTGGTTCTGGACAGCACAGCCCACCGCCCACGGCAACCAACTTGTTCCCAGGTTGCTTCTACCAACCACACAACTTTAAAGCGGCGAGATGTGGCCTGTGCTGCCTTGTGGGCAGCAGACACTCCACCCTAAAGAAGGGACCTTGAGGCTCACGCTGCCCTGGGGCAGCTGCGCCTCCAGTGGCCGGGCCGGCTGCTGGGCTCACCCTGTCCGCCTGCTTCTGCTGTGTGGAGACGGCGCACAGTGTCCTCTCCAGGTCTCCCACACGCTGCTGCGAAGACTGCAGGAGACCCGCGAGATCCTCCGCCTCCCCTGGAACGACAGGCATGGAGTCCAGGACGGAATGCCACTGAAGGCCTGCCATGTGCCAGGCTGGAGGATGACAGGGTATTCACGTTCCCACCTGTTTTTTGCCGGGCTGCTTGCTGAGTATGGGCCAGGGCTGTCTGTAGTTCTGTCTTCTCAGATACTAGAATCCCTATGGTCTGGATATGAACCTTTGGGAGAAAAGATAAACAGGTGCTGCAAACAGGGAAAAGCAGCATCTAGGGAACATGAGGGCACACCCTGCAGTCCACTGACCTGCAGCTGCTCTCGCAGAGCCCCCTGCTCCTTCGCAAGCTTTTGCCTATATTCCTGCTTCTCCTGTAGGGACAGAGAAAAAAAATTATCTTACTGGGAGGAGGAAGAAATGAAACAGCAAAAGGCACGCCCCAGAATGCCCCCAACGGCCCAGGAAAGGCCCACCAATGAGACCAGGTCGGGGGAGGGGAGGCTCAAGGATCAGGAGGGGCCTTTATTTTCCCAGGCTGGGAGCCGGCAGGCCAGATCGGGCCTTTCTATCTGCGCCCTCCCCCAGCCCCTCAGCCAGGTACGGGCAGACAAAGAGACTACGTTACTTTTTCTAGCTGGTCCGCAATTTCCTGGTTCTGTCGTTTCTGTGGAGTCAAAGGCAGGTGGCTGAGGTCATATTCCCTGTGCTATGCTCCCCAGGCCAAGGAGGGGCGGACGGGGACCCGGATTTACTTATTTATTTTTTTCCCATCACCATGTCACCATTTATCCCCCCATACCCTCTTTCACTTCCACCCACCCCCCTCTGCCCAGAAATGGGTCTTAAAGGGAAAAATTCAAAGCTCCCAAGCAAAGAGACTTTGAGTCTATGGTAGTTTTGCTCCCAGCTATAGAAATCAGTGTCTCAATCTGGATTCCCGTGAGAGAACAATGACTTAAACCTCTAGAAATAGGGTTTGACCTGGCCGGTATAGCTCAGTGGATTGAGCATCAGCCTGCAAAGCAAAGGGTCGCCAGTTCGACTCCCCAGTCCAGACACATGCCTGGGTTGGAGGCCAGGTCCCCAGTAGGGAGTGTGCGAGGGGCAACCACACATTGATGTTTCTCTCCCTCTCTTTCTCCCTCCCTTCCCCTCTGTCTAAAAATAAAATAACTAAAATCTTTAAGAAAAAAAAAAGAATCTTTAAAACAAATTAAAACAAACAAAAGAAATGGGGTTTGAGAAGGAAAAGACGGCCCTTCTGCTGGCTCATGATTTGGAAGCATTCATTCAACGGATATTTACTGGGCACACACCACAGGTCGGCAGACATACAGGAATGAAAAAACCCTTTAATTCTTTGATTTTTTTTTTTTGAGCTAAAAGGGACCGTGGACACCCTCTAATTCGACCTCCTCAGGAAACTGAAGTCCAGAGAGAAGTGACTGATTCAAGGTCAAAGACAGAGTAAATCAGAGGCAGAGTCAGGGCCAGAGCACAACGGTCAAGCCAGCGCCTCCCTGGGGCCTAGAGGCAACAGGGCCGAGAGGGCAAGTGTGGAGAGGACTGAACAAGCGGGGCGTCTGGGGGACAGAGAGCAGGCAGAGAGGGCAGCCACGGAAAGAGCCATGCCACATGCTCCGCACTCTGGGGCCCCTCCAGCTGAGATCTAGGCCCCGGGGCACCCCACTCTCCCTTGGCACCAGGGGCCCCAGCCCCTTTCTTCAGAGCCCCCCGGACTCTTACCAATTCCTCTATCTCGCTACTGAGTTGTTTGTTTGTTAGATTGCTGGAATCCAGGGCTAGAGAGAGCTCTTGGTACCGGCTCTGAGGCGCATGCAGAGAGGAGGAGGGGTTGGAGGAGGGATGGGGGAGAGGTAGAGAGAGCAAACATTAGGGCTGGGAGGTATCTGCGCTGTCTCATCTGGCAGCAGGGTACCCAGCCCCCTCTGTTGGGGTCGGAGCGGCTGGCCTGCAGGATCCCTGGGCCACAGTCCAGGGCCACTCACCTCCAGAGCCTTTATATTAGCAGAAGTTGCTAGTCCCTCCCCGTTGACGAAGGATGCAGACTAGGAGAGATGAAAGAGCTCACATGGGGATGCCCCCCGTCCCTCTCCAGACCTAAGCCCACCAACTTCTTGTCTTCCCCCATCAACCAGCAAAATTTTCTTTTCTGCCCAGGTGGGCCCCCTCCTCCTTTCCTGCCAGCCTCTCCTGGTTCTTACCTGCCCCCCACATCCCACCCCTCCCAAGCAGCTCTCATCCTATGCTCTCTGCAGCAGTATAAAATGATGCAGCCACTCTCGTGGTCCAACTCCTTCATTTGCACAGCTTCGAAGGGGAGACTCAGAAAAAGAGTGACTAGCTAAGCATTACCCAGCTGATTCGGCTGCTCCCAGCATCTTCCCTTCCTCCTGGGAACCTCTGTCTCAGTTTCTAGCTTATTTTCCTCCCCGCTCACACCCCCCGGGCTCCAATTCCTGGGATACCTCACATACGAGACCGTTGAGCTGCTGGGAAAGCTGGCGCAGGCTCTCAGTAGATGAGAATCTGGGGATGAACACGGGAGTCAGGGCTGCAGGAGGCTCGACGGGAAAGAAGGGGTCACAGGCAGCAGCCTGCCCCGACCCCCTCAGCCTAGGGACCGCTGCCCCCATAGGAGACACTCACGTGCTTTCAGACAGAACAAAGGGACCACTTTCAGGATCATAGTTCTGTTTGGGAAGAAACACAGGAGGTGAGAACCCCCCAGGGGAAAGGTAAGCCGAGCTCAGTCTGACAACCTTCCATCGCCCCTAAACTTAAGGAACAACCTGGTTTTGGCCTCCCCCACCCTAGAGCTCAGGAAGCCACCTGAAGAGAGGGGGGAAGAATCCACAGTGGGCCCAGACCTCTGGGAAGGAAGCGGGGTGAACACTGAGTGCGGCAGCGGGCAAAGTGGGACACAGACCTGAGTTGACGAAGCAGCACTGGGGGAAAGGACACTGCCAGGTGACATGGTGTCATCAGAAGGCAGTGCTGCAGGAGCGGCATGGTCTTTGGGCGCCTGTCACAGAAAAGAGCAGGGGTTAGGGGGACATGCGGGAAAGGCTTCTCACTACCATGGATGCAGGGGTGCAGAGCAGGTAGGGCAGGTGTTGCTGCAGTCAGAGTCACACATGCTGGAAGCCACTTGGGGGTGTGGCTACAGCTCGCCCAGGGCTCGGGCCACGCTGCAGCCTTCCGGCCAGGACTCAAAGCAGGACTGCAAGGCCTCCCTCACGGACACAAGGGGCCTTGTTCTCCCTGGAGCTCAGCGAAGGACAGTAGCAGGATATGACCTGCGGCAGCCACAGCAGGTGGGAGGAAGGCGTGCCGAGTCAGGGAGAAGGAAGCCTGTCTGTGCCTCAGAGGGACCTCCGCCATGGGCCCCCGCTGGGCAGAGGGTGCGGTGACCAAGAAGCAGATGTGGTCAGCACAGCTCTCTGCCTCTTTCCTCTCACTCTCCTCTCCTCCCTTCCGTCCGTCCTCCCTCCAGCCACTGGCTGCGTTTGCTCGACTCTGGTCATTTCTGGGAAAGAAGTTGCCCAACTAGTCGCCTCTCCCTATTCCTGGAGGTAAAAAGTAACCCCGCCCCAACCTCCTAGCTCCAAAACAACTATCCAGCCAAAAAAAGCACCTGAGAAACCCGAGGTAAGATACCCACCCTTTGACGGTGGGCTTCCCGAAGGGCAGCCTTGGTCTGAGGACCAGGAGCCGGGGGAAGCCGTTCGCGCTTCCCCAACTGGATCCGCTTGCTTGACCAGAGCCCCACCCAGCCTCTCTCCAGGCTCAGGCCTGACACCTAATCCAAGCCTCTGGCTCGAGAGCACTAATGTCCAACAGGCCAGATGGGCGAACAGATAGGGAAGACAGGTGACAAGCTGAAGCCTGACAAGGGCAAGTGCTAGGGAGCCACGGGCTTGTCCAGCGAAGCTGGGGCCCTGGGGGAAGAGGCTACACCTCTCTGCGGGGGACAGAGGGGCCGCCTGCTCTCTGGAACACTCAGCTCTGGCCTCTGAAAATCCCAATCTGCCACCCCCCTTAGAGCAAGTGCGGCAGAACCTGGGTGAGCTGCGGCTGGGTCAAGTTATTTGCACTACTGTTCATGCTGTGACCTTTGGCTTCAGAGCCTGGCGTTGCCTTCCCAACCTGTACAACTGACTCTAATAGGTAAGAGCAGGGGTTCCGAGTTGCCTGGGCAAGAGACTCTGGGGGGAGGTGGACACCCTCCCAGCCATGGGCCCTGGCAAGCTCTAGGTCCCTCCTGGCATACTGGATTCCCAATGATCTCTAGCATTAGACATAAAAAAGCTCAGAAGGGGAAAAAAATGCTTTTTCTGGGAACTTAAAAATATATAATGTGACTATTTTGTGAGCAAACAAATTATTTCATCATTTTAAGTCTGGAGTTTTTAAAAAACATTTTCCAAGCCCCTCGAATGCCCCATTCCATTAAAAAGTTTTTTATTTCTCCATTATTCCCCATTTCTGAAAATGCTGTATTTCTGCCCAGGATACTGCAATCGCAGGTTTGCGTTACTGGAGTAGAGAACTTAAGTGGGGAATAGACACTTGTAAAGCAGGGATTTAAAAATAACAAGCGGGGACTATGGGAATCTGCGCCTTCATTTGCCGAAGAACGGAGGGACGTAGGCACAGATCATTATTACTGTAAATACTCAGCTGCAGGATTCCTGCAGGCCTGTGCTGCCCTCCCCGTGCCACTCGAGCTGACGAGGTGAGTCACAGCTGGAGAGACCTGACAAACTGGGCGTGGGCAGTTCTGATGGCTGAAAAACCCTAATACCAGCCCCTCTCCCCATGTATATCGCCAGTAAGATCTGGGCCCATTTCAGCCTACTCCTCTGGCCTGGCAGACGACCCCTAAGAAAGTCAATTAAGGAGGAAGTGCCAACATCATGTCCAGAGGACGTCATCTCCTGGCCCGGTGTACACCAGGCTCCCCGCCCTTCTAGAATGTGCTCACAACCTTGGCCGTTACCTGTACCTCACTCGTAGCCTGGAACTTCCATTCTCCCCTCTTTCCAGATGGGTGGATGCTACCTACCTCTGATCTTCAAATTGGCCTCAAACGCCACCCCCTCCAGCCTCAAATCCATTTAAAACCCACTTCTTCCTCAGCTGAGCATGTGGAATGTTGCCATATTCTATCTTGCCTCTCTCAGCGGAGCCTGCTTCCCTCAGGGGACATTCTATCTGGTTCCTCTATTTTCTCTGAGGCCTAGCCAAGTGCCTCTGATATCACAGGCCCACTGAATATGGTTAAGTGTCCGTATTTGGTTTTTATTCCCCTTCTCTTAATCCTAAGTAGCTGACTCCCAAACCAAAATTAATGAATCAACTTAAAAAATCATAAACTGCCCTGACTGGTGTGGCTTAGTGGGTTGGGCATTGTCCCACAAACCAAAGGGCTGCTGGTTCTAGCCCCAGTCAGGGCACATGCCTGGGTAGTGGGCCAGGTCCCCAGTTGGGAGCATGCAAAATGCAACCGATTGATGTTTCTCTCTCATATCCATGTTTCGCTCTCACATCCATGTTTCCCTCCCTCTCTTCTCCCCTGCCCCTCTCTCTAAAAATAAATAAATATATATATATATATTTTTTTAATCATAAACTGCTCTGTGGTCTATTAGTCTTTTGGGGACCGATGCCCACTGGGCAAAACCTGAAGGCTTGGTTTTATTTACTCTCTCCTAGCCTGAGAGCACCACCGGACATTCAAACTTGGGGTTCAAAAAGCCCAAATCCAACATGCCTGCTCTGGAAGCTATTCCCAAATTACCTTTAACCTTCAAGGTGCACTTCACCTTCTCCAAGATGATAAAAGATGTGGGGAAAGAAAAATAAACCCGATCAACCAAGCAGGTGAAGAAGCAGACATGAACAGGACAAGGGTTAATGACAGCAACATAAAACAAGCCAGAGGCAAAGTAACCCCCAAACCGGAGAAGCCTCGGGACATGCACAGCTGGGAGTGAACAAGCCAGAGAGGGGCTCAGCACTGCCTCACCTTCCAATTGTCCAATGGGGAAAGCGCTACCCCATTGGAACGGTTAAGGTCGGACACCAGCACCTTCAGAATGTCCTGAATCTACAGGAAGCGAAAAGGGAAAAACAAGGGCAGGGGGAGAAAGAGAAAAGTGGCTTAGAGAGAGGCAAGAAAGTCAAGGAAGGAAGAAGAGATGGGCTCAGGGAAATTAAATGCTAGAGAAGACAGGAGGGGATGAATACCATGGCTTGGGCCATGTTTCCAAACAGCCACTTGCTGCCTGGCCACAGGCAGAAATCAACGCGAATGAACACATGGAGCAGTCCCCGAGCAGAGCAGCTCTGCGAACGCTCATTAGGCCCCCTGCGCCGGCATGGGGTGCAAGGGATGAATCTGGCAGGGCTCCAGACCCCCACCTCCATTTTAAAAACCAGACTTCCGAGTAAAGGTTTGCTTGAACAAAAGGGATTACAGCTAAAAATAAGTTTGAAAGACACTGATGTGACCCAACAAATCATCTCACAGATGAGGAAACTGAGGCCCCTGGGAGGAAGTGATTTTCCTGAGGTTGCCCAGAGATGGAAAAACTCCTAATACAGTGCCTGGGGTTCTGTGGGTGCTTCCTCGTGGGAGAGCCTGACAGCAAGTGGCTGGCTGTTCTCACAGCCTGGCTCCCCTGGAGGCCAGGGATCAGGAAAAGCTGCAGGGCCAGTAAGTGCAATGGCAACTGCCCTTTATTGGATGTTTACTCTACACCATGCCTTGTATTTAGGGGTTAATCTAAAATCGTCATTTAAACTTCCAAAATGCAAGGCAATATACCCTGATTTTACTGATGTGGAAACTGAGGCCCAAATGGCTTAACCAATTTGCCCCAAACCGTTTCCCTAGCAGAGGGAGAGGTAGAATTGATCATTCAAACTCAGAATCCTTAACCAGTACTCGACACTTGTTCTACGATCTTAATCATTATCCTCTACTGCCCCGAACACCCCCATGCCCCCGAAGCCTGGCTGGCCAAGACTCACATCCTCAGGTGAGTGACAACCATCAGAAGTGGCTGTCTCAGGACTACTGCCATTTTTAATCTTCTTTTTCTTCTTAGCTCCTGCAGGAACACTAATGCCTCGCTGCTGCTGGAATTCTCGCAGCTGCAAAGGGGAAAAGCAGTGAGGCTCATGACAGCTATAAACCCCTGTATTCACACCCTACTTGACAGTTTACAAAATATTCATACTCGTCGTCTTGTAAAATGCCACAACAACCCTACAAGGTGTTGTAATTCTTATGTAATGACAGCAGAAATGGACTGATAACTTTTTTAAAAAGGCAATAATGCAATTTAAACTCAGTCTTCTGACTCTGGGTTCTGGGGATTATGCTATAAATCAGTAGCTGCCAGGGGACAAAACCAGTAGAGGTGGTAAACATTTAAGTGATCAGACATAAGGATCCTTTTTCATACATCTGTTAGAGGTGCACACCACTCCTGCCCGAACTTTTACATCAGTGTCGCCTAACGACAGTGAAGGCGCACCCCTAGAGAATCTGAGGTGGTAACAGAAAAAAAAAACAACCCAAGTACCACTTCAGAGAGAAGTCTATTCCAATCTTACAAATCTATGTAAATGCCATCCTTAAGAACATCAATATAAAGGGCATTTTCCCTCCAAAGAGAATCCAGCAAAACCGATGTTTCAGTCCCATATTTATCCTGTGGCACTCAGAGCAACCCCCGTTGAGGTGATGACTGGGGGACGACTGCCAGCTGTGAGGTGCAGCTTTCCGGGACCTGCTCCACAGAGGATAAGCAGAGCACTGACTGACGGCCAGCCTGGTCCCAGAGCCACAGAGAATCAGAACATGAGCTAGAGAATTCAGATTAAAAATTTCAGAGTCTCTTTGGAGGGTAGAAACCTGGGAGGAACCCAAACTAAACAAAACACACGCGCCCCACTGACATCTAGAGATGTGATCAATGTTTGGAGATCATTAGTGAAATGCAGGCTTTTTACGCTATCCATGTCTATGGATGGGGTAGAGTCTAGAGTAAAGAAGCCTGAAACCTCTCCGACCTAAGTCCCATAGTCCCGAGCCTCCTTTCAGCTGGAAATTTGTGCCGTGACCAGAGAACCGGAAAGCGGATGAAAACATTAGAGGACTGGGTCGTAAGATCGAACACAGGGTAATGACAGTTTCGAGGGGGATTGTGACATAACCACATTCCACTCCTCCCAACCGACGCCCGAGACGCCGCTCCGCGGTGGGGGAAGGGAGCGCAGGGCCCGGACCCAGGTCCTAGGAGAGGGAGCCCAGGGAGCCCAGGTGCCCAGGGAGCCCAAGAGGTCCGGTTTTGGGAGGCAGAAGGCGAGAGCCGAACCTGGAGCCGGGAACCCTGGAGCCCAAAGTCACCCGGGAGCTTCGAGCGCGGGCGGGGGCTGGGCTGCCGGCGGGGTTGGGGGGGGCGGGGCTGGTGAGACGACTTTGGGGAGGGGGACGCCGAGGGGCTCGCCCCGTGTGCCTCAGAGGCAGCACAGACTCTGGGCAACGTCCGGCCGTCGAGGGGCCTTGGGCTAAGTGAGGGAGCCGCGACTCGGCACGTTTTACCTTTTTCCTGGCCTCGGCCAATTTTTTCTGTCGGACTTCTTCCGACATCTCGGGAAGGGGAGGGGTGCAGGGGGGCCACATCACCGCGATCCCGGAAACCACCTCGGAATTGCTTCCGGCAGCCACCACGCATCTTTGCGAGTAAGCCAGAAAAGGAGGGTCCAGGGCGATTATAGGCAGTGGCGCTGTGGGCGTAGCTTTAACCCTTCAACCCCATTGGTCTATAGGAAAGATGAAACGAAGAAAGGGCGTGACATGCTGACTAGAGCCAGGAGGAACAGGCGGAGCCACCCGCAATGAAAGCTGTCTCCGCCCACCTGGGGGCGGAGCCCGACCTCGCCGGGTGCGCGCGCAGCTCACGCTGTGACTGACTGTTCCTGGTCTCCATCACAGGATCCTAGTTATCTGGTGGGCCTGAGAGGACGGTCTCCTGCCCCCGCCCTGGACCCTCCGGCACTGCAGACCCCCCCGATACGGGGACCGCGGACCCCAGGGCTCAGGAGGTGGGCTAGGAGCGAACAGCACGGGGGAAGCGCATCCCTTCACAGCCTCTTTCCTGACTCCCCATTGCTCTGTCCCAGACTTTCCCGTCCCAGAGTTTACTTCTACAGACCTCGACCCGTTCCTCCACACACTCCGTCCCAGCAGTGTCTCCCCTTCCTCGAGGATCTCTACCCTGATGCCGGGAGCACACCTGCCCCCTTCCCGACCGGCCCCAGTCCCCGGCGCTCCTGCTTCCCAACTCCTCCTCCCGCACCCCGCAGCTCCCTCTTCTTCTGGAGCGGACTGTAGGTCCACTCAGCCATTTTTCCCTCGGATTCCTCTCCAGGACTCAACCGGGACTTTCCAAAAGTTGCCGCGGGGCCTTCCGATCCCCTGTGAGTATGCCTGTGCACCCCCCTCCCCGACTCTTGCCCTCCACCCTGTAAGTCACTGCTGCTCCCGCCCGCCTCTCCATCCCCACAGCAGCTGACCCCGCCCCCCGTAAGGTCTTCCCCGAGCCAACGGGGTTCTGCTGAGAAACTCCAGGTCATTTCGCAGCCCTTCCCCTTCTTTTCCTCGCGCCCGCCAAGCTCCCAAGGAGGAGCAGTGGCCGGCCCTTGTCAGCGGCACCCCAAGCGTCCCCTCCACCGCCCACCCCACCCACAAGGAGACCACCCTGGTTCCCTCAAACACAGGTGCTGTCTCCTGCCTTAGGGCATTTGGATCTACTGTCCCCCGTCGGGGATGCTTTCAGCTTCAGGACAAGCTGATGCCCACGCGTTCTTTAGAGTGGAGCTTCCACAGAGAAGCCTCACCCCTGCTTCTGGCTCAGTCCAGTGACCCCGCGTCTAGCACACTATACGTCCACTTCAAAGCACTTCTCAGACTTGTGGTTTGTGGATTGCTAATGTGTCATTCGCTCATCCACGTGACCAGTTTTGCTGAGTGCCTACTATGTGCCAGGTACGGTAGTAGACCCTGTCATCAGCAGTAAATGTAACAAAGTCCTGCCCCCGTGCAGTTAACACTCCAGTGGTATAAGGCTAACCCTGACAATAGCATTGTCAATGAAAGGTGTGACGTGTCAGGTGGTGGTAGATGTCGCAAAACATCAGGAAAAAAGTGACAGTGGTTGAGGAGTGACCGTTTAAGTGGGATGGTCAGAGAAGTCCTTTCCGATGACGTGTGACCCGCGTGTAGAGCTTAAAGTGAAGGTCTCTGGAGGAAAAACATGACTGTTGGGTGTTTTATATTTGGGACTGGCTGTCTGTGCCAGGAAGGGAAAGGGCCAGGCATGCTGTCCTCTCCGTTGCTGAACCCCGGAGCCTTTGCCGGTGCCTGGCAGACAGGGACTACTCACTTTTCGGTGACCGACTGGTTATACGCCCTGCCCAGAGAATAGGAACCACGTCTCCCTTGGTCTCTTCCTGTGTCACGTGCAGAGAGTTGATCCAACACACATCTCCTGACGATTAGCAGTGTACCTGGCACTGGCTTTTGCAGCTTTCGGAAGCAGAAAGAGCAAAGATGAACTTACAGCCTCAGGAGAAGACTTGGTTATCCAATGGGACTATGAACCCAGCGACATCACCGACTCTACAAAAGAACCCGTGGATTCTGTGGGGTCAGATTGGGGGCCAGGAGAGGCCCTTTAGTGAGGATTGGGTTTGGCTAGGAGTGAAAGAAAACCCCAAATAATGGCGGCTTAAACAGTTATTGGGGACCCAGGCCTTTGTGTTGTTCTACCACATCTTCAACGTGGCCTCTACCTCGTCATCCAAGACATCGTTCAGCCCCTCGTGTTACTTCCACATTCCAGCTGGCAGGAAGGAGGAAGGCCAGGAAAGGCCTGCTCTCTTCCTGGCAGGACAGTTCCTAGACATAGCATACACCATTCCTGATTAAGTTCCACTTGCCGTAACTTAGTTGGAGCGCCGCATCTCACTCCGGGGGAAGCTGAGAAATGTACTGTATTGTGATGTATATAATGGACACCCACATTTTTGGCCCAAACTTCCAGGAAAAAATCTTTTGTCTTAATGTTTTAATTAAATTAATTATTTATTTACATTTAGGTACTGGCTTTTGCATTATAAAGGGGCTTGAACATTTATTTTTTGAACATATAGTACAAGGAATTTTATGTAACAAATCATTACAAAACACAAGAACAGATACAAGGTATTCGAAGTACTACCCATGTATAATGCACACCCTTATTTTTCCCTCACAAACTTGGGCAAAATGGTGTGTATTCTACACAGCAAAATACGGGTAGGGTTTTGTTTTTTTTTCCAGAGAATAAAGTTTTTATCCACTCTCTAAGAAAGGAGAGGGATATCGTGTGGAGAGACACGCCAGCGTTTTAAAAAAGATTTATTTATTTTTAGAGAGAGGGGAAGGGAGGGAGAAAGAGGAAGAGAAACATGGATGTGTGAGAGAAACACCTATCCGTTATCTCTCGCACGCCCTCAACTGGGTACCTGGCCCACAACCCAGGCATGTGCCCTGACTGGGAATCGAACCAATGACACAGGTCGGCATTCAATCCACTGAACCACACCAGCCAGGGCCAAAATACAAATAGTCTTATTTGGGGTTGAGTGGTGTCTACTTGTATTACCAAGCAGAAGCAGGGAGTTGCTACTGGAGGACAACTTACAGGTTCTGAATTGTGGATAACTTGTCAGTCCAACTAATGACTTTTTGTGCCACTCAGCGGCCGTCTTCCAAGTCTGGCCAGGCCGATGGGGCCAGCGAGGATTCTCCGCACCTTGACATTCAGAAGCTGAAGGAAAAGAGGGACATGCTGGACAAGGAGATCTCCCAGTTAATATCTGAGTAAGTCTTGTTGGGTTCCTCAGTGTACTTAAGATAACCAGTGCCCAGTAACTACAACCCAGTTGAGTCATCCTAGCTCAGCATTAAAACGGGACCACACCACTGGATCCAGGGTGTCTCAGCAGCCTCTCTCGGGTAGATTGTGCTCAGGCTTGGGAGCACCAGGAAGTAGGAACCGGAAAGCTATCAGGAATGGAGGTGATTGCTCTCTGGGGCCCACAGTCTCTGCCTCTGCTTCTGTCTGCACCCAGGTTCCATTCCTCTCTGGAGGTAGGGTTTTCAGTCCCTGGGGGAAGCTGGTTCTACAACTCCTGGGTTTTCCTGGGCCCCGTGCTCCAGCCACACAGCACAGACTGTGCAACTGTTTTTTTTTTAATCTGCTTTTACAGAAAGGGGAAGGGAGGGAGAGAGAGAGGGAGAAAAACATCAGTGTGCGAGAGACATTAATCAGTTTGCCTCTTGCATGCCCCCAACCAGGGACCCAGCCTTCAGCCTAGGCATGCGCCCCGACCGGGAATCAAACCAGCAACCCCTCGGTTCACAGGCCATCCACTGCGCCATACCAGCCAGGGCAAACTGAGCAACTTTTTTTTTTTTTTAAGATTTTATTTATTTATTTTTAGAGAGAGGGAACAGGAGGAAGAAAGAGAGGAAGAAAAATAACAATGTGCCAGTAATACATCGATCAGTTGCCTCTCCCATGCCCGTAGCTGGGGACATGGCCTGCAACCCAGGCATGAGCACTGACTGGGGATCGAACCAGTGGCCTTTCAGATCGCAGGCCGGCACTCAATCCACTGAGACACACCAGCCAGGGCAAGACCGAGCAACTCTTAAATGTGCATTTCATACTTGAGGGGATCTGACTGGCCACTCTTGTGCCCATCTGTGAATCCGTCAGCTGCAGCCAGGGCCACAAAGTACCAGTGTGGTTGGGACCCCTCGCCACGGGTACGGGGGGCATTTGCCAGAGGCTGATCCCCTGCTACCATAAGCTTTAGTGGACAGGGTCTCTCTTGCCATCTCTATGTCCCCAGTGCTGAGCACCTTATAGCCCCATAGGGCTGCCTCGTTGCTCTCTGACCCTTGGATCCTCATCCGCTTTCTGTCTCTCTCCATTCCCTCACCCCAGAGGCTACAGCGTGGATGAACTGGAGGACCACATCTCCCAGCTCCACGAATATAACGACATCAAGGATGTCGGCCAGATGCTGCTGGGCAAACTAGGTGAGCAGCAGGACTCCAGAGGAGCAAACAGGGCTTAAGAGGAGTCCCCATCTCCCAGGGGTGGTTGGATTTTGCTCGGAACCTTCTTACATGTGCCAACCCTCCCACCCTTCTCAGCTGCCCCCTCCCTGAATGCCCCTACCCTCCCTGGCCACCTAGGGGAGCAGCCGTATAGCTCTTACCTGAGTCAAGGTTTTGGGGGCTTTTTTTCTCCCTTTGTGAGTAGAGCCTGCTTTGAGGCTGCAGGCAGGTTTGACCATGAGCTCGCCCACCTGCTGGACCGAAAACTAGGTTTCCCAGTCTTCCAGGGCCTATTCACACTGATTGAGACACCATCCTTGCCCCAAGGGGCTGACTTGCTACAGAGGCAGAAAGTGCAGGGGTGACTGTGGGGTATTTTGGGGTATTTTGTTCCTCCTTGAATCCAGTCTCACTCTGCAGAGGACTTAGCCAAGGCACAGACCCCTGTGTGTCTGGGCTGGCTTGGACAGCCCATCTTGCAGGTAAGGGATTATGTTAGTGGCCTCAGCTGCATCCTCTGGCTCGGATTGGTGGGCATGGATGGTCAGCGGCCAGTGACCATTGGCAATAGTGTTCAGAGCTGGGACTATCTGCCACTTGCTGCATGGGCTTTATCACTTGTTGCAGAACTGCCCGTGGGTATCCACTGTTCCCCGGCAGGGAGGGCTTCTCTGTGATTCAGTGAGGAATGGGCCCCAAAGGAGGGGAAGGAGGAACCAGGAGGAGGGAAATAGAGGTGGGTGCGGAGAGGAGGCTGAGCAGGGCCCAGGAAGAAAGGAATGCGAGGTGCCCGTAGCCTGGTGGTTAGGGCATCAGCTTGTTAACTGGCCCCCAGCATGAGACCTGTCCCTCCGGGTCGTGGAGGTTGAGTGGGCAGCCTACCCACTTTCACTTGCTTAGTGAATATTTACTGAGCACGTACCCTGTAGTTGCTCTGTAAGGCGTGGGGACACGTTGGAGAACCAGACACTTGAAGGACTTTGTTTTCATGTGACTTCTGTTTCCATGTTGGGATGAGGGAGGGGAATGGTCACTAAAGAACACAAACGAACGAATTCTAAAACATGTCAGGTGCCATGAAGGAATCAAAGGGCAGAGATGGAGAATACTGAGGCTGGAACAGGGTGGCAGGTGGGGGTGAGGGGAGGTGGCCGGGGGAGGCCTCTGAAGAGAGCCCTTCCTGTGGGAGGAAAGGAGAGCCTTTGACAGAGCGGGAAGAATGGTGTCACCAAACGGCCAGGGCCTGGCACCTGGGCCAGGCAAAGGAGTCCGGGTTGGCAGCAGGCCCTGGACACCACGTAAATGTACATGTCCGTCTTCAGCAGGTGACTCCAGCTGGTCCGTGTGGAGAAGAGATGCGAGGGGAGCTTCGTTTGACTCCTCCGCAAAGCGGGCTGAGGGTTCAGCGAGTCTGGGGGCAGGGGGGCAGGAGTAGCAGGAGGGCTATCTTGGCAACTAAGGGAGCAGGAAGAAGGTGCAGGAGGGTCCTGGGTGGCCAGGGGTTTGGCCATTCTCCCACGCCTGCCACTGGACAGTCATCCTTTGTTTCAGCCGTGATCCGAGGTGTCACCACCAAAGAGTTGTATCCAGAATTCGGCCTGGACGTGAGTGACTGAGCAGAGGCTCACAGCCCCCTGTCCATGGCCTGCTGGGGTGGCCGGACGTGGACAAGAGAAGCTGTGAGAGCCCATGCAGCGCACCTACAGGCTTTCCAGCCAGACAGGAGCCCTTTTGTAGAGAGTCCGCGCTGAGTCAGGGGAGGAAGGTGTGTGCCCAGCTCCAGACTCCCAAGATGTCCCAGTGACACCCATGTATGTATATATACTCCTATTTGTGAGTAAATGTGTGAACAATCTTTTTTTTTTAATGTTTTTTTCTTTTTAGATTTTTATTTATTTATTTTTAGAGAGAGGGGATGGGAGGGAGAAGGAGAGGGGGAGAAACACTGATGTGCGAGAGACACATCAGCCAGTCGCCTCTTGCACGCCTCCAGCCGGGGACCTAGTCTGCAACCCAGGCATGTGCTCTGCCTGGGAATCAAACTGGCAACCTTGGGTTCACAGGCGGGCGCTCAATACACTGAGCCACACCAGCCAGAGCTGAACGATCTTGATATGAATCTGCGTGCCGATTCCCTCTCCTCTGGCAGCCCCCATCTCTCCCGGGACAGAGCCTACCGTTGTTACAACAGTCTTACATGTGCCAGGCGGTGCACTAAGTGCTTTACATCTGTTATCGCTAATGCTAAATTCCATCCCATAGGGATTTAGTTTTGCTATCCCCATTTATCGGATGAGGACATTGAGGCTCAGAGAGGCAAAGTGACTTGCCCAAGGTCACACAGCTGGTAAGTAGCAGAGCAGGGATTTGAGCCCCAGTCTAATTCTGAGGCTGATGGTTTGCAGTACTGCCTTTCTGGGGGACAAGCGGGTAAGGGCTGAGAGTGAAAGAGCAGCATGGGGAGGAATTCTTCCCTTGTAAATCGAGCTACAGAGTGCGGGTTCCCATTCCCAGTTGTAACCTCTGCCAAGCAAGTGAGCTGTCACTTCTTCATTGGGTATTGTTTATCATGACCAACCATGACTGGCAGGGGGGAAACTGGGATTTGCAACTGTTGAGTGCAATCCAGAATGGCAGGGTTCACACCAGACTTTGTTGTATTTTTTTTCCATTACCATTTAGTCCCCTTATGCCCCCCAACCCCCAGAAGTTACCACACAGTTCTTCATGTCTGTGAGTCCTTTTTTCCTTTTTGCTCCATTCCTCCATCACACCAGACTTGTTAAGTGTTCTGACTATTCCAGCTGCCCCTCTGGCCCTGTCCTGCTGGACATTCTCATAAAACTTCTGATGTGACCACAGCCCTCGGGAACAGGCTGTCACGAGGTGAAGTAAGTATAGTTTCTAAAACCGGCCCTGTGAGTCCGGCCTGGGTTTGAGTTCCAGCTCTGCCCATTTACAAGCTGTCTGGCCATGGCACCTGACTTGGCCTCTCTAAGAGGAAATAAGAGTAACATTGTATGAATCAGTTAACATTAGCTGCCTCAACAAACAGCCCCCAGTTCTCATGGCTGACCTCAATAAAAGTTTCTTTGTCTCGCGAAGTCCGATGAGGGTCTAGTAGCCCTGAGGTTTCAGAGCTTCACTGCTGGAACGCAGAGCAGCAGAAAAGATGGAGAAGACACATCTACTCTGAACTGACCCCAAATGAGCAGAGGTCACTTTTGCTCACAGATAAATGTTCAGAACCACTCATGTGGCCCAAACTGACTGAAGGAGGCTGGGAAATGAGAGTGAGCCCACTGGTATTTAATGGGCACTGGTTGTCGTCTCAGCCAAGAGTAGCTACCTCCAGAGGGCGCCTCAAGGCTTTGGTGAGCCAACAGCACAGGACCCAGTGCCTAGAAAGAGTAGGCGGTAGGCGAGTCCAGCGGCCTGTAGTGCTGAATGGCAGCCCTTCCTCCTCAGCGCTCTGGTCCCACCCCAGACTGCAGTCCCTGTCTGCATCTGTATGCCCTTCCAGATTCGCCGGGAAAACCTGCATGCATTC
Organism: Mormoops blainvillei; assembly: GCA_004026545.1. Classification (NCBI taxonomy): domain Eukaryota; kingdom Metazoa; phylum Chordata; class Mammalia; order Chiroptera; family Mormoopidae; genus Mormoops; species Mormoops blainvillei. The sequence goes on along the minus strand of PVJD01002355.1, from coordinate 87,522 downwards.
TCATTCGGGGGGTTTCTGGCCATTTCTTTTTTTAATTTATTTTTAGAGAGAGAGGGAGGGAAGGAGAAAGAAAGGGAGAGAAACGTCGATCTGTTGCCTCTCGCACACCCCCAGCTAGGGACCTGGTCCACAACCCAGGCATGTGCCCTGACCGGGAATCAAACCAGCGAACCTGTTTGCTTTGCAGGACTACACCCAACTAACTAAGCCACATTGGTCAGGGCTAGCCATTTCTTAAACTTCCACATCATAATGTCACCAGGTTTTCACAACCACCTTATGAGGTAGGTTCTATTGTCCCCATTTTGCAGATAAGGAAGCTGAGGTTCAGAGACTTGAAGCAACTTGTCAAAGCCACACAGTGGCAGAGCCCAGAGCTGGGACAACAGCCCAGACCCCTCTGGCTCCTGACCTCAGTCTTCTAACCTGGACCCCACATTGTGAGGCCTGGCCCTGGACTCTTACCAGATCGAGTGCCTGCCCTCTGAGGACAAGACTGTCAGACCCATCTCGAACAATGCCCCTCTCACCTGCACCTCAACACGCACTCAGTACCTGCCCAACTGAATGTGGCCCTGATCCTGTTCCCTCAGGTCTTGGCTGAGAGTTACCTAGAGATGGAGCCAGTACTGGAGTGCGCTCCTGCAATTCTCCCACTCTTAGGCTCCACACAGTTGTCACCTGTTCTGGCCCACTCCCCTCTCAACTTCCTGGGTCACATCATTTTACAGTGGAGGAAGAAGAGGAGAGAGAACAGCCAACCTTGGAAGGGAAGGAGCCCCAGGAGACACGATTCCCTCCTTTAGGTTTCCCTCACCTCGCCCCATTTTCTCCCCATGGACAGTTGGCTTGGCTTGCCTCTGCCCACACAAAAAGCCAACGCAAGGAGCTGGGGAGCCACGGACTCTGGGTCTTTGCTCGCCTGCCAGCAGGGAGTCAGGGAACTAAGGAGCGATAACAATGCAGTTCGATCAAAGGCTGTCGTCGGGTTATAGGCGCTCATTTGAGTGGCACCTGAGCAACTTGGAACGTTGGGGAAACTTCCCGGGAGAAGAGACGTAGATGCCTGTGCCGCAGGAGGAGTCAGCCAGACGAGCGTGGGAGAGCCTTTCAGGAGGGCACGCGGCATTTGCTAAGGCCCAGACGCAGAGAACGGGGTGGGCCTAGGATACAAAGGGACTCAGTCCAGTTGGAGAGTGATTAGGAAAGGAGCACCCCTCAACTACAGTCGTACCCCAGCTCTGCATTTTGGGCCAGTCTTCTTGGGGGGAGGGAGACGGGTGCAGATTTTATTTTCTGTAACTCACATGTTTGATGATTTGACTCTTACGATTTAAAAAGTCCAACAAAGATATTACATCCAATAAAGACATGAAAAGCAGACATGTAGGAAAAGATAGCAAGACGAATGGACCAAAATAATGGTAATGCTTATTTAAGATGGTAGGATTATTGATGGTTTTCTTTTCTCCCACATTTCTACAGAGCACTCAGTGTCGTTATACTGTCGGCCGTACAGCAGGAACCCACGTCTACACAGCTCTACCACAGCACCTCTTAACTTGCTGAGTTCTCGATCTAGCCGGTCAGGCCTGACCTTCCCGTAACTACTGCTTTCTTTCTTTTCTTTATTCCTCCCACCCCCTTTTTGGTACCTAATATCAAAATTTATAGCAAAATATCTTTCCCTCAACTCGATGCTAGTTATTCTGCTTCACTCTAATCTTATCTTCAACCCTAATTCCACGCGTTACTAGAAAGCGAGCACACTTGTCGCTTGTTCCTTAAACTCTTTACCTCTTTACAAATTACAGATAATCGAGGGTCCCAGGACCTCCTGTGGCTGTGTGCTTTGGGGTTGCCCAGAGTTGCAGCAAATGGCACTAGGGTAGATTCCAGATTCTCAAGTTGAGAACGGATACACTGCCAGTGCCCCAAAGGCCTTTGCCTTTGGGGCCAATTTTAAGGCACTAAATAGGATGCTTGGAAGGAAAGTTACCATCTGGGTCTATGATACTTTCTTGTGCGAGGTCCCCTCTCCCACATGTCATGGCGGAGATGACCTCAAGGGGGCAGTGTCTGCTCAGAGATGAGCCTAACTGCCAGGAAGCTACCCAGGAAGGGTCTTGCTGGGAAAGTCTCGGCCTGCCAAGCCACTAGCCACTGACCAGATTCTCCCAGCGCCCCATAGAGGAGAGAGGGTTTTCTGTGGAAACTCCCGCCAACCCACCCACGTCAGTAAGAAGCCAACTGATTGTGAGATGTGATAGTGACATGTCTCCGGCCTGCCAGATGGCGCTGCCCAGGGTAACTGACACTGCAAGTGTGCAGTTTTTTTGACCACATCCAGTGACCTGAAGATATTTATCACCTGGCACATACAGAAGTTCAAAACGCTAAGGCAATACAGCCTGCATACTTATCCCTGGGAACCGGAAGAGGTCATTTCTGGGCAGCCTGACCTCACTGCGGTAGAGTCATCCGATAGTACCCTACTTTTGCTCAGAAAAAGGGGACACCTCGGGGAGGGAGAGAAAGGAGACAGACCAGGCAAAGGGCCCAGTTACAAGCAAAGGTTTCCCCAGAGAAGGGTGCAATGGTAGTAATATCCAATGGTTACAAAACGCTGTGGGTTAGTGTGGCTAGGTGAGGTACTCTCACACATCCCTAGTTCAGTGTTCCTAGACTGAAGCTCGTAGAGGTGGAGCGACTTGCTCAAGGTCACAGGTTCAAATTCCTGAGCCTGGCTGCTGGTGCGTGGTCCTGCCTCCCCAGCAGAGGCCTATCCTCTCTTTAGTCTCTCACCCAAGGTCATGCATTAATAAAAAGAATGAGAACTTGAACACAGAGCTCCCTGAGTCCTTAAGCCCAAGGTCTTACCCAAAACTCGCTGCTTTGCCTATTACAAGTTGCATCTGCCCAAGGCCCTGAGCTACAGCCAGACCAGCGGCCAGAAATGAACAGCCTCAGCTTTGGCTTTGGGCTGGATGGACCGTGACCCCATCTCCTAATTTCCTCCAGTGGGAGGTTTTACTCTCTTCTCACTGAGTCTCTCATTCCCAATGTCAGGAACTCTGAACAGGAGCAGATCCTCTCCTGACCTTTAGCTCCCTGAGTTTCTTGTCGTCATCCCAGGATCCCAAAGGGTCTCAGCTGCAATAATAATGCTGGCAGCTCATATGTTGGGCGCATGCTCTGTGCCGGGCCCCAAGCCTCACGCTCAGTGTGACTATTGCATGCATTCCTAATGGCAGCCCTGAGAGGTATGTAGTTATCCCCATTTTCCAGATGAAAGAAATGAGACTCAGAGAGGTTAAGTCACTTTCCCAAAGAAACACAGCTAAGCAGCAGACTCAGAGATTGAAGGTTCCAAGGTCATGCTCTTTAATTATTTGTTTAATAAAGATCTTATTTATTTTCAGAGAGAGGGGAAGGGAGGGAGAAAGAGAAAGAGAGAAGCATCCACTGGATGCCTTTTGCAAGCCCCTAACTGGGGACCTGGCCTGCAACCCAGGCCTGTGCCCTGACTGGGAACCGAACCAGTGAATGACCTTTCGGTTCGCAGGGCAATGCTCAGTCCACTGAACCACACCGGCTGGAGCTGGACGTGCTCTTTAAAGACCTGGAAATAGTTTCTAAATCTCTGAGTATCACAATTACGTGAGAGGGCTTATAAAAATAAAGACCTGGGTCCCTAACCCCTCTGGAGGGATCCTGATTTTGCAGGACTGGGGCCGGCCTGTTTTTAATGAGCGACCCAGGTGTCCTTGGGACCTGGCCTCTCTGGTCAGTGTTCCTTAATAATTGACCAAATTGCTTTTAAACACCAGTAATAATGTCCAGTCAAACCCTTCCTCCAAACCAGTCATCTTTAAACCCATTTCCAGACCAGCCGGCCCCTCAGAGCCAGCTCTAGATCAGACCCAGGTGAATTTCCTCCGGCTTCTCCCCAGAGCCTCTCCCAGGCTCGGGCATTTGTCAGCTCCGTTCCTGGGCTGGCGTTTTTCTGCTGCTCCACCCTCCACCCTGGCACCTGCAGACCTGCCCAGCTGGTTTGCCAGGGAGGAGCTCGTCCTGTTTGCCATCTTAGGGCTCTTCTAGATCCTGGCTTATTAGGGGCTCAGATAGTGCCTGTGGGGGTTGGGGTGGGGACCACATGGCTCTGGGTGGGCTGGTGGGGGGGGTAGTGTCACTTTGAACACAGGTTTCTTTGCTGATCACTAGTGGGCTGGAAGGCCCCAGGACAGACCCACCGCCCTACCAGTCATGCCTGAGCCACCCACCTGATGCTTGTCTCTTAATCAACCCCCACCGCCCCCAGCAGCACCCTGAACCCAGTCTCACCCAGACAGGAACTTCTTTGTGTGACTAATGTCAGTCCCTCCTGCTATCCAGCCCATCTCCAGATGAGTCCCACGCCTCCTGCTGAGGCACTGACTCTAAGGAGGGACTGATAGGAAATCAAGATGTTGATAATACGGTGGTGGATATGGTTTTTTGTTTGTTTTTTATCCTGTGGCCACACAGAGTAAGCTGTCTAGGCTGTGCCATGTGCAGATAGATACGGGAAGCGGGGTGGGGGCTCCACCTCACCAGGCCTCAGTTTCTGCATCTCTGAAGTGCGTGCACTGATACCCTCTGCGGCCACTTCACAGGGGGATCATAGGTATACAGGCTGGTTTGATGACAGTAAAGACAGAGGCAAATGTCAGCTCGTTGTGATGATGATACACTTGTGTGTTCTAAGTATATTTCTGGTCACTGAGGAATGCAAGTTCCTTTCGGCTTAAAGTAGGACTTTAGCCTTGGCTGGTGTGGCTCAGTGGATTGGTTGCGAGCCTGTAGACTGAAGGTCGCCAGTTCTATTCCCAGTCAGGGCACATGCTTGGGTCGCAGGCCAGGTCCCCAGTCAGGGGGCGCGTGAGAGGCAACCACACATCGATGCTTCTCTCCCTCTCTTTCTCCCTCCCTTCCTCTGTCCCTAAAAGTAAATAAATAAAAATAAAGTGGGACCTTGACGATCTAACATTATGGGTGCAGTGGGGATCTGGGAAGGGATGGGAAGAGGAGGGCTGGGACGAGAGAAAGGGGAGGGGGCACGTAGGAGAAGGGGCGGAGGGGAGTGGGCTGGGAGTGTATGGAGAGAAAGCTCTTAGCTTGAAAGCTGGATGCCTGGGCACTGATATTCATCCATGAATTTGGTCACTCCTTCACTCATCCAGCAAGCATCTTCCCAGGCCCTGCTCCAACCCCTGAGGATGCAGCAGCAAGAAAAAAAGACAGCCATTCCTGTCCTTGCCCAGTTTATATTCTAAGGTCGGGGAGACAGATGATAAACCAAAAAAAATAATAATAATAATAAATAAATAAATAAACCGGTCTTCAGACCGGGGGAGCAAAATAGGTCAGGAAAAAGGGATGGGACCTGAAGCTTATAAAATCTGGGCTTGCCCTCTGCCCCAGTACGTATTGTACTGATTCAAATTTAAGTGCTGGGCACCTATGGGCAGTTTAATAGGGTGGGAAGATGTCAGAAGATGGAGCCCCACAGGAGGGGAGGGAGGAAGCCTGTGGATACCTGGGGGGGGACTAGCAGGCGGTGGCTGGAGTGTTCAAGGAACAGGATAGAAGCCAATGTGGATGCAGCTGGCGATCAAGGAGGAGAGCAGGGAAAAGACAGGATATGGGGCAGAACTGGGGGCCTTTCGAGCCACCGTAAGGACTTTGGCTTCTGTTCTGGGTGAGACGGGGAGGAGCTTTGAGCAGAAAGATAACTCCTTCTGTCCACTGGGTGGAGGGGGTACAAGGGTGGACACAGGCAAATAGTGAGTAATGGTCTGATTCTGGAACCAACGGTATTTGAAAATAAAGCCAGTAGAATTTGTTGATGGAAAGAGGCCCGCCAGGATTTTGGCCTGAGCGACTGGAAGGGTAGAGTTGTGATTTACTGGAACGAAGAAGCCTGCGGCAAAAGCAGGGTGGAGGGGAAGATACGGGCTTAGGCTTGGGTTCTATTAAGTTTGTGATGCCAAGTGAACATGGTAGTGGAATGTTAAGCAACAGATATTTGGGGATGGAGCTCACGGGGCAGGGCAGGTGAGAGGGATAAACGTGAGTACCAGCCATGTCACATATCAACCATATTGACTGCCATGTGAATGTTTGTTTTTTTCTTTTTCTAATTGACTTGAGAGAGACATTGATTTGTTGTTCCACTTATTTATGCATTCACTGGTGATGTTATAGGACAGGAGACCTGGCTCTGAGTGGGTCTGCTTGGGGCCAGCTTGTAGTGTTTGGGTTCAATGTCACGTCATGAGTCCAGGTGACTTTGAGGCTATGTTTATTAAAGCTGGGGACAGTGAAACAAAGAGGGATTGGGCATAGAAGAAGCTATAGGAGGGCCTAAGCTGGGCTGCTGTAGCTTCCTGGGAAGTCAGAGAAGAGGGTCTCAAAGAGTTAGCCTGGGACAAGATGCAGCTGCCCACTGCTCCCCTGGTTGCAAGTTTCACGGGGACCTTGGGGTTTAGGACATGCATGCCTGTGGGGGACGAAGAGCGGGAGGGGAAGGCACCAGGGCAGGCAAGCCCCCCAGAGGGACAGCGGTGCCTACTGTGCTCAGCCTTTTGTCTGGAGCGCCTTGTCTCTCCCCTACAGGCGGGGAATTTTAGAGGAGGTCTCAGGGGAGGTTTCAGCAGAATATGCATCAGTTCTCCAGGTGTGCTCTTTCCGGGTCATGGTCTCTCCTGATTGACCAGGGCCAGGATAGGGGTCACTGCCACCTACCTGGTTTTGTTGGCTTTTCTGGGCCTGGAGATGAAATACAACAGAGGCCTTGATGTCGTCTCTAGGGAGGAGACATTCTGCGTCTGGCTGTAAATAGCTCAGCCAGCTTGTTCAGCCTTCTCAGCTTCCCCGTTCCACTTGCCGAGGAATTTTCCCAGCTATCCTGCCTCAGTCGCTTCTTGTAGGTGCCTGGCTGAGAATGGAACCCGCAGCCTTGATGTATCCAGATGATGCCCTAACCAACTGAACTACCTGGCCAGGGCAGAGTCTCGCTCTTAATGGAGGCAGAGAAACACATTAACTGGTGTGGACAAAAAGGTGGGACTGCGCACTAACCCTGACAAGCTCAGGGGAGGCCTGCGTGGTGGCCTCACAAACTCAGAGACCAAAGAAACCACAGAGGAGGGTCTGAAATGAAAACTTTTGAATGAAAAGCAGCTTATGACGGATAGTCATGTCCTAGGCCAGAACCTTCCCTGACAAAAGTCAGTCTTTACCTTAACTGATCCCGTCTATTGTCTTTTTGCTTCTATGATAACAGACCTTTGGAATGTCAAGATAACTAGCTTCCCTTTTGCCAAAACCCTGGGGCAAAGCTACCTCACCAGGGCTGAGACCACAAATCCCCTGTTGTTATCATTAGTGTGTGACACGTTGACTATTAACACCTAGTAAAGAAGTTTGTGTCTGTCGGTTCACCTTTTTATCTAGTCCCAGAGGGTCCCCCTCCTTTGCTTTCTCCCACCCCTCTAATCTATCCCACCTTAGACCTTGTCTTTTTTTTTTTTTAAGACTTTATTTATTTTTAGAAACAGAGGAAGGGAGGGAGAAAGAGGGAGAGAATCATCAATGTGTAAGAGACACATTGATCAGTTGCCTCTCACACGCCCCACACTGGGGACCTGGGCCCCAGCCCAGGCATGTGCCCTGACTGGGAATCGAACCGATGACTTTTCAGTTCACAGGCTGGCATTCAACCCACTGAGCCACACCAGCCAGGGCACACCTCCTGACTGTAATATATAAAAACCTCTCAAGAGGTTTTGCTTCCCAGCAGTTGTTGTCTGTTTAGCTCAGATAAGCTCATAAAAATTCGTCCAGGTTTGGACTTTTCTTACGTTGACAATGGAGAGAGATGTGAGGTCCAGAGTTTGTTTGTTTTTCTGCTTGGGGCTTTTGGGAGGTAAAATATACATAAAATTGACTGCTCTAACCATTTTTAAAGGTTTTTTAAAAAAAGATTTTATTTCTTTTAGAGAGAGGAAGAGAAGGAGAAAGAAAGGGAGGGAAACATTGATCGGTTGCCTCTCACACACGTCCCAAGCAGGGGCCTGGTTCGAAACCCAGACATGTGCCCATGTAGCAGGGCAAATCTCCCCAAAGGGAGATTTGTAACGGTGTCCAGAATGTGGAGTGTCCAAGAAAAATATGGCACAGTCTCCCTCCCCCACCCCAACTTGGGCCACCGTGGGGAAGGGAGACACGGAGTAGGGCCTTCAGAGTTACTGCGAATGTCAGTAACAGGCCAGCTTCAGACCTGCCATGGAGCAAGGCCATTGAGAGTCATTTTGCATGTCAATAACAGCCAGCAAGATAGCTTGGTACCTAATATGCAAAGATGGTTATTTTGCATATCAGCAAGGCTAACCAGGAAGGTTTGCATTAACTTAAGCGAGGAGGTAACTGGGAAGAAGCTCCCCCGCCCGACCAAGTGACAAATCACTTGTGCCTGAGAATTGAGAGTTGGTTCACTCCACACCAGGCGGGGACAAGCGAAGACCATGCGGGAAGGAAAGGGGAGAAAGGACTCTTGCTGGTGGGATATGAGAAGGTTCCACGTGGTTTTGGATTAGGAACTGGAGGTTGCGGTGACACAGCGGATGGTGCTGGGAACTGGGAGAGGCCTGCCTAGCCGAGCTCCAGACTTCTGTTCTTTTCCTCGTGAAGGGCGGTGCCCCTGACTGGGCAAAGAGGGGGAAAGGCAGGACTGTGTGTGGCGGTGGGTGTTTTAAGGGGATTTTGAGATTTCAGGGTGACATTTAGTCATTATTCAAAACCTGTATAACTTTTAAATAAATAGTTTCATTCCTTTTCACCAAACGCTGGCATTGAGAGCCACAATTTCTAAAGGTGGCGGGCAAAGAACCTAGAACAGAGGAACCCCAGGAGAGGAGGGGCGATGTTTCGCTAGCAGTATATGAGCCCCCCTCCCGCCAAACGGGTGCACATTTGGTAACACCCGGACCAGGAATCCAGCAAGTGGCCTTTCACTTTGCAGGACGATGCTCAACCAACTGAGCCACGCTGGTCAGGGCACTGCTTTAACCATTTTTTAAAAAATAAAATATTTCATTTATTTACTTTTAGAGGGAGAGAAAGAGAAGGAAACAGCAATGTGCGAGAGATACATTGATCAGTTGCCTCTCCCACGCCTCCGACCAGGGACCGGGCCTGCAACTCAGGCACCTTCTGGTTTGTGGGATGATGCCCAACCCACTGACCTACACCAGTCAGGACTTAACCATGTTTAAGGATACAATTCAGGGACATTAAATACACTGTTATGCAACCATCACCACCATCCATCTCTATAGCTCTTTTCATCTTGCAAAACTGAAACTCCGCCCCCATTAAACAGTAACTGCCCGCTCCCCGGCCCCTGGCACCACCATCCTCCTTTCTGTCTCTATGGATCGGACTGCTCTAGGGAACTCCAATCAATGGCATCGCACAGTATTTGTTTTCTTGCGACTGGTTTATTTCATTTAGCATAATGTCTTCAAGGTTCATCCATGTTGTAGTGTTCACCAAAAGTTCCTTCCTTTTTAATGCTTGCATTATATTCCATCATGTGGATAGACCACGTTTTGTTCATCTCTTCATCTGTTGGTGAATACTTGTATTGTTTCCACTTCTTAGCTGTTGATGCTGTGAACATGGGTGTCTGTTTGAGTCTTTGCTTTCAATTCTTTTGAATAGATACCCAGAAGTGGAATTGCTGGATCGTATGGTCATTGTAAGTTTAATTTTTGAGGAAGGACCTACCATGCTCTTTTCTGTTTGTTTGCTTTTAAGATAATTTTTTTTTTCCCCAGAGAGAAGGGAAGGGAGGGAGAGAAACATGAGTGTGTGGTTGCCTTTCACATGTCCCCCACCGGGGACCTGGCCCCCAACCCTGACCGGGAATCGAACCCATGACCCCTTGGTTCACAGGCCGGCCCTCCGCCCACTGAGCCACACCCACCAGGGCTTTTAAGATAAATTTAATGTCATGTTTGTATGCTGATGAAAACAATCAGGTAAAAAAGGAGGAAACTGATGAAGCAAAACAGAGGAGAGAACTGCCAGATGAGATCTTGGGTCAGGAAAGAAAGTGGGACCTCGTGTACAAGTAGAGCGCTGGCCGTGGGTAGCAACCCCAAGAGTTTATCCTTAGTTACCGGAGGAAAGAGAGCTTATGGACTTGGATGCAGGGAGGTGAGGACGCGGTGGCGGGAACTCATGTGAGTCCTCTTCTGCTTGCTTCTGGCTTCTCAGTGAAATAGGAGGCAACGATATATATCAAAGAAAGAACTCTAGGTTTATGCACAGTCACTAAAAACTGCAAGACTAGTGAACAAACAGCGGTGTGTCCAGACTGTGGAATACTATGCAGCCATAAAAAGGAACGAACTCCTCATCCATCCCGCATGGATGAATCTCAGATGGCTGATGCTGAAAAAAGACAGTCTCCAAAGTTTATACACTGTTGTAACTTTTGTAGTATTTTAGTAAAAGTCTTACCTTTGCCTTAATCATGCCCCCTCCCTTGTTTCTGTGCATCTACATTAACACATCTTTGAAATGCCTCTTTTCAGATCCCTCCCTTTAATATGTGACCACCCTGAAGCAAGCAAATAATCTTAACTCTCTTGTAATCCAATCCCCCCTTTTTCCCACCTTCATTTAGTCTTCCTTATGTTCCCTCCTTAAGTTCACATCCACAAAAGAAACTGCAAACATTGTCTGGAGCATCTGAGGCCTTGCTCCCCGGCATATGTCCTCAGATTTGGCCCAAATAAACTCATAAAAGTTCTCTATGGGTTTGGACATCTCAACAACATCAAGTTCCTAGCACCAGAGCAGTGGCTGGCCCCCAGAAGTATGCGATGATGTGGGGAAGGGCTGAACTAGGGAGTGTCATTTTAATCCCCATTCCGTAAAAATTAACATAAACAGAGCCACTTTAAAATGGAGTCAGAGCTGCCATCCCAGATGAAGTGCCTTGCAGGTCTCACTCCTCGAACCTCTGGATGTTAAAACTGGGCAGATTAACCTTTGGGCCAGGCCTAGGGCAACATTATGTCAAAAACAACTGTTTGCAAAGATAACCTTGAAAGCAGGTATCAGGACTACCAGACTAAAAATTAGAAACATTCCTTAGAATTAACATCACTATATTAGCTTATCTGCACCTGTAGAAATGCCTTCTTTCCATTGATGTAATTGTTCCCCTTCCCTTTGACCAATACCTCTTCCCTGCTTTTTAAATCTTTTTTCCACTTGCTTTCTAATCAGAACACTATTTGGGTTTCTGCTTTTCCAAATAAAGGTTTGTTGCCTCTCACTTTGGCCTTTTATTTCTAGGTTAACAGGTCTCGCCAAGGTCAAATAATCCAGTGCCAGCCAGGGTTTGCACTCCGGCTCTTCTGCCACCACAGCCCAGCTCCATGCACAGCCGAGGGGTGCATGCCCCCTCCCCCGGGCACCCTGGTGCCCATGCCACCCAGGCAGGCAACTGGCCAATGTGGAAGCCTGTGGCTTTGTTGACAAAGTTGCTGGTGTACTTGAGAGCACTTTTGGTGCAGAGAAAGAATTATTTGTACTTTCTTTGGCTTTAAAAAAGCCTTTCTTGATTCCCTGGCTGGTGTGGCGCAGTGGATTAAGTGCTAGCCTGTGAACCAAAGGGTCACTGGTTCAATTGGTTTGATTCCCAGTCAGGGCACATGCCTGGGTTGCAGGCCAGGTCCTCAGTAGGGGGTGTATGAGAGGCAACCACACGCTGACGTTTCTCTCCCTCTTTCTTCCTCCTTTCCCCTCTCTAAAAATAAATAAAATCTTTAAAAGTTAAAAATAAAAGTCTTTCTTGAAATAACCCAATAGTTTAACAAATTTTAAAGCTCAACTTACAAATATCATGTTGCTTACACATTTGGCACAATTTAGCAATTATTGTTCACTTCTAACCTTTTCAGGGTTAAACGCGCCTACTAAGGAAAACACTTTACCACCCCAAGGGATTTGGGGTGGTTTTCCCAGCAGACCGATGCTGCATACTGGCCAAATATTTTGGCCATGACTCAGGGGTCCCCCAGCCCCCCACAATCCTGAGATCATGACAGGCCACTCTGACCCCTTTATTGTAATGTGTCGATAAGGGTCCCAGATGAGGTGATGTGACGGCCTATGTACGCCACATTCCAGTTCCCTAGTTTTTCCAGTTGAGATTTGCAAAACCCCTCTGCCCCAGCCAGGTTTCCTCACTTGTGGATTGGATCCCACTCATCCCAGTATTGCTTGATTTTGCTCTGAATTGTCTACCTGTGGAAATATGTATTTCCATGTTTCCTGTCTAGCAAGGCCACAACTTTTCGACGGGATTTGATCATGCACATCTCCCCTGGCCCCAAGGTCTCAATGGGAAAATCTCACTGGGGCCACACCAGGACACAGCTGGGCTGGGTCTAGGTTCCACCAAGGTCAAGATAGGGAGGTCATGTTTAAGAGGGATTAAGAGCATGGGCTCTGGAGTCAGACTACCAAGTTCAAATCTACCCTTGACTGGCTGTGAGGCCCAGGCGAGTATCATCTTCTTAGGGCCTCGGTTTCTACATCTGTAAAATGTGCATTAAATTCTCTGGGACTTCCTGTGTGAAGGGTGTGAGGGAGGGGCGGTATAAGAGGGGACGGTAGGCTTGAGTAAGCACAGGTGGCGCAGGTACCGCTGGTGTCTCTGCCTAGCCACCCTGAAGTGGGGAAGACAGGTTGGAACTCACCTCTGGGGGAGAGAAGCAGGAGGCATGCCAGCTAAACTGATGTCTCGAGCAGGTACCTGCTTAGAAATCATGGAAGGGGCAGGTCCTATGGGGACGTAGACGTATGTTCTCTGCTAGGCAGGATGTCAATTCCTAGCATCTTCCCTTACCCATAAAATGGGGATCATTGTAATACTTCCTTCCATAGCAGGTGATCGTGGGAGCAGCCGAGGTGTTGAATGTAAAGCTCTTGGCAGAGTCTGGCACATCGGAAGTCCTCCGTGGATGACAGCTGCTGTTACTAATCACTGCCATCACCTTGCCTTCAGGTCACCTGGCCTGCTGACCACCAAACCCACCCAGGCTCCAGGTTGGGTGCTGGGCCCTGGAACAATTTACATCAGTCCAGTCTGTTGGGAAAAGTGTGGCGGCCCATTGCTACCTTCTCTCGAGGTGATCAGTGTAAGTGCCAGGAGGCCTGGGGGATAAAGGAACAAATGCTGAACATGCTGGCTCTTAGCCCTGTGAGCGTAAATAAAATGCACGTATGACAAGACGGAGGTTGGGTCTCCACAGAGAGAAGTGTGTCTCCGGCCACCCCCCCAGTGTCAGGAGGAAGGAGAACTCATACCTGACGGGCAAACAGGGAGAAATGGCCATGCTCTGTTGTTAAAGAAGCCGTTTGTCACAGACTGTGTATAATTCCACTTTGTTAAACAAAAAATAACCATTTGGGTTCATTCAACACACACACAAGTAAAAGAAACACGGCTTCCTCTCTGCACACAATACATCTGACACCTAACATGGAGTTTTCCACACCAAGCGATTCTGCAGTTCTCAGTGGACCCAGACTGGGTGTCCTACATTTCAACTCAAATCTGACACCGCCTGGGGTTAGCACAGATTCCACAGGTGAAGTTTCAGATGCTAATCACGAGTCCCAGGTTGTCACCTGTACTGCTGACCGACTGGCTATAAACTGCGCATTCCCACGAGCCCCTCCTTAGGTTTGATCATTTGCTTGAACAGCTCACAGATCTCAGAGAAACACTGACTTATGCTGACCATTTTATTACAAAGGGCACAGCCCCAGAAGAGGCAAATGGGAGATGTGCACAGAATAAGGGAAGAGGGCAGAGCGCGGAGCTCCACGCCCTCACCCAGCGCGCCAGCCTCCCAGCCCCAAGGGAGGGTGTTCGCCAATGCAGGTGCTCTCTGAACCCCATCATTCAGGTTTCAGGGCCCCACTCTGAACCCACTGAGTCAGAATCCAAGAGTTTGGGTTAGAATTTGGACTCTCAAAGATCTCTCCAGGTGACCTTTTTTTTAACAGACTTCTTTTGGAACAGTTTGCAGAAAACCGAGATGATAGTACATGGAATTCCCATACCCAGCACCGTTTCCCATGTGATTGTATTAACACCTTCCATTAGGATATTTGTTACAATCGACACACCAATACTGATACATTGTTATTAACTGAAGTCCGGTGATTACTTAGATTTCCTTTGTTTTTACCTGCGCCCTTTTTGGTTCCGGGACCCCATGTTACATTTAGTTGGCAACATGTCTTTAGGCTCCTCTTGGCCATGGTAGTTCCTCAGACTTCACTGCATTTGATGACCTGGACAACTTCGGGGAGCACCGGTCAGGTATTTTGTGGGACGCCCCCACCCCCAGAATCTGATGTTCTTCTCATGATAAGATGGGGCTTATGGGTTATTGGAAAAAAGAGCTCAGAGGTAAAGGGCAGTTTCTGTCGCATCACATCGTATCAAGGACACATACTAGCAACAGGATTTATCACTGTAGATGTTGACCTTGAGCACCTGGCTGAGATCATGTTTGTCCACTTTCCAAGTGATTTTTACGCCAGAAAAATGAGACATTAAGGCAGAGGCCTCCGACTCTCCCTGTGACAACCCTTTACGGTCAGAGTTCAGAAGAGTAGCCACAACAAGCAGACAGCTCACACACAGGGAGCAGGGCTCATGCGCCAGGCACCGTGACAAGCACCTGACTTCATTTGTCCCCACAACCTCACGGGGCGGGGAGGCGGGCGAAATCATTATTCCCACATTATGGCTGAGGGAGATGAGCTATTGCGGCCTCAGAGCAGGGGCCCACACTTACTCAGCACGGGGCTGAGCTGTGGGCTGCCCGAGGGAAGGTGAGGGAGCCCTGGTGACTGGGGCCTTCTCTCCCACAATGACAGGGGGTCAGGAGATACTCAGTGCTTTCCCTTAGGGACCAAAACAGAGCTCTGGCCAGAGGCCTACTTGCTCCTAGTCTGAATGGGAAATATCCATATGCCTAGAGGTTAAGACAACCAAGCCAAAAAAACAAAAAACAACAACAATAAAAAACACTGAGTGTCCAAACCCTAGAAAAATAAAATTGGCAGAAAAAAATGGGAGCAGGGGTCGATTTTCTTGATGGTATTAGCATAGACCCTTTTGGCCCTGTATTTGCCAGTTATTTAAGCAGTCCCTTACTAACGGATGGTAATCACGTTCCCACTTTTAAGTATTACAATGCAACTAGGAACATCAACGTATCTCTAACTTTCCACAAGCTAAGCGAGAAGATAGATTCCTGAAACTGTAACTGCTGAGCCATAAGGCAGTAGTTTAAGTTTTGATACATCACCAGAAGCTTATAGTTGTATACTCCTACTATTACTGAACTGAACCCAGAAACAAAAGAATTCAGTTCAGAGTCGCCAGTAATGAGAATAAGATTTATTCAGCCCTACAGAGGGCAGAAACTCGGGATCAGGACCACAGCTGCGCCTGCGTGTGAGGGCTCAGGCTTTCTATTGGGGTCAGAGGGTGGGAGTAGGCTCTTGTTTTGGTGTTTCTATGACTACGGGGCACTGATGAATGGTCGCTGTTTTCTCCCTGCAGGTGCACCCTGGTCCTGTTTTCTGTCTTTAAGCCTTGTGAATAAGCTCAATGAAAGACAGTTGTTTATCTTGCGTTTCTTAGGGGCCTTATGCTGGCAGTCAGCTTCTAGGTCCCCCCTCCTCCTGCTCCCTTCCCCCGACACCTGTGGTATGTCACAACTGCAAGAAGTATCAAAGGAAGTTCCCAGACCAGGGTGATTTAAGCTGTGTATTCTCTGGTCAGGGAGGAGATTTACGAACTATTTCTTCTCAGGTGTCCTTGGTTAGGGAAGATAAGGTCTCGCGATTTACATACAAGTAGGCTGTAAGTTGCTCAAACTGTTTTTGGCGTTGTTTAATTTCCTTGTCTCAGTTTCCCCATTCCACCTGCCCAGGAATTCCCTAGCTTCTTACTATCCTGTCACACTACTAACAGCATAGACTGTCCATTTTCTCCTGCCGTCAATGCTAGATGTTATCTTTTCACTGCTTTTTCCTGAAGGCAAAGGGAAGTCATCTCCTGTTCACCTGGAGGTCTTTCTTTATTAGAAAGGTTAGGCATCATTTCTGGCTTACCGGCCATTTGGATTTTTAAAAATATTTTTACAAACACTTCATGTCATTTGCCCGATTTTCTCGTCATCTTTCTTTCTTTTTTTTAGACAGAGAGGAAGGGAGGGAGAAAGAGAGGGAGAGAAACATGTGGTTGCCTCTCACACACCCTCTACTGGGGACCTGGCCTGCAACCCAGGCGTGTGCCCTGACTGGGGAATTGAGCTGGCAACACTTTGGTTCACAGGCCGACGCTCAATCCACTGAGCTACACCAGCCAGGGTGTCATCATTCTTGTTTTGTAAGAGCTCTTTATAGATCATGGATATTAGTTCTTTGTTAAACATATTGCAAATATTTTTATCAGTCTGTCATTCGTTTGTCGTCTTTTCCCCCATACAGAAGTTTCTCCTTTTCAGTTGAGTCAAGTCTTCTCTCTTACAGCTTCAGAATTTCATGTCACATGAAAGCAGACTTCCCTCACTCTTTCTGCACAGTCATGTTCCGGCTCACGAACAACTCTTACCTTTATCCACCTGCTGCCCCACCAGCTGTCCACCCTTTCAAGGCAGAGCTTGGCTTCTCGCTGTCCCACTGCCAGCCTGGACCAGGGGGCTGCTGGGTGCCTAGCCCCAGCCTCAAGCTCTTCTCCAGCTCTGCTGCCACCCGGGGGGCTGCGGCCTGGATGGCATCCTGGATGCTGTGTAGGTCCCACTGGGTCCTCAGGAGGGCGTCGTCCAGGGTGAAGCAGCCATCGCGCGTACGCCGCACTTGGGTGCAGACAGCAGTGGTCTTCAGCTCCAGGCCGATTTCATGCACCAGCCTTCGCAGGTGCTTCTGCGTCTCATGCATGCACTGCACCTCTGCCAGGGACACGCAATGACAGATACGGGGGTCAGGAGCACAGAGAGCCTCTGGCATCCGCTGACCTAGATGCACACCCCTTGGTACCTCCAGGCTGTGGAACAGCCTCAGCAAGACCCCTTAGTTCTCTAGGGCCTTGCCATTCGAAGTGCGGCCTAAGGGCCGCCCTGTAGGTGCTGTGGGAAAGCCCGCTGCACCTACAGCGCCTCAGGCCCTGCCCAGACCTGCTGAGGCCAAATCTGCCTTGTAAGACCCTCATGTGACGTGTGGGTAGGTTAAAGCCGAAGCATTGCCCTGAGACTTGGTTTGCTCATCTATACAACGGGTGGTTGTGCAGAATCTAAGGGATAATTTACACTATAAGGTGCTTAGCATGGGAGAGCCTTGGCCAGTGCCCAAGAAATGCAGCCTGACCAAATGACCAACGGAGAAGAAAGCAGTGGGAGGCGGTGGGGGGCTGGGCTGGGTGGGACGGGAAGGTGAGGATGCCGTCTGATGGCCCACATCAACCTGAAGCACTGGGTGGCTCTGGAAGTGAGCCGCTAAATATAACCATTGCTTGTTCAGTTCTGGCTTCAAAGGGTGACTTGGCAGTTGGCAGGAGCTAGGACAGCATTTGTTATATGTGTCCGTGATCAGCCAAGTCCAGCCCAGGGGCTGCCTCGGCCGGCAGAGACGGGGGGCTGGCATGGGTTGGCCTTCGCGAGGGTGTTCTGCGGTGATCCTCCCACCCGAGGCATCCCATCTCCTTGCTCCAACTTCCTGGGGCAACTTACCTAAGAGGAATTCTGGAGGTGCAAAGTGGAGGCATCGGATGCCGGCTATCAGCATCGGGGACTTGTTCATGGGGCGGATCAAGCCTCTCACAGCCATTTCATAGGCCTCCTGGGTCTGCAGGTCAAGGTTGGAGTGCCTGGGGGTCAGGAGGCAGGTGGCTGGCGTGGGGTGGGGCGCAGACCTGACTGCTTATCCCTGCCCCGCCCACTCCTGAGCGAGGCCTTTCCCGAAGCCCTTCGATCGCCCGCCACCTCCCCTGCACTTCCGGGGGCTGTTGCAGTTGCTGTCTCCTCCGTGCCTTCCCACCCGTAAATGTAGCCTCCGCCTCTGCAGTCACCCGTGCTGACCGCTCCCGCCCCCTGCTCTGGGCCACAATGTTAGGGATCCCTGGCTTTGCTCCCTATTCACGCCCTAGGAGGCCAGCTGGTGTCTCGCTCCCCTCAGTTTCCCCAAGGGCCGGCCTAAGGCCTGACACAGAGGCATTTCTGTTGACCGCAGGAGGAATGAATGGTTCACGTCTGTTTCAGGCTCCGAAAACACCCCTGGAATCAGCCCCCCGGGTGGGTGAAGCCTAAGAGAGCCCCGTGGGCACCTCCTGGAAGGCCCCTTTCAGGGAGGCATGGATGGGGCCCCACTTACATCACCAGGGCCTTCTGATGGGAGCCTTGGATCAGGGCCAGGATTCGGTCCAGCTTCTCTCTGGTTACATGGTCTAGCAGTGTCAGAAGATAGTGAGGCATCACACAGGTGCCCATGGAGGCTGGACAACAACAAACTGACAAACTCCCTCCCCAAACCAGCCCCGTCCTCAGAATCTGAAGGGGATCCCTGAGCATCCTCTGGCCCAAGGGGTCCCATTTGGGGGTTGAGAGGCCTTTGAAAATCTTATGAAAGCAGGCCCCTCTTCTCAGGAAGGTACACATGAACTCAGCATTCTAAGAAAATTTTCAATGGGCTCACAGTCTGCAGGTTGAAAACATTTTCATACGAAAATGAAGCTCAAAGATATTATGTGACTTTTGCCTAATATTCTGAGCCAGGCCTCCTGAGCCCCAGTCTAGGGTTTTTCATGCCAGGAACCCTGGGAGGGCGGGTGCCATCTGTCCAAATGTAGAAACAGGTGGCAAAGTGGGAATAGCTCTGCCTTCTGGTCCTACCGCGTGACTGAGGGGCAGGCAGCAGCAAAGCCTGGGGACACTCTCAAACTCTGCTGGCCCACTGATCCTGCGGTCCAGCTGGGGCAGGTGCCAGCATATGGCTCCCAAGTTTAGGGAGCAGGTGTGGTAGCTGACGGCTTGCCAGCTCGGAGGAGCCCAGGCCTCTCATCCCTGCTGCCTGACGTCATTCATGCTGTCGTCTTCCGTGGAATGCACCTGTTACTGCCTCCTCCCCTCATTTACCGCCAACCCAAATGCTGCCTCCTCCAGGAAGCCCCTCCTTGGAGCATGCTGCTTTTTCTTCCTGGCTTCTGCCACTCTGCACCTGGGTCTCTTTCCCACCATTTAATTTTCTTTGGTTTTCATGTTATTTTTTAATTATGTAATTCACACATGAATGTTACTTAACAAATCCAAATCAGCACCAACGAGTGTATCCCCTTCTCCAAATTCTGGCTTCCTCCCTCCCTCCCAGAAGTGACAACTTGGTAGTTGTCTTTACATGTGTTTTGGATGCTGACACACACCTACACATACAAATATATATCGCTGCCTTGTCGTGTTTTTTATCTTCTGCAGAAGACGTAGCACTTATGTCTCTGTCCCTGCGAAGCTCTGAGTTCACTGGGATGAGGGACCCCACCTGGTTTACCATGATGCCCTCCCAGTGCCTGGGACATGGCTGGTGCTCAAAAACATGTGCCAAATGAACCAGTGCAATAAATTTTACAGAAAGTGTTAGAACATGGGGAGAGCGAGAAGTGAAGACTGGGCCACCCACCCATCCCCCATTCATCCTTTCATTCATCCATATATCCCCACCTATTCGCAGTGCATCCCCATCCATTCATCCACCCCCATCTCCCATGTCCCGGGCCCTGAGCTACATGTGATCACAGGAGTGAAATTTTACAGTCTCTACTCTCATGGGTGAAAGTCTGGTCAGGAGACAGATAGATATTAAGTAGTTGCTAATAATTAGTTGATTACTATTCTGAGGAGTCCATCCAGTCTAAGTCTAGGGACTAAAGAAGCTTCCCTGGGGAGGTGACATTTAAGCCAGGTGAGGAGGCACAGAGGAGCACAGAGCATTCCTGGAAAACAGAACAATGTGTCCAAAGCCCCCCAGTGGCCAGCCCAAGCTTGTTGTGTCTAGGAGTAACTGTTGGGGGAGGGGGAAGAATCGAGGGACAGCAAAGGTGGGGGCAGCCACAGCTGTCCCTCCCACCGCCCTGGGCTTCCAGGGGCCCTCACCATATGTCGTCTTCTCCACCAGCCGCCCGTCCTCACAGAAGTCATCTGTGGCTTTGCCCAGGAGGCCTCGAACCGTGTAATCCTGCGAGGACAGGGACAGGAAGATCCAACTGCATCCCTGCGCCAAGCCTCAGCGCTGAGGAAGGGCATGCTAGACTGAGGCCAGGGTCGGGGGGCTCTCAGGGCTTCCCTCAGGGAGCTTAGGTTCTCAGCCCCTGCCCAGCCCCCGCTGCCCCCTGGAGAAGGACACTGGACATTCCTCTGACAGTCAGGACTGGCAGCCCCCAAAGGGTGCTGACGGACATACTGCAGCCACCCCATGCCTCCACACCTCTCCACTCCAGGCAAACCCGACAATTTATCACACCGGGCTCCTCTGAACGTGCCCTGTCGGCTTCTCTCCGGCCCTCTAAGTATGATCTGTGCCTCTGCCACAAATCAGATGACGACAGAGATGATGACAAGTGACACTGACTGATCACTGGCCCATGCGCCAATGACTGTGCTGTTACATGTAGTCACTAATTTAATCTCCAAAGCAAGCCTGCACAGAGGAGGTGCTATTATCACTCTCACCTGAGAGATGAGGAAAGGGCGGTGCACAGACGTTAAGTAATCCACCCAGGAACCCACGGGCGGCGGAGGATGAAGCTAGTTTTGCCTCTTGGATTTGTGCTCCTAATCTTTAAAAACGCAGGCCCTCTAATGCGACCCTCTAGCCTCAGCCCGGACAGTGACAGTGACATGCACTTCTCAGTCTTGGGGACAGAATGAAGCGGTGTCATGTCCAGGCTCTGGTGTCGGAAAGACCCAGCTTCAAATTCCAGCTCTGTCCCTTTCAAGCTACACAACCTTGGGCAAGCGACACCCTCTGAGTTCTCTCGTCTGTAAAATGGGTTAACAGCTGGCCCCACTTTGCAGGGAAGTTGTGAGGCGCCCACGAGGGAGTCCACACACAGTCCTGGACGTAAAGCGGTGGGCGTGCAACACTGCCAGCAGTCACTATTACATCAGTGTTGCGTGGACCATGAAACAATGCTTCCTCATGACCTGGGTGGTCCCAGGGGCATTCTCTCAGCTTCAGAATCTTGCCAGTGACCCCAGGGGAAGAGCCAGAGGATCAGCAAGCTGTCCCCCGCCCCCCACCCCCATACCTTGGTGAGGTGAGCACTGTACATGTCGGTGAGGAGGCTGCGTCCACGTCCCACGCCGAGCACTGAAAGGCACCCAAGCTGATATCACACCTGGCTCCCCCTTCCCATTTCCCTGGACCCCCCAGCTCCCACACCTGCCACGAGAATATTTCTACCCCCAGTGCTGCTGAGGCTAGCAAGGGGGCTCCTCTGGCTATGAATGAAAATGTAGATTTCTGGGCTTCACCCACATGCACTGACTCTGACTCGTGGTGGGGAAGGGACCAAGGATGCTTAGCGAGCTCTCCAGGGGCTTCTGGTGGACTCACGAGTAAGATACCATTAGCCCAGTCACACAGACCTGTCCTTAACTCGGGGGTAGCTCTAAGCATGCCCTTCAACCTCCTTGGGCCTCAGGCTCCCCCTCAGTAAACGGGGGATTAAAACATTGTCTGATCCCTGTAGTGTCGTGGAGGTTGCGGTGACATGCAAGCGGCAGTGTCGGCACAAAGGAAGGATCCCAGAAACGGGCATTGTGGCCACTCCCTGCCCTCCCTGGCTCTGTTTGTCGCCCTGGCTGAAGAAGAGAATGACCCTCCATTCACTCCTAAGAGGGAGGGGGTCATGAGAGCACGTCTGCCTGCCAGTGCTCCAGGAAGCAAGACAAGGGGACTGTGATAGTCGCATTTGGAGGATGTGGACGCCATCTGACCCTGGGCACACGGATGGCTCATGACTCAGGGTTTTGTGTGTCCAGTCCCAGCAACACCCAGACCCTGGCTAGTGGAGCCAAAGTCACATGCTTGGCCACCCCACACAAGCAAGGACGGTTTCCCTTCTCTGGACGAGGGGCATTTACTAGCCATGTGACCCAGGACAAGTCCCCTCAACTTGTGGAACCTTACTTTCTTCATCCATAAAATCATACATCTACCTAGTAAGGTTCCCATGGTGAATACATGTGCACAAATGGCTTCATATCATGCCACATGCAAGGATCGCTTGATAGATATGGGCGACTGGGATGTCCCCCTTTCTACCAGCTGATCAGACTTGGGGCAGGAATCCAGGGAAGAGAGCAGTGGCGGGAAATGGCTGTCAAGTTGGAAGTGGGCTGGGCTCCCCGTATCTCCCCAATCCTCCCCCAAGCCCATAACACTGCACCCCCAGGTTCACCACATTACCTACCAAGCACCCCAGACGCCTGGACATCCAGCCGGTGTCCCACGCCAACCTTCAGGCTGGTGAATGCTGGTCCGCATACTAGGAAGAAGCAAATGAGGTCCCTTTCCGCAACAAATGAGGGTGGCTCTGGGCGGTGTGCTTCCTAGAATGTAGCCTCAGGGAAACCAGGCCAGGATCAGGTTGGACTTTCAGGCTTCCCCACCATGGAATCTGGGGCCTAGGGCCATTTTTTCAGTTCCCTGGGCCCAGGGAAGGGCAACCTACGATGCCTCTTGCTCTCCCTACCCCCATTCCCCCAGTGGACTGGGCATACCAATGGAATCAAGGTTGTATGGGGCCCCTATCCAGCTCCCACCAGCGAGTCCTGGCCCCTCTCCCCGGGAGGGAATGGAGGCTGTGAGCTCCTTAAAGGCAGGTTCTGGGTCTGTCTGTTCACAGCTCTACCCCTAGAACCCAGCTGGGTTGCTCAGAAAATAGCTGCTACTTCTAGAAAATAACTACTGAGCCCTGGTTGGTGTGACTCAGTGGATTGAGTGCTGGCCTGCAAATCAAAAGGTTCGATTCCCAGTCAGGGCACATGCCTGGGCTGTGGACCAGGTCCCCAGTAGGGAGTGCAGGAGAGGTAACCACACACTGATGTTTCCCTCCTTCTCTTTCTCCCTTCCTTCCCCTCTCTCTAAAAATAAATAAATAAATAAATAAAATCTTTTTAAAAATGGGGTGAATGCAGGTATACACCAGAAATATTTAAGCCTCTGTAGATCATCAAGAGGAATCTTGGGAGAAGGAATGGGGTGGTAAAGAGCCTATTGAATCCAGGCTATGTTACTTCACGTCAGCACAAAGCCTCAGTTTCCTCATTTTCAAAATGAGAACAGGATTCACTTCACAGGACTGTGATACAGATTCAACGAGAGGGTATTTGCGAAAAGCTTAATACAGTACCTAGTACAAAGCAGATCGTACTTGTTATTGTTATACCATAGAGTAACTGACTGGGAACTGAACCAGTGACCCTTTGCTTCGCAGTCCGGCGCTCAATCCACTGAGCCACACCAGCCAGGGCCCATTTTTTTACGGTCAAAAAAAAAAAAAAATCAATACAAAAATCAAAGTAAATACTAGTTTGTGATATATGAAAATTATATGAAACTCAAAAAGTATTATTCAAATACTTTTATGGCCAGTGTCCATAAATAAAGCTTTATCGAAATACAGCCAGGCTCATTGCTTTTACACACTGCCGACAGTTGCTTTGCACTACAATAGCAGAACTGAGCCTGCTAAGCCTGGAGTGTTTACTATCTAGAAAATTTGCATATTCCTTCTCAAATACATCATCTCCATTATGGCCCTTCAAAGGTCTGGGGCAGTAGTTTGAGCACTGACGGGGGCCCCTGTTTCTGTGCAGAGATTTCCAGGGAAGTGACACCAAGGCCCCTGCCTCAATGTGCCTTACCCAGCGGATGGCTGGTGAGGGTGGGCACACTGGTGACTGTGAGGGTCAGCTCCTTGTCTTCGCTGCCTTCCACCGGGCCCAGCAGGAAGCGAACTCGCTGTTCAGGGGCAGGAGGCTTCCCAGCATTGAGACCTGAGTATACACAGGTAAAGGACATTTTGTCAATTCTGTCCGATCACCTGGGGGAGGAGGGGCAGGGAAGTACGGAGATGCAGGAGACAGAAGAGAGCCCGCTGTGCAGCGAACGGAACAGCAAGTAGTTAGGAAACAGTCTTGAGTTCAAATCCTGACTCTATTCTTGTTTACTGCGTATGACAACAGACAATACTGAGTCTGTGTACGCATTTGAACACAAGAGAAGTGAGGAATAACAGAGTACAGAATATACTATTAGGAAAGCGCTCTGCCCAGGCGACTAGGTCACATGGCTTTATTTTGCTAGAGGATCACAGGCGGAAATGGACTTCCGGGAGACCGGGAGTGCAATAGTGGGTCTGGCCACAGTCACTCACCCTTCAAAAGCTGCAGCTCCACGGTATCCCGCAGGTGCTTCCAGTGTAGCCCCGGGGGCTTGTAGGCGGCAAAGAGCCCGTTCAACCGCGCCAAGCCGGCGGACCCCATGCCTGAAGCCGGCGGTCCGGGCTCGCGGCAAAGCCGGGCGGACGGAAGTGCCGTACGGTCCCTCACCCAAATATAGTCCTCCCCGTAAGCGCCGTCCTGTGTCTCAGCCGGAAACGGTTCTCCTTTTATTATCCTCCGGGGAAAGATGCTGCGGGGAAGGAAATACGGTCCGACGCTGAACCCCAATGCTAGCGGCGCTTATTTGGAGAGCCTTTCTGGGGGTGAAGTGAAATGGGGGGAGTTTTTCATCGCTAGAGTAGGTGGCAGACAGATCGCCTGGGTTTTCCTTCTCATACTTAGCGAGAAGGCCTCTTCCTGTCCGTGCTACGATTTCCGCCCCGAAAGAACACTACTCAGAGTAAGGGATCGAGGTCATTTGATTTGACCTCTCCGGCGCTCCATCAGCAGGGGAGCTTGGAGCACCTTCCCTGCCGCGCGCAGCCTCCCGCGGCCTTAAGTGCGTGCCTGCTGTCATGACGACATTGCTGCGGGGGTCCCTGCGACCCCACCACTTGCTCCAGGGTCTCCCTGGGCTTGCTGCAGGCAAGTGGCGGAGGAGGGAAGGAGTCCTGCGCCCCCGCCCTCATACACACACTTTTGACCGCGGCCTTTTTTCTTGCCCCGCAGGTGTGCCCTTCCGAGCGGCGAGCCATGGCACCGGCCTGCTCTACCCCGAACACATCCCCACCTCCCCGCTGCAGAAGGCGCTGTTGGCCGCCGGCTCTGCCGGAATGGCCCTCTACAACCCGTATCGCCACGGTAAGGTCGCCCCCCGCGCCCCACGCTCCCGTGGGGGCCCTTGCCTTGGAAGCCTGATCAAGTCCCGAACTCTGGGCTTCCGTTTCCTGTGGGTAACTGGAGAATAGACTAGGTCGGGGTACCCAAACCTGGCTGTACTTCATAATCACCCGCAGCATTCAAAACACTGCAGATGCCCTGGTCCCACCCTAAACTCAGTCTGTATCTGTCAGGTGTGGTTAGGGGCGGGAGGAAGAAGGGGCCTGGAATCTGAACTTCTGCCTTTTGAAACTACTTCCCAGGGTATTGTGTCATCCAACCACCATGAGAACCCCTGGACTAAATAGATGATTTATAAGCACCCATCGAATGATAACATCCCACTGGAAATTAAACTTTATAAAGTCAGGGACTGTGACCATGCTGATCCACTGTACCGGCAGCATTTTGAATAGCCCTTTCCCCTTAATAAAGGCTCAATAAATATTTGCTGGACGTATGACTTGAACATGCTAGGGTTCTACCATGCCTTTCTCATCCCTCCCGGGCTTCTTAAGTCTGGGGAGTACTGTTACTCCCACTAATAAAAACAATAATGCGCTCTGCTCACTGAGCATGTCCTGGCTGCTCACTGTCCTCAGATAAAACTAAATGTTTTATATGCAAAATGTTTTTGACTTCTCCCATTAACTCTATTAGAAAGATGTTATCTGCACTTCACAAACTAGAGTACTGAAGGTTGGAAATGTGGAGCAGTTTGCACGAGATCACCTAGATAGTGATTGTACCTGGGCTCAAACCAGAACTCTGCTAACAAATATTGTACCTGTCAATGGAGACATTATATTGTGCTATGGTAATGGATGTGAAAGTGGTCTGTAAACTTTTTTTTTTAAAGATTTTATTTATTTATTTTTAGGGAGGGGAAGGGAGCGAGAGAATCATCAATGTATTGTTGCCTCTCACATGTCCCCCACCAGGGACCTTGCCCACAACTCAGGCATGTGCCCTGACTGGGAATCAAACTGGCGACCGTTTGCTTCGCAGACCAGCACTCATTCCACTGAGCCACACCAGCCAGGACCTGACCTATAGCCTCTTGAGAGCATTGTGCTAATCAGAGCCACCTCATCCCAGTAGATTAATGACATTAATACTGATATCTATAGGTATATTGAGCCCTAACTGTATGCAGAATGATTTGCTAAGTGTTTAACATCAATCCTCGTAACTAAGAGGTAGATCTTAACCCCGTTTTATCATCTGGAAATTAAGACTTAGACCAGGTCAAGTAACTGACCTAAGCGCATATCCTATACTTGTCCCAATTTCTTTCCTTTCAGATATGGTTGCAGTTCTAGGGGAGACCACAGGATGCCATGCCCTGAAGGTCCTCAGGGACCAGATGAAGAGGGATCCAGAGGGTGCCCAGATCCTGCAGTAGGTCCCAGCTCTGTCTCGGGCGTTGGGAGTATTCTGTGGGGATCCTGCTCTCTGGAGTCACATTTTGTCAGTCCTGTGCCTGTAGGGATGGCTGCACAGGTTGGGCACTGCCCAGCTTGAGGGATGCCATTCATATAGACACTATGATGATCCCTAGGTAGGGTCATGTGGTGGCCTCGGCCCCGTTCCAGCCACAGGGCTCTATACCCTCCCTAAGCTCCCATGACACATGCTAGTTGCACCCCCAACCTCCTGCAGTGCCCTTTGTGAGTACCCTGATCACATCCGAGACCTGCCTGCCAGATTGTGCCCCTGTGGACAGGAACCACAGCCTTGACCTTAGCTCATGGTAGTCTCCTCGGTCCCTGCCACCTAGAAGATGCTCCATCAGGACTCATGGCCCAATTGCTGCTCTGCCCCTTTGCTCCCACAACCTTCTTTTAACCGAACCTTTCACTTGCCTTTGCTGGATCCTCCCCATACCTAAGTCCTGCCTTGTGTCTTGCAGGGAGCGTCCCCGGATCTCTCTGTCCACCCTTGACCTCGGCGAGCTGCAGAGCCTGCCTGCGGGCTCCCTTGGCCGCGAGTATCTTCGTTTCCTGGATGTGAATGTGAGTTTCCAGTTTCTGTGCATGTGACCATCGCCGGAGGGTCAGATGAGTGGCATGGGAGTGACGTTCCCAGGAAGGCAGAGCCCTGAGCTGCCACCATGGACAGGAGTGTTTTCCAGCCTCTGTGCCAAGGCTCAATCATTTTCTGTGGGATAGGTAGATGGACGAGTGACGTCGCTCCAGGCGATAATTCTGGCTGCATTTATTAACGTCTTGGTGCATTCCAGGTGCCAGGCTCATACATGATCTTGCTGAATCCTTCCAGTAACCCTGACAACCTGTTTTACTGTTATCCCCTTTAATAGATGAAAGTGAGGCTCAGAGGAGCTAAGCAACTTGCTGACTTCACATAGCCAGCGTTAATGGAAGCAGTATACAAACCCAGGTCATGCTGTTAGCTGCTGCACCGCATCTCCTCTTCCAGAGACCATGCTTTCCCTAGAGTGTGACAAACTGTGGCACTGTCCAGCCCCAGGGAGAGAGGCAGGTCCCAGTTACTGAGGAACTCGTTCATTTGTTTAGTATCTGGCGTGTGTCTTCCATTGTCCCAAGCCCTGGGAACATAACGGTAAACTAGATAGACTGCGTCCCTGCCTTTAGAAAGCTAACACTATGGTTGGGGCAGTAAGTAAAGCTGCAAAAGGAAGAAATTGTCATATAAAAATTCATACAAAATATTTATTGAGTGCTTAGAGCTTACCAGACACTGTTCATAGCCGTTAGGATACAGTGAACAAAACCAGCAAAGAGCCTGCCTTGTGGTAGCTTCCGTTCTAGAAGATAGTGCTATGAGGACAGCAGTCCCCAGGAGAGAGGACAAGGGTGATGGTGGCCCCTCTGAGGAGACCGAGAAGAGGAAGAGGAGCAGCCCTGAGGGGAGATGGGAGGAACATTCCGAGCAGAGGGACTGGCAAGCGCAAGGCTCTGTGTGTTTAAGGAAAGAGAAGCCGACGGACTTGGCCGCAGAGGAGAGATCGGGGAGGCCTCCCCTGGGCTGGGAGGTTAGCCAGGCAGGGCCCGGCCAACCATGGGAAGGAATCTGTATTTTGTAATAGGAACAGTAGGAAGCCACTGGGGATTTCAAGCAGGAGAGTAACATCTGATTTATACAAGGACCTTAGAATACAGCTAGATACCTTCCTTGCCCCTATCCCCACCTGCCAACACATACACATTCCAAAAAGGACCTCTGAAGTGGCTATCCAACCCAGCTGCAGGAGCCAGCAGACTGGAGGAGGCGAAGGAGTGAGTGAAGGCTTCTTTGAAACTGGGCTTCTCATCCTTGGCACTATTGACTTTTGGGCTGTATAATTCTTTCTTGTGGGGAGGGCTGTCCTGTGCCTTGTAGGATGGGACGTTTAGCAGCATCCCTGGCTTCTACCCACTAGACAGCAGTAACACCCCCTCCCCCTAGTTGTAACACCCACAGAGGTCCCCAGCTGAGAACCACTGCCCTGGAAGGTTACTATCCCTGAGGAAAATAACCCGCCCCACACATCCCTGATACTCCCCGCTGCCCCATTTTATACCGTCTTCCCCAGATTTCACCAGCATGCAGCCTGTTTCATCAGTGGGAAACCCACCAGGTTGACCTGCCCCAGGTGTCACCTGGGGAGGGACGGCCTTCTTCTGAGGTTCCCCGAGAGCCTTTTGTCCTGTCACTGCAGAGGGGATGGGACTGCCAGGGCCTCCCTGGGCACTGTGCCAGTCACAGCCCTAATTGGGGTAACAGCCCTTGAGATTGTGACACTGCCAGAGGACAGGAACCAACAGCCCACAGGTGGAACACCTTTGTACCGGCAGAGATTTAGATCAGGGTTCAAAGGGAGGCTGCCCTCCCTGAGGTGGACGCTGATAGGGAATGTGCTCATCCTTGTGACATCAAGATTACAGGTCTGAGCTTTGGAGTTAAGAGTAGCTTGAGTTGGAAAAGGAAAAAAGAGAAAAAAGAAAGAATAACTTGAGCTGGAATCCTGCCTCTCTTCTCAGCATAATGGCCCTGGGCAAGTCATTTGAGCCTCTCTGAGGCTCAGGTTCCTTTTCTGAGAAAAAGGGACCTGATGTTTATCTTCCAGGGCACTTATATGGCTTATCAATAATGGATGTTAAAGCTACTGGCTTTGGAATCCAGCAAACTTTGTTTCAAACTCGGGCTCAGCCATTTGACTAGCTGTGTGACCTTGGATAAGTTACTTTATCTCTCTGAGCCTCATTTTTCTTATCCGTATCTGAGGCTCATAACAGTATCTGTCCTTTAGACGGTCAGGGGAATGGAGTATAATGTACGCAAAGGACGCCTTACAGTGCAGGCACATAGTAGGGACTCAGTAAGTGTAGCTGCTGTTACCTGGCTCACACACAGCTTCACGCAGCAAATAGAACATTGCAGAAGACATTAGGACCCAGGACCCACTGAGGCCACGGACAGACCATGACACTGAGCCAGCAGCCCCAAAATAGTGAAGACACCAAACCTCTCAGCCTCTGGACAGGCTGAGACCATGCTTTGGGAACAGAGACACTGGACTCTTCCCACTCAGCGCGCTACTGAGGACCCAGAGGAGCAGTGGCTGGGTGAAATAAGGACAGTTAACATTCCTACCTGGGGCTAGAAAAGTTCCTGGGACTGGCTTTTTACCCGCACATTCAAGAGACGCGTCGTCATGCATGCCCTGAAGATAAAACAGCGATCAATCAAAAAGAAAAAAGCAACCCAACAGCGATCAAATCCCCTTGTCCTGTGTGGCTGACAGGCTGCTGCAGCACTTGCTCATGGAAATAGAACGCAAGCCACGTAGGACATTTAAAGTCTGCCGCAAGCTACTTTAATAAAGCAAGAAGAAACAAGTGGAATTGATTGTAATAACATTTAACCCAGTGTATCTAAAATATCGTTTCAACAAGTCAGTATTTTTTAACTATTGAGAGTTGGCGTTTTTTCTCATACTAAGTCTTTGAAGTCCAGTGTGTATTTTTCATGTACAGCACCTCTGTACTGTAGAGTTGGAACTTGCCACATTTCAAGGCTCCATGACCACATGTGACGAGTGGTGCTATACCGCGCAGCCCAGGTCTGGGAGGGAGACATTAACAAGGCCCTGCATTAAATATCACAATACAATCATGCTGAGTGCCACAGGAAGGTGCAGGGTCCCACAAGAGACCATAACATGGGCCTGATCAGCGCGAAGGTCAGGAACGGTCTCCCCGTGGAGGGTACGCTGAAGCCAGGCCATAAAGGATGAGCAGGAATGACCAAGGTGAAGATGAGGGTGGTGGGAGACCGCACCTAGGATCTTCCAAAGGCACTCTACGACCCTCAGCTCATGCTAGGAATCTTTTTATTCAATTTCTAATTGTGGTAAAACAATCAACAAAAAAAACCCCATAAAATTTCCCATCTTAATCCATTTCTAAAGGGACAACTCCGAAGTATTAAGTGTACTCACGTTGTTGTGAAACCAGTCTGCAGAGCGTTTTCAGCTTGTAAGACTGAAACTCTGTACCTGTTAAACAACTCCTGCTTCCCCCTGCCCTCCGGGGCTGCTTTATCGCAGAGTCCAGCAGGTCGCTTGCATTGTATGTGAGCTGCCATAGTCCGAGGGGTGGTGAGTACCACCACGTTCCCTGCCCTGCCCGAGGACTCCCGTCAGCAGGTGTAGACAGAAGCAAAGTCCCTGGAGCGTTTTGGGGGTTTGAGCGTGGTGGGAGTGGTTGGCAGAGCCCAGGAGAGGCTGGCGGTTGGGCCTTGGGAACTGCAGGGAGGGGGTCTAAGGGAGTGGTGCGGTTGTCAGAGGGTCTCCCCAGATACCCGAGCGCCCACTCGATTCGTGGATGATGAGGAGCTGGCCTACGTGATCCAGCGGTACCGGGAGGTACACGACATGCTCCATACCCTGCTGGGGATGCCCACCAACATCCTGGGTGAGTGCCACCTCTCCAGCGGCCCGGGGAGTGGGGGCTGAGCGGGGAGAGGACATGCCAACAAGCCTGTCCCCCAGGGTACGCGCTAGGGCCAAGGAAGGGCTCACCTGCCTCTGCCACACACTGGTTACCTGGCCCGGTGCTTCATTTTCTGCTTTACCCAAACCTGTTGGTAACGTCTGTGCCATCCCCACTGCCTCTGACGGCTCCTACACAGATATCGCAGCATCCAAGCATCAGGGCTCCCTCTTCTGACACCCTCAGAAACTCCCTAAGGCCTGTAGGAACTAGCCTGCACTCTGACCCCAAGCTTCCTTTCCAGTGCTTACTTTCTCTGACTCTTTCTTGGACCCTCTCTTCCACTCCCAGCCAAGCACCCCAGGGCACAGCACAGAGCAGAGACTGGGCATGGCCAGTGTCTGTTCTCTACAAGGGAACAGACACCTTTGAGAGAAGCAGGCGCCTCACCGTTCGACGCCATGAGTGCCACTGGCTTCTCTTCTGGCCCCTCCTCACCTCCTACCCCATTCCCCACCCTGTCCCCCAGGGGAGATCGTGGTGAAGTGGTTTGAGGCTGTCCAGACCGGCCTGCCCATGTGCATCCTGGGTGCGCTCTTCGGACCAATCCGACTCCGTGCCCAGTAAGTTCTCAAGTGGCCGGGGACAGGGGAGTCAAGGGAGACCTCAGAGGGGCCAGGGCTCTAGGAAATGGAAGAGTTTACAGCCTTCCTAAGCAGCCTCGTTGGTCCTCCTGGAAGCCAGTGTGGAAAGAACGGGCAGAGAGGTGAAACCAGCCTGGCCCAGGGTCTCCAGGGCAACAGGGAAGCCTGGACATTTCATGGGACCCTAGGGTCTCTTGGGCCAGGCCTCAGTGCCAGGTCAGAAGGGTGCAGTTGTGGCTGCGGGGGGGCAGCCTAGCATTGGCTTCTGGCGTTAGGTAGATGTGTGGCGTGAGGCGCGGGATTCTAACCGCACTGAGCTTCTGTTCCCTCACTCGAAATTGTCACAACAACTACCTTCTCCTTGGGTCTGTGTGTGAAGATGCACTGAGAGAACGCACATGGACTGCCGGGCCTCAGGACCTTCTTTTCTTTTCCCTCTGCTGCCCTGCAGGCACCTGCAAGTGCTGGTCTCAGAGCTGATCCCGTGGGCAGTTCAGAACGGGCGCAGAGCCCCGTGTGTCCTCAACCTATACTACGAGCGGCGCTGGGAGCAGCCCCTGGCATCTCTACGGGAGGAACTGGGCATCACGGCACCCCCCAGGCACGTCAAGGGCCTGGCCTAGGCCCAGGAAGCTCAGCGTACAACCTGGCTCCCCGCCCACTTCTGGGGGCAGAGGGCTCCCTTGCCGCTCCCTTTGTTCCTTTTCTTTGAACACTGACCATTGGACATCATTTATCAGAACTCGTCATAACCACTGCTGGGCGGCTTTGAGGGCCAACCCAGCAGGGAGACCGCAGTGCGGTGGGATGCGCAGGGGAGCCTGGGGCTGCCCACAGAGAACCGCGTGTGCGCAGGAGCCAGTCCTCTAGGCTCACGCCGGGATGTCTCTGGTCCACACCCATGTTCTGGACCCCTCCCTGCCAGCCAGGGCTGTCTGGGTGCCAGGATGGGTGCCCTCCCAGGAGGGAGGAGTATACCCAATTCCAGAAGCCCAAGACCAGGGAGGCAGCGGGGGAGAGGGGTCTCCACTGTCCGAATAAAGGCGCCTATCAGGCCAAATACCTGCTTCCCCTGCCTTTGCCCAGTGCGGGCCGACTCTGGCCGCCTTGGGCCTGCCAGCCCCGAGAGGAGACGCCCCCTCCAGCCTGCCCTTCCGTCGCTTGTGCCATCTCTGGTCTGAAGTTGGGCAAACAGATTCAGGCTCCTAAATCCGTGGTTTTCCAGCAGAGGGACTTAGGGCACGTCCCCTCCCATCTCAGCCCGTTCCATCAGTAAGAGGGGAAAGGAAACAGCGCCCCCCTCCTATGGCTGTCGTGGTGGTTTGGCGAGGTGACCCGGAGTAGAAGGGCTTACTTAAGAGGCAGGAGCAATTGCGTTTCTGTGTTCGCGGGTGGAAGAGGCGGCTGCCAAACGGCAGGTCAGTTTGGAGCTGCAACCAATCACTTGCCTTGGATCAGAGACAAGGAGTGGGGACAGACAGGGTGAAAGGGACTGTGGAAGAGTGGGTGGCCCTGTCTTTGGAGGTAGAACAAGATACATGGCCAGAATGGCAGAGGCTTTAGAGTTTTGGGTGGATAAGGCAACAAAAG
Source organism: Mormoops blainvillei (assembly GCA_004026545.1). Lineage (NCBI taxonomy): Eukaryota > Metazoa > Chordata > Mammalia > Chiroptera > Mormoopidae > Mormoops > Mormoops blainvillei. The sequence continues at coordinate 53,865 of PVJD01002355.1, read as the reverse complement.
CCCAGAGATGGGCAAGGAATTCCCTGGAGTAACTAGAACACAGGTTGCAAGGCCTTCTGCTTGGTTTTCCTATGCCTCAGTTTCCCTATGGATAATAACAGCTACAGTGTATTCAGAGCTGTACTATGTGCCAGGCAGTGCCAAACACTCAGATACGTTGTCGCATGGACACCAGCAATCGAGGGAGGTGGTGCTGTTGTGTCTCACTAATGAGGCGATAGGAGCAGAGCTAGGGCTGGAACCGGGGCCTCAGCCTTCCCGGTGCCTGCCCCATCCCTGTCCGGGGCGGCTCCTAGTGGCGGAGGGAGGGCGTGGGAGGCTGGAGGCTGACCTCGGGGCCATGGCCATTTCCAAGAGGGCGGCCTGTTCCTGTGCTCTTTGAATTCCGGCAGAGAGAGGAGAGGGTTGGGGTCGCTCCTCATATGTCATTGATCTTTGCAGTACAGACCACCTTTCTAGAACCGCCAGCTGTTTCCATGGCTTCCCAGGGCCCTAGGCACCCCTGTCCCCAGGTCAGTAAAAGCAGTGCCAAGATCAGGGGACAAAGGTCGGACTCATAGCCTCTGCCCAGCCTGGCAGCTTAGCTGCTCCGACCCCTTGGTGCCCGCCTAACTGTGGGCCTTTACAGCACTCGAAATGGGCACTGGGCATCAGGATTAGCCAGGGTGGAGTCCTGTGTCCAGATTATAGGGTGACCTTTTTGTCGCCCGCTGGAGAAAAATTATACTGGCAATAGCTACCACTTACTGAGTTTTTACATAGCCCCTGAGGCCCTGTCAACTTCTGCCTGGAAACATATTCATCTCAATAAACCATGTGGGCCCTTTTTCTATCGTCGTTCCCAGGTCATTACATAGTCAGTTCCTTGTCATTCACGTCTGTGCTCAAACATCACCTCAAGAGGGGCCTCCCCTGACCATGCCATCTGAAGCAGCCCCCCACTCTTGCTCCTTCTCATCACCTTGTTTCCTTGCTTACCACTCTGAAATTATGTATTTACAAGCCCCGTGTCTGCTCCAGGAGGGCAGGGACCTTGTTCTTTCCCTTCGCCGCTGCTGGGGACAGTGCCTGGCACACAGCAGGGGCTTGCTGCTTTGTCATCGAAGGGGTGGGTGGCGGGCCCTGCGCTGGGCATGCCGCATTCAAGACCTTACTGGGTCCCCACAACGCAACCTCACCTCATGTTCCCAGGTTCGGGGAATGTCCTAGGGTCCCACAGCTGGGGGATAGTGGAGCTTGTTCTGGGGCGCACGGGTTGTTAGCCCTCTCCCAGTAGCCATGGGGAAGCTCCCTTTCTGCCTGATAAAAGCCTTGTGTGCCTGATCCCAGAGCAGTGTTTAGGGGCACCGGCGCTAAACGCAGAGAGACCTGGCCCGCCGCTGACCAACCCTGCACCAGGGCAGTTGTCATGGCACCCCTTTGAGCCTCTATTTGCTGCTCTGTGACACAGGGAGAGCGTATGCCTGTCTCCCAACAGGGCCATGTGCCTGTGCGGTGCTTTAGCGCATAGTAAGCACTTAGGAAATGGGAGCTGTCATTTGCCACGAAGGCCCCTTGAGGCCTCTGAAGTCACTGTGTACACAATAAGCCAGAGATATTTATTTTGCACACACCCAGAGTGGGAGGACTTACACAGCTCAGAGGTCACTAATGCCAAACACAACTGAATATCTATGGGGTAAGTGCCCACTGTGTGCCAGGGGCCAAACCACTTCAGTCCTCCGAAGGTTCAATTCAAGCGAGTCCACATGTCGGTCTCCGATAAGTCTGGAGAGTTAAGTGCTCGTGTTCGTTCCCTAATGCAGGGCAGATGGGTGGCATGTCAGGGGGAAGGAGCCCACTGTGAGCTCAACCTAAGCAGAGCCTGTCCCACAAATGATGGCACCCAGCTCCTGCCCTTCCTACGAACCTCCAATGCCTCTTCACTGTGCCAGGATAAACTCAGCCTGGCACACAAAGTCCTTTCCAATCACACCCCCCACTTGGCCTCCCCCTGCCCGTGTAGTCTGATGCATGAGCCCACTAGTCTTCGATCATTTCACAAATATCTTCTAAGTATTTGCCCATTGCTGGGGCTTCTCAGAGATCCAGACAGCTGCATCTGCACCTGCTTGGAGCTAAGCGGCTTTACGGCAGCTGAGGGCTTCCCTGTGCCAGCCCTGTGTTGGCAGTGTGACATGCATCACCTTATTGACTCAACACCGAGCCTCACGAGGTAGGTATGCCCATTCTACAAATGAGGACACCAAGGCTCCATGGAGAGAGATAATTTGCCCAATGTCTCACAGTTGGAGCTGGAGGTGTGACCCAGATGTGTCTGACTACGAGCAAAGAAGCCGCCCCAGTAATGTGCGGTGGGTATTGACAGTGCAGCGAGCGCTCAGTGAGGGACAACTTCGAGATCTAATCTCCACCTGCCCTCTCTGTGTTCAAGTAGACTATAAGCAACTTAGAGGCAGACTGCCTTGTTTCCTCTGTCCCCTTGCACCTACCCCTCAGGCCTGGCCCAGTGTCTGTTGGGTTTACTGCTCTGGCTTCACCAATGTGACCATCCTGACTGGGGGAAAATGGTGGGTGGGGGGAGCTGGTCACCACCAACCTCCAAATTCTCACGTGCCTTCTTTGCACATGACCTCAGCAGTTGATGCGGGAATAGTCATATTTATACTCCTGAATCCTGCTGTGGACAAAGTCAGTGCTGCCAATCCACTCTCATTCATTCAACAGGTATTTATCAAGTTTGTGTTATTTGCTAAGCCCTATGAATACAATCAAACATGCTCTTCACCTTTAGATTTTGTAGGTGGTTTGTGATCAGTGAGTCTGTAGGCTACAATAACAAATGACATGTCAAGTGCTAATTCAAATGCTCCCCATGACACGCCACTCAAACCCCGTGAGGTTGTCACTGTTAGTATGTTCTCATTTTTACATATGAGAAGAAATGGAGACTTTGAATTTGCAACTGAGAAGTTGACCCAAGCCTGTTGGATGCCCACACCCATAACTACTGTGCAACAGCCCCTCCTGATTGCAACACCCATACCATACAGAAGGTAGTGCCTCAATTTCCCTAGGTCCCCAAAAGGATGCACCCTACACTCTGGAAGACATAGGTCCAAATACTAATACCAGACCAAATTTTAATTGTTAATCCCTATGAATAGACCCCTTTTAAAGGCTTCTACTGGGTTAAAGGATTAAGGTATCTATTCAAAGACAAATGGCAACTGTGGAGGCCCAACATGCTTTGGTTATCAAGGAACCAAGTTTTCAGAGGCCCAGAGATGCACAGGGTTGGGATGCTGGCCAATGACCCAGATCGCAGCAAGTGGCATGACAAATATGGCCACTGATTTGAAGGTTGATTGGCTGTAGGGTTCAGAATGATCAGAGGCCAAAGTTACAATATTTACAGGTCTCCAGGTCTGTGCCCTTTGTACCACCAGGTGTGCCAAGTTGCTTACAAGATACCATGGATGGGAAAGTATTCCTACTCAGTAATCCAGACACCGAGTTTATTGTTGTCCCAGAAGCTGAGGTGAGAGGTGCTCAGGTCTGCAGTTCTTCTGAATCTTCTAAAGGTACTGTTGTCATAAATTACCTGAATAGAACTGAGGGCGGACTCTGGTGGCACTCGAACCCACAACCTTGGAACGACCATTCCTATTTCAAGCAGAAGTCCAAGGCGCTAGCCGTTGTGCAACAGAGCCAGTTACTGGAGTTAATCCTTGCTAAACTCTCTGTCCGGAACCACCCTTTCAGCTCTCTTTTAGGTGTGGCGGTGGGCCTTTGCCGAATCCTACTCGGATCTAAACGCGGACTCCGCCAACGTAGCGGGTAGGCGTGCTCTTCCCCACGTGTGGCTGCCCGGGGTTTGAGAGTTCAGAACCCAGACAGAGTTCGCCTGTCTCTTACTGATCCTGGGGGAATAGGGGTGGGATGGGGAGGTGCGGGGTGGTTGGGGGGGCGGGGGGTGTCTCTGCGGCATGGACTACAACTCCCAGAGTGCCACCTGAGGCGCCTGCTGCTGTCGCGCGCGCAGGGCGGGTTGGGCCCGGCGGCGTCTGGCGCGCCGGGGCAGCGCTGCGCCGCCGGCTCTGCGGCTCGCTAGCCCTGGGGAAGGCGCGGAAGGCGGTGTTGCCGGCCGGCGCAGCCGGTTTGGGCTGCTGAAGGCTGACGGGGGCGGAGCGCCACGGGCGGGCGGTGCCAGGCCGCGGGAGGGGCTGGCCCGACCATGCAGGGCCCAGAGCTGGCGAAGGGCTGCTGAGACCCGGCTCTGCGCGCCCAGGGGCGGCTGATGCCCCCCGCGCTCCCCGCTCCGCTGCCGCAGCCGGGCCGCATCTGGACGGGGCGCCGCACGGCGGGGCCGACGCTGGGTGAGCATAGGCCAGGCGAGTGGGTCCCTGGGCTGGAGAATGTATCCGGCCCCGTCGCGGGGAGGTGACGGTGCCGGGCTGGGGTGGGAGGCGCGCCCTACTGCTCTGTCTCCTTGCCGGGGCTCGTGTACCCTGGCTCCTTAGGGGCCAGGGCTGTCTGCAGTGACCTGGGGCAAGGGCCCGAAGGAACTAGGCATTCTCTTCTCTCCACACCTCATCCCTGGCGGGCTCTGGGAGGCCAGCGGTCTGAGGACTTTGGAGATCCTGGCTTTGGAGTTGGGGTCGCCGGTTCAGTGCTCCTCCCGGCGTTTCCTTTTCTCCTGAACGAAGGGGGAAACAGTCTGTAAGGGCTCCCTGTGGTCCAGACTATGTCCTCATTCTGGCTTGGAGGCGCTTAGGCTACATTACAGCTGTGACCTTCACCCCCTCCCCAGGTATAGGAGGAAGCGAAGAAAAACTCAGTCCCATCTGCCACCCTTTTGAGCAGATCCGTAAAGCGCCAGGAATAGAACGCAAGTGTCCTAATCTCAACCCATCCAGCTTTTCCCTTCTCCCTGAAACCAGCTCCCAAATATTCATCTGAGTGGCCTGCTAAGGGTGTGTGGGGGGTATTTTCAAGGCCCTTTTCCTCTCAATCACCTTTCCTCTCTGGGCGGTCACCTCTCAGGTACCTCCAGCCTCTCCTCCTTTGCTCTGTCGCCCTCTATGGGTCAGCAGAGGCATGGCGTTGCCCGAGCATCTGGGCAGGAAAGGGTCCTTCCCGGGAAGCTGACTCTCTGGGTATTAGTGCTTGGCCCCGCCATCCATAGTTCCTCCCAAGGTCTTTGGGTACGGAATGGAGCCAGAGGCGCTTGAGTTCATACCCCTTTCCAAGCCATTTTAGTTAGGGACCCTGGATGTCAGCAGAATAGACTGTCCTATTTTGGCCAGAGCAAGCCTCACTACACCCATTGCACAGAGGGGGAGTCTAAGTCTTAAAGTGGGAAAGGGACTTGCCCAGGGTCACTTGGAGAATCCAAGAGATAGGACAAGGGGGCTAGAATCCAACCTCTTGCCTGTCACCCCTGGGGAACTCCTCACCTCAAGTCCCATGCCTCTAGCCTGCCCCTTCCAGATGACCCTGGAAAGGGACCCCGTCTCCAGCCACCACACTCAGTATTGCTAAGTCTCACTACAGGTCGACCTATTGGGGTTATAGTGGCCTGGCTGACTGGGCCAGGAAGTGGGAAATCTAGACATTTAAACCCACTGACTACCCTGCGCCCACAGGTCACAATGCTGCTCGGGGCGTCTCTCTTCGGAGTGCTGCTCTTCTCCAAGCTGGTGCTGAAACTGCCGTGGACCCAGGTGGGGTTCTCCCTGCTGCTCCTCTACCTGGGGTCTGGGGGCTGGCGCTTTGTCCAGATCTTCATCAAGACTGTCAGGCGCGATGTCTTGTGAGTACCTGGTGTAGCCCTTCCTGGGCTCTCCCGCACCTCTCTGGGCCCCGAGTCCCCAAAATTTCCCTAGACCAGACCCAAGGCCTCTAACAGCACAGGATACCTGGGCCGCAAAGGAGCAGCCTCTGCTCCACACCCTTCCCCTGGGCCCAGTGCCTGGCTGTCCATCTCCAAGGTCACTGTCTTCTCCCGGGGAATCCCCCTGACCTGGTGCTCCTTAGCCTGGGGCGGACTTGGGGGCCTGGGACATAACAGGGAACACCAGATGAGTTGAGGAGACATCTGAAAGGGTCCCAAGGACGTGCCATAGCTTGCGAGAGGGTGGTAAGAGCCCTATGGGAACGGTCCTGTCCTTGGGTTGGCCTAAGTTTAAGAGCAGGGCCCCAAATCAGACGTCTGGGAGAACCTTTTCCCCAGAGAACGTCAGGCATGCTCCACAGGGATTTCCTGTACCAGGGACACTTGCTGCCGCCCTCTCCGTGCCAGGTGCCGGGCCCTGGGGCCCGGAGAGGAGCAAGGCGGACCCAGGCCTGGGACGAGCTGAGGCTGGTCAGGGAGATGATTAGGGGGCACAGTAAATCCCTAAACTGGCGGTGCCATGTGGGTAGAGACTCTGGCCGTCCTGCACACAGTAGTGTCCCAGTGCCCAAAACAGTGACCCACACCCAGAACAAGAAGCTGAGCATTTGTCAGCCTGAGTTGATTGCAAAAGTAGGTGTCGCGTGGCCACTGCAAGAAGGGTGGTAGCAGCCGAGCACTGTGGGAGTGTGGACAGGGAGGCGTGGCAGTGGGCCAGGGCCTTAGGGGACCAGAGGAGGCCTCCTGGAGGAGAAACGGCTGTTCTTGGGAGACACCTCAAGGCGGCAGGAGCGAGGGGTTCCAGCCAGAGGGTGTAGCATCAGCAAAGGCCTAGAGGCCGGAAAGCGGGCAGAGTGCAGGAGTCAGAGGTGGCAGGGTAGGAAAGGGGGGTGTGGCCAGCGATTCCACGAACACTTGCCGAACATCTCTGTGCCTGGCACTGAGCGGGGCCAGAGGAGGAGGTGGTGAATGGGACGGAGCCCTCCCCCGGGGTTCACAGAGATGGAGACTGCACAGATTGAAACTCATCCTTTATTTACTGTGGTGATGTGGGGGGAGATAGGATGTGGCGTTGTGGGAGGCCCGGGAAGAAGAGTTTGGACCTTGACTTGGGCCCTGGTGTCTCAGAAGGCTCTGGCAGAGCAGCGGACTCAGAGCAGACACGGACGGCAGTAGGAACTGAACTCTGGGAGCCACAGAGGACTGGGCTTCAAGTCTTAGACCACATTCTACCCATGAAGCCAGGGCAAACCATCTGCTAACAGAGCCTCGGTTTCCCCCTCTGTACAGGGGAGGGAGTAATGGCGGGGTCCCTGTGGTACATCAGCAAGTAGGTCCTGGACAAGGAGAGTGTTGTGAGTGCCTGGGCTCAGAAGCCTCAGGCCCGCGGGGCAGCTCCTGGGCCAGGAAATAGGGACCCCCACTTCCCCCCCCCAGCAGTCACAGCTCTCTCGCTGGCTCCCACACAGCGGCGGCTTCGTGCTCCTGAGGGTGAAGGCGAAGGTGCGGCGGTACCTGCGACAGCGGCGGACGGTGCCGGTTTTGTTTGCCTCTACGGTACAGCGCCACCCCGACAAGACGGCCCTGATCTTTGAGGGCACAGACACCCGCTGGACCTTCCGCCAGCTGGACAACTACTCGAACAGTGTGGCCAACTTCCTGCAGGCCCGGGGCCTGGCCTCCGGCGACGTGGCCGCCCTTTTTATGGAGAACCGCAACGAGTTCGTGGGCCTGTGGCTGGGCATGGCCAAGGTGGGCGTGGAGGCGGCCCTCATCAACACCAACCTCCGGCGGGATGCCCTGCGCCACTGCCTGACCACCTCCCGGGCCCGGGCCCTCATCTTCGGCAGCGAGATGGCCCCAGGTAAGCCCTGGGGGTGGGGGGGTGGGGGGGCGGGCAGGGAGTCCCATGGGACCTTGCATGGACCATAGCCCCCCTCCAGCCCTGGAGGAGCCTGTGTCGCTCAGAGGCTAAGGGCGTGAGCCCTGGAGTCAGGCGGCCCGGGCGCTGCCACTGCTAAGCTGGTGATCCTAAGTAAGGGACCGGAATTCTCTGTGCCTCGGTTTCCTGTGTATAGTGCCCCCCTCGTGCCGTTTTCAAGACGATACCTCACCCAAAGCACTAACAAAGCAGCTGGTGCTAGCTGAGCCCTCAGATCTAACGGTAACCGTTCTGGTGACTAATTAGGCCTCGTTTCCTCATTTATAAAGTGGGAACGAGAACCCGTCCCCTGCTGCCCGGCAGAGCTTGTGCCGTGCACTGCCACGTTGCGCACAGACTGAGCGCTGCGCGTGGCTCGTTAGGAGAGCAGCCCTTGTCTTCATAGAGCCCGGTGAGGGAGGGGTTGTCACCAGCTTCATAGATGAGGAGACTGAGGTTCATAGCGGTGTGAGCAACTCACCCACAGCCACACCTCTGGTAAGCAGCGGAACCCAGAGGTGACCTGGACTTGGACACAGTGTCCCCATTCCTTCTTCCCACACTGCTGTGGGGTGTGGGATAATGGACAGGGAAGGTTGTTAAGATGTTGAAAGGGGAGGAGGAAGGATTCAGCAGGGAGAGGGGAAGTGTTTGGATAAATCAAAAGGAAGCCTGAGGAAACGGGGCCAGGTGGGCCAGGACCGGCCCCGGTGCCCAGAGCGGGTGAACACCTGGACGTCTGTAACGCACAGGGAGCCTGAGATAAAGTTCCCACGGTCTGAAGAGGCTGGAGGGCTGCTAGTCTCTGAGCCCCACCGCTCCCTTCCAGCCAGACCCCCACGGACTAGGCTAGCACAGTGGGTGAGAGTGTAAGTCTTAGCATGAGTTAGAGCTGGCTTCAGCTCCCAGCTTCAGCACGTTCGGCTGTGAACAAGCCCCTCTCATTCTCAGAGCCTAAATCTCCTCATCCGTACAGTGGGCGGACATCGGTGCCTACGTCCTCGGCTGTGTTGAGCAAGAGAACACACGGAAGGAGTCCACCATGCAGTTGGCCAGCGGCTAATGGGAGCTGTTGCTCCTGTCAGCATCCTCCTTATAATGAGGCCGCTTCTCCCTCCCCACCGCCCAGCCAGCCTCCCCTGACAGCACGCAGGACCCTGATACGAGCAGCGTTCCTGGGAACACCGGGTTTCCTGGCCTGCCTGCTGATCTGCCCTGTCTCCCCGCAGCTGTCTTCGAGATCCACACCAGCCTGGACCCTGCGCTCAGCCTCTTCTGCTCCGGTCCGTGGGAGCCCAGCTCAGTGCCTGCCAGCACGGAGCACCTGGACCCCTTGCTAGAAGAAGCCCCCAAGGACCTGCCCAGTTGCCCTGACAAGGGCTTCACAGGTGAGTCCCCCACCCCCGTGGAGGGGATCTAAGATGGTCCAGGAGAGATCGCTGTTCTCGGGGCCAGAGGCCTGGGCTCTTCTGCATACTTGCCATGTGGCCTGGAGTTAGTCATGTCACCTGCCTTTTCCACCTGGGAAAATGAGGACAGTCACCCTGGGGTCGTTGCAGGTTAAACAAGCTGATGTGTGTGAATGTGCTAGGCACGGCGTGGAGTACACCAGAGCTCACGGAGTCCGACACCGATTTGTTGCCTGAACCCCTGTGGGTGCCTGGTGCGCAGGGCCATGTGGAGCCCAGGAGTCTGCTGCTTCTGAATTTGGTGTGGGCTTGAGCTGGGGGCAGGGCCCTTTAAATGCTCGTCCAGCACCTGTTCGCTGCACACCCCTATTGGGCTGGGACCTCGGCCTGCACTGGGCTGCCTGCCTCCCCCGCCCCTCCTCCAGGCCGCCCCCGGGGTCCTTTTGCCTCCCCCTCTCACCACAGAGCTTGCCGTATCTCCTGGTGTCTCAGAGTGTGGGCTGAGTGCATATCCTAGCTCCCCTGCTTCCCTTGTGTGACCCTGGACACCTGAGCTGCCCTCTGAGCCTTGGTTCCTGCAGCCGTAAAGTTGGGGATGGTGACCGAACGTGATTCTTAAGGATTGAAAAAGATACGTGGGAAGCTAGGGTGTGACAGGAAGGACTCAGTAACTGGCCGCCGACGTCTCCCTGGGCTTGGCACAGAGGGAGGGCCCAGAAAAGGTCTGTCAGTGGGACAGGTGCAGGCAGCGCAGCAGAGTGGCGTCCGGGCTCATTGGAGGACACTCTCTGGAGGAGGCATGGCGGCAGCGGGAACTGAATGATGCACATACGGGCATCCTGCTGACTCTGCGCCCAGCCCCGTGCTGCCCCCTCTCACGGCCGCCTGTGTGTTTGTTTTCTTCAGATAAGCTCTTCTACATCTACACGTCGGGCACCACGGGGCTGCCCAAAGCTGCCATCGTGGTGCACAGCAGGTAAGGGGCAGGCGTCTGGGGGAGAGCGGCCGGGGGTTGTGACAGGGCCTAGGAGCCTCCCCTCCTGCCATTCCAGGGGCCCACTGAGCCCTCTGCCCCCCCGCCCCCCAGGTATTACCGCATGGCTGCCCTGGTGTACTATGGATTTCGCATGCGGCCCGATGACGTTGTTTACGACTGCCTCCCGCTCTACCACTCCGCAGGTAACCTGGGCCTGCCCCTCCATCCCCAGAACCCGTGGGGCCTCAGGAACCCCATGGCTCTTGGCGGGCAGCGTGTTGCAGTAGAAACATGAGCTTTGGAGTCAAATCAGGGTTCAGATCCAGACGTGGCCGTTGACTGGAGCTCTGAATGAGGACGGGCACACCAGTCTGATGGCACACGTGGCCGTGTTCCACAAGGCACCTCAGCTGTTCTGGGTGTTAGTTCATTGCTGCTTGGTCTTAGGACTTTAAGGGAAGACAGAAATCGAATAAATATAGTTCCATATATAAACACCCTCGAGGTGCTTAGAGTTGGGTGTGTGTTTGGGGCAGGATGAGTGACGGGAACCCATCTCACATGGTACGAGAAATAGCCTGGTGAGTGTGGGAGGGCCAGGGAACAGGAGCTCGGCTCAAGGGAAGAGCCTAGTGATGGCTGGGAAGGCTTCCTGGAGGAGGTGCCCCCACAGCAGGCCGATGTGAGGTGCCAAAGCTCTACAGGCTTGCTTGGTCCTCCCAGCTGAATGGCAGCATTATGGTATAGGAGCAGAAACTGGGGTTCAGCACTAGAGGCTCTGGGGGGTGTGCACTTCACCCCACAGGCGCTGGGGAGCCATGGAGATGTCTCAATAGGGAGGGACCGGATCATTAGCGTTGGAGCGGGAGGACAGGAAAGAAGGCGGCCAGAGGGGAGGGTGCCCCACTTCCCTGACCTCCAGGGCCCACCCTGCCCTCAGGAAACATCGTGGGAGTCGGGCAGTGCCTGCTCCACGGCATGACGGTGGTCATCCGGAAGAAGTTCTCAGCCTCCCGCTTCTGGGATGATTGTATCAAGTACAACTGCACAGTGAGTGAGAGGGGCTGGGACGACCCTATGCCATCATGACCCTCCCACCAGCCCTACCTGGGGGCATCTGTCTTACAGCCAAGGCGGCCAGTTGTTTATCCTTCAGCAGGGGGGATGGAGGCCCAGAGAGGAAAAGGATTGCCCCTGGGGGGAGGGACAGAGCTAGTAGGGGGCGGGGCCTGAGGACTGGGACATGGAAAGCGAGAGCAACCGCAGGGACCCCCACTCATGCCGAGTCCATCCCCAGATTGTGCAGTACATTGGTGAACTGTGCCGCTACCTCCTGAACCAGCCGCCCCGGGAGGCGGAGCACCAGCACCGGGTGCGCATGGCGCTGGGCAATGGCCTCCGGCAGTCCATCTGGACCGAATTTTCTGGTCGCTTCAACATTCCCCAGGTGGCTGAGTTCTATGGGGCCACTGAGTGCAACTGTAGCCTGGGCAACTTCGACGGCCAGGTGCGACCCAGGTTGGGGGACGCGGACGGGCCATGGGAGGCACTGGCAGCCGAGGGAGGGCAGAATTCCGGCGAGGGATTGTGGGTGCTGCAGTGTGTCCCCCGGACACGCGCGTGGCCTGGGCCCCGTGGCGGAGAGCCCAGGCCCCAGTCTTGGCCTTTATAGGTAGGGGCCTGTGGCTTCAACAGCCGCATCCTGTCCTTCGTGTACCCGATCCGGCTGGTTCGCGTCAACGAGGACACCATGGAGCTGATCCGGGGGCCCAATGGCGTCTGCCTTCCCTGCCAGCCAGGTCTGCCCTGGGGTTGGAGTTGGGAGTTGGGGGTGGGAGGGTTGGCCCAGGAAGAAGATAAGATGGGCATGGGTGGGTAGTAACCCCGTTCTGACCAGTGGCCATCAGTCAGTTGTTCTCTTAGGGCTGCAGGTCCTTTATTTCTGTATCCATCCATCCATCCAGCCATCCATCAGTCCCTTCACTCACTTTCATGTTGAGAGCCCTGGGTCCAGGCCGCCTGGGGTGATCCCAGCTTAGCCCTTTAGCTCTGTGCCCGAGTCCCCGCATCTGCAGGGGGGCTGATGGCAGCACTGCCTCGTGGGGTGGTCCTGAGGAGCGTGCAGTGTAGGACATGAAGCTCTTAGAGCTGAGCCAGGGGCCTGGGGAGTGCCGGCTTCGGCCAGACTGTCCATGTAGGGCACAGCCCCCCTTTCAACTATTTGTTCATCTTTCCATCTGCTCAGCTGGCGACACGTCACCAAGGGCCTGCATGTGTCAGACCAGCCAAGAGGAGCTCCCTGCCTTGGCGGGGCTCTGGGCTCAGGGGAGCAGTGTGAGCGGAAGTTAGACTGTCACTGCAGGGTGCACTTGGGGGCGGGTGAACCCGTGGAAGAGGCCACCCAGGGCAAATCTGGCCCTACCTTCCCTGCCCCCAGGCGAGCCGGGCCAGCTGGTGGGCCGCATCATCCAGCAGGACCCCCTGCGGCGCTTCGATGGCTATCTCAACCAAGGTGCCAACAGTAAGAAGATTGCCAAGGATGTTTTCAGCAAGGGGGACCAGGCCTACCTCACCGGTAGGTGGGCACCTCTCCCTAGCCCTTCACAGCCCTATCAGAGTGGGGGTGGTGAAAAGGAACAAAGGGGCCTTCCCCCACTTTCAGAGAACACCTCCCCGGGACTCCCCCAGTCCCCTCCCCTTGGGTCAAGCAGATCCTAGGGGTCTGGCGAGGACTGCTTGGCGCAAGTCCCTGGGCCATGAGCTAGGCTGGCTCAAGCCCTACCTCACATAAGCCCTCCCTAGGTGACGTGCTGGTGATGGACGAGCTGGGCTATCTGTATTTCCGAGACCGCACGGGAGACACGTTCCGCTGGAAAGGCGAGAACGTGTCCACCACGGAGGTGGAGGGCACACTTAGCCGCCTGTTGGACATGGCCGATGTGGCGGTATATGGTGTCGAGGTGCCAGGTATCTCTGGGCGGGGTGGGGGTGGGAGGTACCACCAGGGGGCACCGCCAGCCATTCACTGTCCACTCCCCTGCCCTCAGGAACCGAGGGTCGAGCCGGGATGGCGGCTGTGGCCAACCCCACTGGCACCTGTGACCTGGAGCACTTTGCACAGCTCCTGGAGAAGGAGTTGCCCCTGTATGCCCGCCCCATCTTTCTGCGCTTCCTGCCTGAGCTTCATAAAACAGGTCTGTCCCCTCCCCTGCACCAACTTGTAGGTTCCAGGCCTCAGCCCCTTCTGGGTCTCTTCTGGAGAGACCTGGGTGGCTGTCACTTGACCTTCACCCATAGCCTAGCCAGGTAGTGGGTAAACTGACCTCCCTGTGTACCAGTAAGCCTTCAGAGACAGAAGGTTCATCCATTCATTGAAGGAACAAACATTAATTGAGTACCTACTATGTGCCAGGTGCTAGGCCTTGGGAATATAGGTAGCAAGTTCTGATAAGACCTTCTTGGAGCTTCTAGAGCAGTGGCAGAGGCAGCCTCAGGGCAAGAAATTACAAGACAAAAAAACAGAATACAGCCCCGGTTGGTGCGGCTCAGTGGATTGAGCGTCAGCCTGTGAACCAAAGGGTCGCTGGTTCGATTACCCAGTCAGGGCACATGCCTGGGTTGTGGGTCAGGTCCCCAGTAGGGAGCATGTGAGAGGCAACCGCACATTGATGTTTCTCTCCCTCTCTTCCCCTTGTCTAAAAATAAATAAAATCTTAAAAAAAAAAAAAAAAAGATTTCCTTAAAAAAAAACCCAAAACAAAAAACTAAACAGAATACAGGTCAAACTGATAGAAAAGTGAATGAAGAGGGGCTCAGAGGACAAGGAAGCTTCCTTGAGGAGGGGACATTTCGGACGAGGCCTGAGTGAGAGGGAGGATCTGATGGGAAGAGCAAGTGTGAAGTCCCTGCGACAGGAAATCCCTTAGACACCAGAGGAGTGAAAGAAGGCCCCCGCCTTGGAGCCAGTGAGACGGGTGGGCAGTGGCATGAGGTGGGGGAAAGAGACCAGGAGGGGCCAGAAGCCCGGAGCCTTGCGGGCTGCGGTGGGGGCAGTAGGGAGCCATGGAGGTGTTGGAGCAGGGTAGTGACCTGGTCAGAGTCACGTTCTACAAAGCCCTCTGGCTGCTGCGTGGGGAGTGGGGAAATGAGTGCATGGCTGTGGGTGTCTTCTGGGGGCCATGTGAGTGGTGCCATTCTTCTGCTGGTCCACTAAAGAGACTTTCGGGGGTTGTCTGGTGGGCAGGAAGCTCGTGCCCAGGCCGCCCGCCTTGGTCCTTGCTGCCCAGCCCTGGCTGTCCCCACTTCTCAGCCCCTCCCTGGCTGCTCCGCTTCCGGCCTTACCTGCCCGGCCGTCTCCCACGGGCTCATCGTGTCAGCCCTGCCTTGATACTATTAAGAAAGAAAACGCTGCTACTTGTACTATTTCAGAGATGCCAAAATCTGAAAACGTGGGCTTCTCAGCGTTCATAGAACAAGTCGAACCCCTGGGGCTGATGAGCGGCTTGAACGCCGTCACACCTGCCCATCCGGGGGTGCCTGGATGGAAGGAGCCGGTCGCAGAGGCCCGCGGTTCTGCTCCTCACTCTGCTGTCAGTGTGTGGCCTTGGACAAATAGCTTCCCTCCCTCAGGCCTCACTTGCCCCATTAGTAAAAAGGGGGTGAGTAATGCAGCCGCCCACCTTTGCCAGGGCTGCTCTAAGGAGTGGAACATAATGAAATAGATGGAGCCTTCTTTGCGAACTTTGAAGGGATCTGCTCTCCCACATGTGCTCTTTCCTGTGTCTCCCGGGCCCTCCTCTGTCCATCTTCCGCTCTGCTGGGTGGGTTCCCGGGAGCTCGGCCCCTGCCCTGCACCCTCTGACTCTCCTTCCCCCGTCTTCTATTCTCTTAGGGACATTCAAGTTCCAAAAGACAGAACTGCGGAAGGAGGGCTTTGACCCTGCCGTTGTGAAAGACCCACTGTTCTACCTGGACGCTCGGAAGGGCCGCTACGTCCCATTGGACCAAGAGGCCTACACCCGAATCCAGGCTGGCGAGCAGAAGCTGTGATCTGCCCCACTCCCTCTCGGGGCCAGCGGATGCTGGATCCAGAGCCCCAGCTCCCCACTCCGGAGGGGTCCTGGGCAAAGCCAGACCAAAGCAAGCAGGGCCCGGCACCTCGACTGAAAGGCGCTGACCCCCTCCCTCTTCAAACTGCCAAGAGTGACTCACTGCCGCCTTCCCCTTCCCCCGGCGGCTTTCTGTGAAAGCCTCATTTCCACGTTTGTCTTCAAGGCTAGGCAGGTCCCTCGGCTGAGACTGACTGGGCCCCTCAGGATGATGTCTTAGGTTAGGTCCGGGGGAGGTGGAGGGTCACCAAGTACTCCCCAGAGCAGAGAGTTTGTAAATGGGACTGGGCAGACGCCCCCAGACTCAGGAAGCCAGCAGAGTGGGTAGGGGCAGAGGTGGCTGACCATCCGCTGGTCAAAGAGGCTCCTGGCCCCGGAGCTGCTCCAACTTGACTCAGCTCTGCCCGGGTGTCCAGAAGGACAGAAGGGCCCCGACCTACAGCAGGTCACCTGGACAGAGCGTCCTCCCTCTCTCCTGTCCTCTTCCTAGGTGGCTGCCTGGCTGTCCCTCAGGCAGGGCCTTTCTGTCTTTGTGGGTCTGTCTATGTCACCTTCTCCATCTCAGTCCTGTCCTGGCTTTGAGAGGAGGAGTGGTGGGGGGCACTCAGGAGCCAATAAACTGCCTTGACTGCCCCCAGCCTGTGTGTAGCCACCTGAGCTCACCTGACCTTCTCAGGCCCCACCTACCTCCTGCCCCTCTGGTCCCTTCTCTCATCCATCTATCCACGCACTTGGACCCAGGGCAGGTAAGATGCCACACCCCACATTTCAGTTTCCACCTGTCTGGCAAGGTGTTTGGCTTGAAAGTCCAACGTAGCTGTGTCAGTTGTGAGCCTATGGTCTTGGTCAAGTGACTCAGTCTTAGTGAGATGGGAATAATCAGGAGGATTCAGAGAGCTGACGTAGCCATTATGAGGAAAGGGCTGCTCAGAGCCTTGGAGAGAGAGAGAACCCTCACCCCAGGACAAGATCCGCCTTCCAGCCCCTGGCTGTTCTTGTTGCCTGGGGTGCATTCCCCCAGGGCGTTGCAGGCTTTGCGGAAGCAGAGTGTGGCTGCCTAAGCAGCCCTGGCAGAGCTCGGGAAAGCTCCCTGGAGCAGCCTGACTGGGGCGGTGGAGTCAGCAGAGCCACGGCCCCGTCACTGGAGCCACACCCAGGCTGGAAATGTGCTGCCCGACGGGGAAAGGGGTCCTCAGCTGGGGGCGTTAGGCACCGTGCCCCTGGTTTTGATCTTTACTAACTCTCACCATTGTCTGTGTCACTTGGCAGAGGTCACACAGCCAGCAGTGGGAGCTGGAATGCAAACCCCAGCCCTCAGACCTTCCCACTGCCCCACCCACCTTCCAGTGCGGAGGACTGCGGGAAAGCCAGAGACCTTTCATTGCTCGCATGCCTGTGGGCCACGCCCTAGGCCGGCGCTGACGGTCCAGGTGGAGGGTGGCCAGGATAAGAAACCTGGGTTGCCTCCTGGGGAAATGACCTTTGAAAGAGAAGTGTGGGGCTTCTCTTAGGGGCAAGTGTGGGAGGGGCGGTAGTTGGCTCCTTGGAATAAGATGCTAAGTGGGCTTGGGGGATGGGTGCTAGGCATGGCTGCAGTGCCCCAATGTGGCCAGCAGAGGGCGCGCAGAGCTTGCACAATCCGGCTGTCAGAGCTCAGCCCAAGCAGGCCCGCGGGTATCCAGCCCAGGGCGACCCTGCCTTGGGCTTTTGAGGGCTTCCAAGGGGCTGGGTTTGGTTGACAGCATGGACTTGTATCTTTAACCCTCAGCAGTGTGTGCTGTGCAAGCCTTCCTCCAGGTTAAACCCAGTCACCAAAAGCAGTATGGAGTGGTAGAAGCTCCGGCTTGGGAATCAGACATGCCTATGTTTAAGCCCATTAGTCAGGCTCAGCCTCAGTTTCCTCTCCTGTAGGACTCTACATTGAAGCTTGTGGACGTGCAATAAGACCATGCATGGAGATCTCTTCGCACAGGGTCTGGCATTGATATCTGCTCAGTATATAGTAGTTTAAAAGGGAGACCCCAGACGAGGCCTAAGTTCCCCACTTCCCCATCTTTGAAAGGGTAGGGCTGGTGGGCCTCTGGACCTTGCAGCTTCATCCAAGCCATGGCTGTATGAGTTGTCTCCATGCACGCAGTAGGTGCTCAAAACGTGCTTGTGAGGTTAATTAACGATAGGTACTGTTCATTGGGCACTTCCTGACATTTAGACGGTGCTTCACTATTTACAGAGCACCGAGCGATTTCATCTGTGGAGCAGATTCTAAAGGCGTGTTTGTGCAGGAGTGTGGGGTGGGAGGTGAGGGGACCCACGGGGAGCAAGCTAGAGACCCAGGCTCTACACCTATCATCTGGAGGCTGGGCAAGAGGGCGCTAGCAGTAAAGAACCTAAGGTGTGCTTAGCTGCACCTAACCTGGCATCCTAGCCAGTGCACTGGGGTAGGAATAGGGTTGAAGGGGTTGTGTTTCCTGGTCAGCGAGACTTCAAAGAGCTCCTGTAATCAGAAGGGAAGCGTGTCCCAGTCTGAAGGAGCAGCAAAGTGTAAAGGCGGGGAGATGAACAAGCCAGCCCGGCAGGTTAAAGAAGTGCTGTGAGGCTGCTATGGGGTGGGGGTGGAGGTAGGGGGTAGGGTTGAAACTGGATCTGAAAAGTGAGTGCCTTGTGGGCGCTTGTGCTTGCGCACCTCCGAAGACTTGGGAGTCCCGCTAGGAGATCCTTGAGTGAAGTCAATCCACTTCCTTAAACTTGCTAATAGCAACCATGTGTGGGGGCAATTTCCTACGTGCCAGGCGCGCTGTGCAAAGTGTTTTATGTGCATTGTTTCGTTAAATCCATAACACAAAGCAGCCGCTATTCTGATCTCCACTCCACAGATGAGGACTCTGAGGCTAAGAGAGGCAAAGTCTCTCCGGAAGCCTTAATGTTCCCATCTGCAACTTGCGCCGGGGAGGTTGGAAGGGGCCTGCCTGGAGCGTCCCCGGAGGTCCTACCGCCCTCGGGACAGGCAAGTGGCCGCCCAGGCCAGTGCTTAGCGTATCACTTTCAATTCCTGGGAAGAAGATTAAATACCTCCGAGGGGCCCATTGAAGCGATGACGGCAAGGGAGGGGGCGACCGAGTGACTTTCAAAGGGGCCTGAATGAGCGGCTGGCCCCTCCCCCGGAGGAGGGGGCCTCCCGCTTCCTCCCTTCCTAATAATATTCTGGGCTCAGCCCTGGTCTTTGGCGGCAGTTTAACCCGAGCCAGGGAGGATTTCTTTCTCACTGATCTCAGCTTGACACCCAATTAGCACAAGAAAGGGAGGAGGAAGCCTGCGAGAGGCGCCTCCCAGCCTCCCGGGGCGCACGAGGGGAGCAGGCGGGAAGACAAAGGGCAGCGGGCAGGGGGGCACCCGCGCCCTCACCTCCCCACCCCACCCCCTACCCCCGCCGACCCCGCCATTGTCTCCCTAGCAGCTTCTGAGGGGATGGTGTCCGACGGCTGAGCTGGGCAGCCTCCTGGAGGGGACAGGGGAATGGGGCCCAAGCCCCTCTTCTGCGTGGATCCCAGGGGAAGGAACTTGGGTGAGCCGGGCCCAAGAAGAGGCAGGGATCCTGAAGGCAATGCAGCCTGGGGTCAGGACGCATTTAGGGGTCCCACGGGCAAGCCACTGGTTCTGAGCCTCAGTTTTCTCATTTGGAAAATGGGGATAACAGTCCCTGTGAGGGACCAATCAGGTAATGCATGTAAAGCACCTGGCAGGTGCAAAGTGGGCATTCAATAGACTCTCCTTGAATGAAAATAATATGATACGCTATTATTGTTACTAATTAAAAGGTTGAGTAGGGTAGGCTCAGGGGCAGATGAGACCCAGGCACTCATAGGATGGGCTGGTTTACCCAGAAGGTAGCTCAGTCTCTGGGGCACACAAGGAGAAACTGGAGGACCCCCGCCTGTGGAGATGTGCGAAGGTGCCCCCTTCTCTGGGAGGCAGGGAATGCCTCTGGCCTTCCCGTGTGCCTTTGCCCTCCCCACCTCCACCTCCCACAATTCCTTTCAATTTGGGTTTAGAGGTGACTTCCAGGGCTGGATTAGGGGCCTCCTCCGGCTCCCACAGGCTACCCCTGCGCCGCCCACCCCCTCCCCTGCCATGGTCCCCCTTCATGACACTGATTGCACTGTATGGTCCATTTTTTTTTACATTTTTCCATCTGTATCTCCTAGAACAGCGGTCCCCAACCTTTTTGGCACCAGGGACCGGTTTCGTGGAAGACAATTTTTCCTTGGACAGGTTGGGGTGGGGGCGGGGGAGGAGGGGACAGGAAGTGGCGCTCAGGTAGTAGTGCGAGGCTTTGCTGGCCTGCTGCTCAAAGGCTGCATAGCCCGGTTCCTAACAGGCCACGGTCTGGTACCGGTCCACGGCCCAGGGATGGGACCACTGTCCTAGAACATCAGCCCCTGGAGGGCAGGGATCCTGCTGGTTTTGTTCACCACTGTGTTCCCAGCACCAGCACTGGACCTGCTCAATGAATGTCTGTCAAATGGATGAAGCCTGCCAAAGCTCCCCAGCTCTCTGGTCCCAGTGCAGTCTCAGCGCTGGGAGGTGGCAGTTCCTAGGGCCAGAGGATAATCACCACAGAGTGGGGCTGGGATGAGAGGCTCTAAGGGCTCTGAATGCCTTCTAGGAAGGCCCTTGTCTTGTTAGCAAAAAGAAGCCATTAAATGATTTTGAGCAGTGGAGTGATACGTGTTCATTTATTCGTTCGTTCAGCAAGCACTTAACCAAACCCCTACAATGTACAGTACAAAGCTCCTTGCCACGAGCTAGGGAATCACAGGTGAATCATGCAAGGTTTCTGCCCCGTGGCAGAATCTTAGACTATTTTGGGCTAAGGAGAGGACCTTAAGAGATCATTTGGTCCCAAACTTCTTGGGGAAGCGACCTGCCCAGCATGATGAACATGGGGCCTCTCTTTTTACCACAGGATTCCTGTGCACTGTTTGAGGACCAGGGCTGTGTCTCACGTGTCCTTTTGCCAGTGCCCTGGAACATGCCTGAACATGGAAGGTGCTCAGCACTGTTTGTGGCACTGAACTGCATAGTGAAGCCAAGGCTGCAGAGATGGAGGTAGGAGACAGGCCTTCAAAGAAGCAGGTGCAAAGAGGTGATGGCTGGTGGTGGAAGAGCGTGGGGTGGCAACATCAGCTTAGAAGGGAGACAAATCCAACTTCAGCAACTGTTTGGATGTGGGAAAGGATTAAAGACAACGTCCAAGGCTTCTTGCACGGGTGTTTCGGTGGGTGGCAGTGGCACCCTTCAGATGGGGAACACGGGTGAGAGCCTGTTTTAGGGAAAGATGCACTGCACCACAAACTTATTTCGTTCTCACCACAGCCCTCTGAAGGAGGGGCTGCTATTATCCCCATTTTGCAGATGCGGAAATGGAGGCACAAAGATGTTAAGGGACTTGCCCAAAGATACAGCTAAGAAGTGGTGGGAACTGATTATGAAGCTGGCAGTTGAACTCCAACCTTTTAACCATTACGTCATTCTGCCCTTAAATGCCAGGATACACCACCATACTCTACCAATGGGGAGTTCAGTTTTAAAAGTGTTGTGGTTTAAACACCCTGGGCCAACGACTTCACTCCATTGGTGCCCTGGGCTTTTGTAACAGGATCCAGTGTTTTTCTCCCTGTGTTTTTCCTTGTTTCCCTCCAAACCATTCTCCACACTGCAGCCAGAAAAGATATCTATCTATCTATCTATCTATCTATCTATCTATCTTGATTTGAGAGAAAGAAAAAGAGAAAGAAACATCTATTTGTTGTTCCACTTATTAATGCATTTATTGGTTGATTGTTGTATGTGTCCTAACTGGGGATCAAACCTGGAACCCTGGCATGTTGGGAGGATGCTCTAACCAACTGAGCTACTCGGCCAGGGTCAAGACTGAAATTCTTACCTGGCTCACAAGGCATGATTTGGTTCCTGTCCACCTTTCCGGCCTCATCTCTTACCAGGTCCTCTGTTCCTCAACTTGCACTTCCCGGCCTTGATGATCCAGCATGTTTTTCCCACCCACGGCCTCTGCACCTTCTGTCTCCACACAGGAATGCTCCCAAACGTTTCTCTCCCTTGACATCGACCTAGTTAATTCTACTCAGGCTTTAGAGTTCAAGTCCAGCCCACTCGGTTTTCTTTTTAAGTTCCGGCAACTCTGGGTCACTTCTTTCCGTTTGAGATTTTACATTTAATAGTAAGGCTGGTATGCTTATTTGACCAGTTAGTTTCCCCCACTACACTGTGAATGCGCTAAGGCAGGAACCGTGTTCATCCTGTTCACCACTGCACCCACCGCACCCACCAAAATGCCTGGCCCACGGAGGACGTGCGGTAAGTATCTGCAGAATGAGTTAAATCGAAGTCGATAGCTCAGGAGAGAGACTTCTGAGCTGGAAATAAAGATATGTGGGGTCAAATAAAGAGGGTTGGATGGGCTCGCCCAGGCAGTGCGCGGACTGAAGATTTTGTAACTAATCCAAGATACACAGTAAAGTGGTTCGCACTCACTGCTCAAAGGTGCCGCGGGCTCTCCTCCGCCTCGTTGTGGCTCCTACCGGTTACTATTCGTCCCGGTGGTCTGAGCCCCGCCTCCAAAAGACAGGGGGGTGGTACCAACTCGAAATGCCCCCCACAACACGCCCCCTACAGCGCCCATGACCTTTCTTTCTTGGATACCCACGGGTCGGTCTCCAATTGCTGAGGACGGCCCCGCCTCTTCCGTCGGCGGTGACCGGAAGTGGGCAAGCACACCGGAAGTTGGGGGGAGTTTCCTGTGAGCTCGCCTTCCTCAACATGGCAGCGCCCTTGTCAGTGGAAGTGGAGTTCGGGTGAGTCACAGAGTTGGGGGAGCCGTGGGGATGAATTGAAGTCTGGGGGCCCGGAACTCCTCTCCCTCTGCCTTGGGGTCTGTCACGACCGAATCTCTGAGGTTGCCGGCCCCTTCTTTGAGCTACGCCGTCCGCCTCGGAGGGTCCGAAAGGCCCGGTCTCCTGTGGCTACGAGGCCGTATGTCCGGGAATAGAGGCGCACGCCCGGGTGTGGAAGTACGGTCCGGGCACTCCGCGGTGCCCTGTCGGACTCAACAGTGGTGATGGTTAGCAGGCGGCCTCCTTACCTCCTTTGCCAGTCCCGTTTTGGACCTGGCACCTGAGCTCCTAGAAAGACCACCCTTCAACTCCTTCATTCTTTCCTTCTGGCAGCAAGTCTACTTACAGGGCTCTTGGAGCCTTGTTTCTCGTGGGATGTGTGGCCAAGACGAGACTCCTTTCTTCTCTTTCGCAAGATTTGGGGGTGTTAAACAGACCTGAGCCCTTTTGAGGACATCCGTACTGAATGTCTTCGGCAATCATGGAGATACAGGGATAAGATAGCACAGCGAAGGAGACTAACCCTGACCGTACAGTGTGCGCGGGTGCAAAGGGCAGGAACTGGAGCACACACACCAATAACTGGAGCAACACAAATCAGGGAGAACGTCTCCTCAAGCCGCTGTTTTCTTCGCTTATCTATGTTTTCGGAACGGCAGAGCTTAGAAGGAAAAGAAACTGAAACCCTAAGAGGGGTGGTGTAATTTCTGGAGTCCTGAGGAAACTGAGTCTGTGTGTGTGTGTGTGTCTCTTGTGTGTGTGAGAAGATAAACAAGTCAAGGCTTCTGTGAAAGGACGAGTCCGGAATGGGAGCTCTAAAACCGCTGTCCCTAAATGCCTTTTCTTACATTGGATGCCCCCAGTTCCTTTTATGCTTTTCCTTCATTGGGTAGTTTATTCACCAGTCATTTATTAAGTGTCTACCATGTGCCAGGCAGCGAGCCAGGCACTGAGGATACAAAGATAAATAGAACTCTGTCCATGTTCCCCAGTGTTCAGCGTGTCTGTCCCTGAGAAGGGAGGAATCTCATGAATGTTAAGTGC
Source organism: Mormoops blainvillei (assembly GCA_004026545.1). NCBI lineage: Eukaryota > Metazoa > Chordata > Mammalia > Chiroptera > Mormoopidae > Mormoops > Mormoops blainvillei. The sequence goes on along the minus strand of PVJD01002355.1, from coordinate 30,600 downwards.
ATTTTAATTGACTTTAATTAGAACCATACTGGTTTGGTCTCATGACTCTTTTGCTGTATTGACCCCTGGCCCAGCCATGGCCCCCGTAGCCTGGTGGTTCTAGGAGGATCCCTACTGCTTTGACAGACCTCAGCAAAGCTGAAAATGGAAAAGCTGCAGACTGCCAGTGTTAAGGTTTATCTATAGCCGAATTACTTTTCAATCTCACTGAGTCAGACATGGTATTTTGTTCATCAGAGATGTCGTCTGTCTGGCAGCAGCAGTAGGGAATTCAGGTGAGGAAGATAGGGTCCTTGCCCTCCAGAGCTACAGATAAGCTTAACTACCCCTTTTCTGCCCTGACCGTCTCTGGCCTCAGCCTCCCTTCCTCGTAAGGGCAACAGTGAGCTCCAGCAGGGCAGGGCAACATTCCCGCACCCGTTTACCCACCTTCTAACACCTCCGTCCATTTGGAAGTGGATTGCAGTGTCCCATGAGAATCCCAGCTTCTCGAGAAGCAAGAATGTCCCAGATGCATGCCAAACCCAGATTCCTTCTCTGCCCTTTTCTCGATGCATGTTTGTGCCCCGGCCTTTCTTTTATTTCCTACATCTCTTAGCAGATTCTCTTCACCCTTCACTCTGACCTTGAACAGATTTGCAGAGAAGCCACCTTGCCCGTTACTGTCTGCTTTTTGTCCCCTGATCCCTAAAGGGTCTGGGTGAGGACTTGGCCTCTTTCCCCGGAGCAGATGTCCTCCCAGTCCCACCAGTCCTGGTGGATCCTTCAGGAGACCACTCATAACCTTTGTTACTCTTACCAGTGATCAGTTCTGCCCTTTGTCTTGCCTCCTAAACTGTCCTTAGCAGATCACTTTCTCAGGTCACACAGGATTCAAAGTATGTAGTACAGATGTGTTTTGTCCCTACAGTGCAGCTGTGGGATTCCCTCCTTCTTTTCGCTCTTCTTCCTTCCTGAGTGTGGGAGGTAAAGGGAGGGAGTGCCACTGAAGTTGGAGAAGTGAGAGAAATGGGCATTTTCACTCATGGCAAGTTGAGTACCTACTGTGTGCTGGGCCCTGTTTCAGGCAGCTTACATTCCAACAGGTAGAGAAGAAATAAACAAACAAAAATTTAAAAATACAAGGTAAGATGATAAACTACAACAAGTGAAGGCAATTTGGGGGATGTCTTTACCAGTCACTGGTGCCAGGAAACATACCCACCAAGAACTGGGGAGTGGAGGGAAGGTGAGGTGTCATAAAATGGAATTCTCTAGTTGACTCTGGAGAGCAAGCCCTACCCGACATAAAAGAGTCTAGCTTTGGTTCTCTTCCGGGCCAAAACAGGCCCCTTACCTGCCTCCCTGCCTCATTCCAGAAGCTGGGTATACACCCTACTCCTCTGTAGGTGTACTGACAGCCGAAACCCCTCTCTTGAAGGGTGAGTGAACCCAGTGGTGACAGGTCACTCCCTGAGGCGGGTCACCCCCCGATCCTTCCTTTATTCGATTGTAAAGGGAAAAACAGCCCCAGCCTCCGAGCCTGGCACCACCAGGTTTGGCCATTCTTGGTTGTTTGCCTGGGTCCCTGTGCCTCCAGCTCCCACCCCTTTTCTCTGACCCCCAACTCCTGAACCCCTTGCCTGTGGCCCTCCCCCACCCCAGCTGCTGCATGTGCCAACCCCCACCCAGGAGAGAAGGAGGCTCTTGGAAGGGGATAAATGGAGGCTCTGTGCAGGCTTGCAGCTGAAATGGCCCTGCGCGCGGCCACAGATGGGCCTCCTCTCCCCCTCCACATTTCTGCATCAACAAAGCATGACCTTGTTTGGATGACAGTCGCCCCATGTTTCCCCCATGACAATGCTTGCCTTGCCTTTGCCTCCCAGTGGACTGTCTCAGGACATCTCTGTTCTCTGAAATTGGGAAAGGGTGGTGGGGTGGGAGGCCTCATACCCATCAAAAGTCTGTTGAGGCCTTCTCAGTAAAGATCCATGTGAGGTCTGAGATAGAGTCAGGAGACCAAGAGGGAGAAGCAGTGTGGGCCACTGAATGAGTCCTGGTGTCTACATCATAAGCCCTGGCTCCTGGACTTGGCTCCGAGCATCTCTGCTGAGCCAGCCTTCCCTTGTCCAGGTGCTGGCACATACAAGTGAACCAAACCCTGCCCTCAAGGGGCTTCCTGACCTTGGAGAGCTGTGATTTCTTTTCTGCTAAGGCTACTGGGGCCGAGCAGAAACCAGTTAGAATTCAAAGCCTAGTTCAGCCACTGCCTCTGTGACCTTAGACAAGTCACTTCACCTCTTCAAGCCTCTGCTTCTCCATCAGATGGAGTTAATAATGTCTGCTTCCCTCCCACCTTCCCCGGGATGCCCTGAGGATGAGATGAGATGAAGAAGGATCTTGTAAATTGCTAAGCTTGGTGGAGACTCCTACCCTCCAACCCTGTGGTGTGCCCAGTGGACCAGCAGTGGTTGGCACAAGCAGGGACATTTCCAATCCTCACCAGACCAGAGGAAACCCCTCAACCCAGACAGGGTGTCCAGCGTGCCTCATGGTGGATTCTTGACATTTTTGTGTCAAGGTGGAAAGACTAAGACTTGAAAATGTGGAGTCACATGCCCACGGTCTAGGTGTCAGGCAGAGGTGGCGGCTAGTCTCCATCTTGAGGCCAACAGCACCAAGCCCAAACCTGTATGTCAGGCTGCCCCTTGAGAAAGCAGAGGAGTGAAAACGAGCCTACAAATTTGGATATTTGATTATTGGGAAAAATGATTTATATCCTACCTTACCACATAGTTGAAAATCAGTCACTGGTACCCGAGGAGCTCCTGAATCTTGGATTTCAGCATCTTTTGGCTTCCTTTGCCAGTCCCCTCCTCAGTTTTCAGCCTCAGCTAGGTGTCTGTAGGAACTCACCTGGCTGTCTTTCTCTGGCCCTCCTTTGCAGAGGTGGCGCGGAGCTCCTGTTTGATGGTGTAAAGAAACATCAGATCACCTTGCCTGACCAGGAGGAGCCCTGTGAGTATGGGTTGTCTGACCCTTCTCTGGGTCACACTAGACACGAGTCTGCAGGGGTCACTCAACCCCATTCAAGGGGGAATGGGTGGGATTTCCCTGGCCAGAGGAGAGAGATCACCAGAGTGCCCTTCCCCGATCCTCTCTTCCTCTCTGGGATCAGCCGGCTTGGCAAGGAGGGTGGTAGCGAACCTTAGTCTTCAAGAATGTGGGCTCTGTATTCAGACAGATTTAAGTGTTCATCCCCTTAGAGCCTTAGGCCAGTGACCTCACCTCTCTTAGCTTTTCCTGTTCTTGTCTGTGAAGTGGGCATGGTAATCCCTCTCTCAGGGTTGCTAAAAAAAGCACCTTTATTAGTATTAGATGGCAGCAGAGAGATGTTCTCACGAAGGTGGTAACCTTCTCCGAGAACGGAACAGTGCGGATGGGCTCACGTTATGGGAAGAGTATTTAGGTGAGAAGAAAACATCCAGCCCAAAAGGAGGTTGGAGGAGAGAGGTTGACTAAGGGAGACAGTGGGCTTTTTTCATTTGTCCATTCAAATACTCGTTCATCTTTGTGTAACAGACTTACACTGAGCACTTCCTGTGTGGCAGACCGTGTACCAGGCACTAGGGAGACAGCCATGAATGAGAGCCAGCTCATGCCTTCAGAGCAGGGGGTTCGAAGAGGTCCTGCTGCATAAATATCAGTGTGGTGTAGAAACGGGCTGGCATCCCAGCTGTGGAGGTGCACCAGCAGCAGATTCTGGTCAGAGAAGAATGCCCAGGACCCTCAGGGCTGAGAGCCCAGCTCACCTCGGGCTGAACTGCTTTGGGGGAGAAGAGGCAGCCAGTTACGAGAAGGCAGTGGAATGAGGCTCCTGGAGGCGGGCAGTAGAAAATGGTGAGGTTAGACAGGAGTCTTCTAAAACTAGATGAGCATCTGCCAGGAATCACACAGTTATTGCCGACATTCACTGGCCGCCAAGCTGTCTCCAACCTTCCCTCAGGTTGGACAGCAGTGGCACAGGGTAGGCCCGTGGGCCACATTCAGAGGCTGGGGAACACTCACCAAGGAATACGACGTTGCTCCCCTTCAGCTGGTGGTGGCATGAGGCTGGGGCTAAATGTCATAAATGTCAGGATTGTGAGATCGTGTGTGTCCTTGGCGGGGGAAGAGCCAGGGTGATATAGGTGACTGTTTCTTAGTTTGACAGATGGCCTTGCAGCCTCGGGAGGGAACAGGGGCCCTCAGAAGAAGTCTCAAAGATTCAGCCTTTGCCCTGACCACTGTAGCTCAGGTGGTTGGAGTGTTGTCTCATAACCAAAAGGTTGTGGGTTTGATTCCCGGTCAGGGCATGTACGAGCCTCCGGGCAGAAGCTTATGCGACCCCCGGTCTGGGCGCGCAGGGGAGGCAACCCCTCAGTGTTTCTGTCTCGCATCGATGTTTCCCTCCCCCTCTCTAAAAACAATGAAAAGAATGTCCTCAGGTGAGGATAAAAAAATAAAAGTAAATTACAAAAAGATTCAGCCATAAAGACCTGGCTGGAAAATGATTAAAATATCACAGATTATGATTTATTTCTCCCTGCATTTGCATAGCACAAACACCCTCAAGCTTAATAAGTCCAGCTCTTTCATTCATTCTTTGGCCGAGTGCTCACCAAATGTCAGATATGGAAATCAGTACTTTGTTCTTTCCTGTAGTTGGCACGTTTTTTTGAGTGCCTCCTTTGTGCCAGGTCTTGTACCAGTTGCTGGGCATTCAGTGCTGAGTGAAGCAAATACGGTCCTCGCCCTAGTGGAGTTCATGGTATGATGGCAGTAGAACCAGGCAGTGAGTGAGCACTTATGGGTATAACTGCAAGTGGTCATCACCGGCATGAGAACCAAAGGGTGCTTAGAATTAGACAACAGGGTGTCAGGGAAGGCCTCTTTAGAGAGGTGACCTGGAGGCTAAGTTTGAAGGATGAAAAGGAGCCAGCCCAGTAAAATGGGGGGACAATAGAGATGCCTGGGACCGGGTCCAGGCAAAGGAGATGGACCTTGTGGTCAAGGGACTGAAAGAAGTCCAGTGTCATAAGGTGCACAGGCGGCTGAGCTTGGCATGGTAGGCAAAGCTCCAGTTAGTTGCACAAATAATTGTCACAAATTCCTAGGCAGTAGCTGTCATTCCATTTTAAAAAGTGGAAATCCAAACAGGTGTCAAGGGCCTACCTTCAACTCATACAGTTATTTAAATGGCAGAGCTGGGATTCAGAACCAGACTTCAGGGACTCCAAAGTCCTTACATGGTACCACTAACCCGTCGTCATTTATCCCAAGAGGCTCCCTGAATCACGTTACCATCTCACACTTGCAGTTGTACTCCCCAGTTTTTACATTTTTTTTCATTTATATTCTTGCTTTCAACAGCTACTCATTTTGATTTTCATAATGACCCCAGTAGATATATCTATCGCCAAGGAAACCACACCTGAGAGAGGGAGAAGGGAATGACCTACCCAGAGTTGCTCAGGGAGGGAGGGTCGGGCTAACCAGGTTTGTGATCCCTCACCCTCCATCCGCTGCTTACAGGGCAGGTGAGTGCTGCCGCCTCTCTGGGATGAAAGGAAAGGAAGGAGGGGAGGGAAGCCGAAATGGCCTATTTGCTCAGTCCTTGGGCCCTTGGCTGTGACTCTACCTCTGGTCCCCATTTTTGCCCTGCTGTGCCCAGAGGCTTGGGTTGCATCACAGCCGCATGGCTGGTTGGCAGCTGCCAGGCCTTACCCTGGCACACGGGAGCCCAACAGTTGCCACTAGGAGAGTCTTACTCTTCCCCCAAGCCCGTGCCTGGATCGACCGTCTGGCAGCGTTCCCAGCGCAGGGGCTGCCCTTGGCCAAGTAGGTCCCGGAGACTCCCGCAGAGAAAATAGCAGCCGTAAGATCATGGGTAGTGACAAGTCTGACAAACAGGGGACTCCAGGGCCCTGGGTCTTGGGCCAGGGGAGAGCTTCCAACCCTGCTAATTTGGGGAAAGGGGGCGGGCAAGGCCAAAAAGGGGGGCGAGACTGCGAGAAAGGAGTCCTGGCCACGCACGGTAGCAAGTCGCTTCTTTTCACAGTTGCCCCTGTTTTCCCATCTGTAAAGTGGGAGATTGGGCTAGATTTCACATATTGTTGAGCTGGGTATCTGTATGACTTGTACAACTTGGAAACGTGGCTTCCCAGTCAAATACGCAGTTCTGGGAAGTGAGGCGGGCTGATCCGGGGAGAAGCTGTGCCTGTAGGGGTACATCTTAATAGCCCTTTCCGCGGAGCATGCCACGCCCTTGATTGTATCCTCTGGGGTTGGTAGGTAGCTACTAGCTTTGTGGCCCTGGGGGCTGGCTTTTATGCTTGTGCTTCAAGGATCCCTTCATCCCAAGGCTTCCAGCCCCTGCATGGTCAGTGGCCTGGAACAAACCCAGAACTTCGGGGGACAGACTGCCCCAACATGGGCGTTACCTGCCCTGGCCCCCTGGAGGAGACATGTCTGCCTCACCTTTCCCTGGCCCTCTTCCTCTGCCCTGCCATTGTATTAAAGGGTGGCTGACAAGGGAGGGCAGGAGCTGAGGGAGCTCCCGGTGCTTTAAACTGCTTAGCATGCATTTCACAGCCTCTCTGGGGCCAGCTGTTCCTTTCTTTGCTCTGGGGCCTGTTTGCTGATCCCCTCCCCACCTCCCTCCACTCCCCCCCAACCCCTCCCAGTCCCTGTGCAAAATTGCTTTTGAAAAGATCCACTTTCTGCTTAATTAAACAATGAGGAGCGTCCCTTCGCACATCTGTAAACCTCCTTCTGAGGCCAGTTTAGCCCACAAACTGCTCCATTCTTACCCCCATTCACTTGTAAATGGACCCTCTGATGTTCCCTCTATGCTCTCTTCTCGTTTACTCCCCCCATCCCAGCTCTTTCTTCTCCCTTTCAACTAAGGCCTGGGGTGGGCTCCTAGAGGAGCCCTGTCTTGGAGCCTAGTAGACTTGGTGGGGACCGGCGTGGTTTGACCTACGCAAGAGAAGACTCACAGGATCCGAGATCCATCTCTCCCAAATCTGCAGGGCAGGCATGGGGAAGAGGGGACACATTTGTTGGCGTGGTCCCCATGGAATAACCAGGCTTGGTGGGAGTGACAGGAAGATAGATTTCTGGTTGAGGAAAAAGCTCTCCCGGGAGCATTCAGAGAGAGGCTGGGTAAGGGTCTGTTGCAGCCAGGATTCAATATCAGATAAGACCTTGAGACTGCTCTTCCAGTCTGAGAAACTGGGACTGACACTGTTGGGGGGGGGCCTGCCACAGTGTGTGGCCAGTGTTCCCAGGCAAGGATAAGCCCCCTGGGGCGAGGGATGCTGGTGGGAGCCTTTTCAGGTTCTCCCTAAGGGGCACGCATGGCGCCAAGGTGCCAGCAGCTTTAGGTCCTGGCAGCCTAGAGGATAAGGAGCCCTAAGTCACTGGGCAAATGTACGTTTGTCCTGTGTGTGTGAGCTGTGCTGGGTGGGCCTGCTGCTAGCGTTATGCCTGAGTCCTCACGGCAACTCTTCCCTGGTTGGGTTTTTATCCCCATTTGTCAGAGCATGCCCCTGAGACTTAGGTGAAGTGACTTCCTACCCAAGGCCATCAAGCGCTTAGTTCCCGGCTCTAGACACCAAACCCTTAACACTCCACCACAGAGTGGCAGGCAGCCCCCGTCACTTGCTTTTCCCCAGATGGGCAGGCCCTAAGGCTTCCTGCTCTGGATACCTCGTGTCAGGGTGCTTGTCCCTTCCTCTGGGGCCGCGTGCCCAGCGGCAGCCTTGGCCTCAGAGTGTGATTCCTCGCAGCCGGGCTGTCCTGGCAGCATGGGGAGGGTCTGAGCAGCTAAAGTGAAGGGAAGCGGAGGGTTTGAGATTTTGCTTTCTGGCATATGTCATCAGTTTGGTTCAAATAAACTCTTACACACACACACACCCGATCAATCAATAAAATGGAGAGAAGGCCAGTGTCTGCGGCCCCCTCACCACTCTCCCAGTCCCTCTCCAGCTTCTGATAGAAAGGTAGTGAATCCCGCCAAAACCCCAGCCAGTCCCAGCACTGCCTGATTAATAGTTACCTGACTGCACCCCGCTCTCCAAAGCAACCTGAGCGTATCCCCAAGGTGCAGGCCCTCCGGGCAGAGTGTGGAAGCTCAGGGTATCAAGAGAGGGCAAAAGGTACAGGTTCTTCTGAATCATACGCGAATTACAGCATTGATGGGCCAGGCACAGTGCCAGGAGCTTTATGTGAGTCATCTTATTCGACCCTCGCAGCTGCCCTATGAGACATTCTTGCCGTTTCCATTTTGCAAAGAAGGAGGGTGAGGCTCATGGAATGCCTTGCCCAAGGGTGCAGTGGAAGCTACCACTAGGAAGCGGTGGGGTTGAGGTGCTGCCTGTGAGGCTCTGTCCGGTGTGCCGTGGCCAGTGCTGGCTCTTGATACGCGTGTCAAGGCAGAGAAACATGAGCACAGCCCCGGGCAATGTGGGTTCTGTGCCCTCGGAACACAGATTTGGTGAATCCCCCTGGGGATCACCGGGACAGTGCAGTCTCCTCCAGAGCAGACCCCTTTTCAGCCCACCCGTGCCCTGTGGGATCTGGCCCCTGGCCGCTGCTCATGTCAGTCCCCTTGCCTTCTCTGTTCTGTTACCTTGAACCTGCCAATTCCTTCCTGCCTCGGGTCTTCCCATATGTTCTTCCTTCTGCCTGGAATGCTCCCCCATCCTACCCTACTCATCCTTCAAGTCTCAGCTTCAGTGTTAACATCCTCAGAAAAGCTTTTTCCGATCCTGCACAAGGGAAATAACGTTTATCACAACTAATTAAATACGTGATGTCCGGCTCCCCTGCTGGCCTGTCAGCTTCATGAGGGCGGGCTCTGTGTCTCTCTTGCTCACTGCCATCTCCCTAGCACCTGGCACATAGTAGTGGCTCAGTAAATATTTATCTTACGAGTGATTGCATGGGATCCCAGGAGGAGAACCACCCTCTGGCAGTGGGAAGGCAGGAGGACACAGGGGCAAGGTGAAAGTGAGATTCCCCAGAGCCACCCTCAGGCCACCAGCCCCTGACTCTGTGTAACCCTTCCTCCTCCCCTGGGTGCCTTTGGAAGCCGACCATCTGGCTTAGAGGCAATTTGCATATTGTCTGGGCCTCAGCAAGCCTAGCAAGATGTCCCTGGGGGTGTGTTTCAGGCCAGGCCTAGTAGCCCCTGCAGCCTGCCATGAGTCCCATCTCTCCCCACCCCCAAATCCAGGCATGGGGGAACAATAAGAATGGTGATGTGGTGGCCTCACCATGGTAACAGGTTATCAAGAATGTGGGCAGGCCCGGGGGGTGCAGAGGAGGGAGGGAATGACCTCAGCAAAGAGGAGCATCATGATAAATGAGCCAGCACCGGCAGCAGACTCACCCCCCAGCCCGCCCCTCGGGGGCTCCATGATGGTGCCATCACTCAGATGACCCCAACATGACCACTAGCCACCCCACCCCCTGCCTATCCAGAGTGGAATAGAAGCCCCCTCCTTTAATGCAACTGGGCCTGGTTCTGTACAGAACTGGGGAGGTGCAGCTGGTGGCCCCCAGGCCAGGCACTGCCCAGTCCCTCTCAGTGCCTCTGCACACACAGGCAGAGCCCTGCCCGCCAGGGCTGGCTGATGGATGTGTCAGACTCCGGCGGCTCTATCGAGCGGCCACAAGATGTATGGGCCGGCGGCCCACCAGACAGTGCCAAGATGGAGGCCAAGGGGGGACCTCTGAAACCCGGGCCTCGAGAGAAGCCCCGCCCGCAGTCCGAACGGACTGCAGCTCATTGGTGGCAACGCTCCCTGTGCCCTGGCCCCTCCAGAGACCATGAGGATTCCGATCTGCTCTGTTTAAAAAGAGGAGTTCAGATTGAAGGGTGACCGTCTCAGCCCACAGACGCTTTGCCCATGGCCGTGTGCTCCTCTGGCACATGACCCAGGGAAGTCGGCACGGAGCAGAGTGAGCCACTCTACCCAGGGCGCGGCCCGCCCGCCTTCCGGGAGGGCGGCACGCGGGCCGTCGAGAGTGTCTTCCAGCCCAGCCCAAGGCCGGTCCTGTGCGCGTGGCACGCTGCTCGGTCTGAACCAGGAAGAACTAATGTTCCCTTTGCCCAGCAGCCTTCCTCTCACCCACGTGCCAGGGTCCTGACTCCAGGGGGAGAGGCCAGGGCACTGCGTGGGCCCTTTCCACTTAGCCTGAGACATTGATGGGCGTGGGAGCGGCTCGTCCCAAGTTCCCTGCTGGCTTCTCAGAAACCAGCAGTCTCCCCAGGGCCTTCAGTTCTCCAGTCATCTTGGGGACAAGGGGCTCCCACAGCCTCAGGAGGCAGTCGGTTCATGGAGTGGGTAGTCAAGAGCCACAGCATTGGAAGAGTTTATCGAGCAAGGTCTCAGTGTGCTGTGCCCTGGGACCCTGCTCTCAGGAGAGGAGAGGTGACCCTGGGGACAGGTGGCCCTGAGCCTCCCCATGATATGCAAAGAGCTTGGTGGCAGTCCCACAACCACAACGAGGCAGGTATCAGTGTCCAGGGGAGCAGAAGAGGCCCTTTTGACCCTGAATCTCTTGCCTCTTCGGGGTGGCCCCCCACAGCCCCAGGGTGGGGGAGGGCTCTGAGAAGGGGGGCTCGCGGGGGCCATGATTTGTCAACTCTCTGGCTAGTGAAGGATCCTGCTTTCTCTCTGCTGGAGGAAATTAACTGATGTTATCAGCTCAGCAATTGTTTTTCTTCCCTGACAAAGGGAAATATATGCAGACCCCTCTGAGAGCACAGCGGAGCCCTCCGGCTCTGGGGCTGGCTGGAGAGGTAAAGGTGGGCAGGGCTCTTCAGGAGCCTCTCAGGAGACTACCTGTGCCACTTTCAGACCATCTGCCAGGATTTGGGGCAGGGGTCCGTTGCCCACCCCCTCCAGATGATAGTGCCTCCTGCTATCTGCCTTGAGTCCCCATTGCCTTTCCAGGCCTTCAGTAGAGCTAGGTGACACTTTCTCTGAAGACCCTCTGGCAGGTCGCCGGCCCCTGCCAACACACTTCCTCACTTTGGGAGTCCACGAGGTCAGGGCCAGGGCAGCTCAGTCTAAAAGGGCCCCCCAAGCCCCGTGTGCACTTCCTTCTAGTGCAGGCAGGGCTCTGGGGGTCAGGAATAATGAGGGCGTCACAGCAGTTTGTTCTGTGCCTTCCTCTCCAGGGGACATCCGGAACCTCCTTGTCTGGATCAAGAAGAATTTGCTCAAAGAGCGGCCAGAGCTGTTCATCCAGGGAGACAGTGTGTGAGTGTCCCTTCTTCCCTTCCCTGAGGAGGGCGGGCAGGGGGAGGTTTGGGCTCCTGCCTCAGTGATGAGCCACAGCCGCCTCCTCCATCACCCCCTGAACTCCGAGGAAAGAGCTGTCAGTTTTCTTGTTACCACACTGGATTGTTGGGAATTTTTTAAACACCCAGGTCAGGCGACTGGTAAATTTCCCAAGAAACTCGGATTCCTCCTGGTTGCCACAGGCTTGCTGTGGGACCTTAGGGAAGTTACTCTGCTTCTCTGAGCCTCAGCTGTACTCTCTGTTCAGAAGTACTGAGGACAAGGGGCTGCCCAAGGCCCCTTCCATTCCTCGACAGCCTGGAGCTTTCTGTGATGGTGGAAGTGTTCTGTGTCTGTGCTGTCCAGTATGGTGGCTGCTGGGCACATGAGGCTGTAGGGCCCTGGAGAAGTGGCCAGTGCTAATGAGGAACTAACTATGCAGTTTCATTTAATGGTAATTTAAATTTCAATATGGCTCATAGGTACCGTATTGCAGCAGTCCCCAACCTTTTTAGCACCAGGGACCTGTTCCTGAAAGACAGTTTTTCCATGGATGAGGTGGGAGGGGTAGCAGGAGGCAGAGCTCAGGCCATAATTCAAGCAAAGCTTCAAAGCTTCACTAACTCACTCTCTGCTGTGCAGCCTGGGACTGGTGCCTGTCTGCAGCCCTGGGGCTGGGGACCTCTGCCACATTGGACAGCGGAGGCCTAGGATTCCAGGGAGTCACTGTGTGCACGGACACACACTTGCGCTTCCTGGAGACACCCTTACCCTCTGCCCCCCAGCTTCTTTACCGGCCCCAGGGCTGGCTCAGCCTCCCCAGCAAGGAGCCAGGTTCCATGTGGAAGAAGTCACTTTACTTCTACAGCCACGCTGACCTAATGTGGAAAAGCAGTGGGCAGGGCACTTGTGGGACTTGTTCATCTGCCCTGAAGCAGAAGTCACCAGCAGGTCCTGAGGGTGCTAAGGCTGCCATCCAGCCTCTGGCTCAGGTCAAGGTCCAGCAGTCATGGAGGCCACCCCCAAGGACGGCAGTCCTCACTGGGCCACTGGCAGCAGGAGCCAGGCTAAGGCACCAGCCTGAAAGCCAACCTACCCTGCCTTACACCGGGCAGGGCTGCTCGTGGGCTTTTGGTTGCCTGGAGCCACTGTTGGCCTTCCCTGACGTGGAAGAGCTGAGATAGGCCCTTGGAAAAGTGTGCTGCTGCCAGTGGGGGGCCACCTCAGACCCTGGCAAGCAAGCACCTCACTCATCTCAGTTCATCCCCACGCAGGCCTTGTGGGGAAGGCCCTGTAACTTGCCCATGTTCAGTTGGGGAAACTGGTACTCAGACAAAATGATCTGTTTGAGGTCTGGGAGGTGGTGCTGGAATTTCCATCTGGCCCCAAGACCTTGACTATCGGACCAGGTTTCCCTGAGATTCATATTGTCATCTCTACTTCCTGGGACATCTCTAACTGGAATTTCAGGAGGCAAGGCGCCCATCACACTGTCCTATAGCCCAAATGCCTAACCCTCTCCACCCTTGCCAGCTGTTGCCCCCTGCCCTTTACTTCCTGCTACTCACCACCGTCTTTCTCACAGGCGGCCAGGAATTCTGGTGCTGATTAACGATGCCGACTGGGAACTGCTGGTCAGTACCTCGGGGACATCCCTCCCCCAACCCTTCCCCTTGCTTCTTTAGTCGGAAAGCCTTGGGCTTTTTTTCATGAGGAATCCTCTGTCCCACTCTAGTCACCATTCTGAGGCTGCTCAAGCCTCCCATCCCAAGAGAGGAAGAAAAGGGTAGCTGGGAGAGGGGTGAACTGTCCTCTCTCCTGGACATTTGCTAGTTAAAGTGCAGGGTACCTGGCTCTCTGGTAGAGTCTGTCTTTCTCTCCCAAAGCAGCCAGGTGCACCCCTGCCCTGACACTTGGGGTGAAACTGGAAAAATGGCTCTGATGGCCCCTCCTCATTTCTCTCCTGGACCAGGGCGAGCTGGACTACCAGCTTCAGGACCAGGACAGCGTCCTCTTCATATCCACGCTGCACGGAGGCTAAGGGCCCCTCTCCATGCCTGGGCCCCTCTTGGGGTAGGGAGAGCGACCAGACATCCCCTGGGCCTTGCTTCCAGAGCTCCCTGTCCCCCTTGGCTGCTTCCTTCTCTGCTCTGTCCCGTGAGCTCCCTCCAGGCAGGGAAAAGAGGCCAGGTGCTAAAATGAGCCTTTTGCAGGCACGTGAGCAGGGGAAGGCAGGCAGGCAGGCGCCTGAGCCCAGCACGCCCTCTCCCAGCAGCTGAGGTGGGGGAGGGTGCCCCTCTGGCTTGTCAAGAGTAGAGGGGGGTTCTGGGGCCAGGTGACCCAGCCGCCTTCCATTCCTATGTCTCCATCTAAACACGGAGTGACCACTGACAAGGTGCTGCAGCTCCAGGTCAGTGTCTTCATGGGAAAGATGAATGGTCCTCAGTAGCTGATGGGAGATCCCCTCCCTTCTCAAACATTAGAGGAGTCCCCGCCTCAGTTTCCCCAGCTGGACAGTAGAGGGCTCTGCCTGTCCCCCACTGATATCATTACGGAACCCCAGCTGGGGTCCCCTATTCAGTGCTGACGCCCTCCCTCCTACCCAGCAGCTGCTCTTCCAACCACACCCCTCCTCCTGCTCCCCCCATCCCCAGCCCTTGACCCTGGCTGGCCTCCCCCTCCCCCCCCACAGGCCACCAGATGGGCTCCTGAGACCTTCCTCCAGCAAAAGGCTGCCTGCAACTCATTCTGGAGAGGAAGGAGTAGGCTTAACCTTGGACTGTCCAATAGAGGCCTGGGAGGGTCAGTGTGCCTCAGTTTCCTCCTCAGAGACAGCGGATAAATTATAGTGTCTGAAAATGAGGATGATACTAATGTCACAAACATAGACTTTATCTCCCTTTCTACCTCCTGTAGGAAGCAGGATTGGGGCAGGCAGCCCCTGGGTAGGCAGGGCGGTTCACCCCCTCCCCGCTCCATCCCCCCTGGAAGTCTTGGGGCCTCAGTGCCTGCCACAGCTGGCCTTGGGCAAATAAAAGGCTGTTTACTAGCCTTGCCTGCAGCTCTGTCCATGGAAACCAGTGGCACCTCACATGCCCTCAGCCATGGTCCCTGGTGCACTCCCCCTGCCTCCCCCAGGGCTTTCAGAGCTGCCCTTCACCCCCAAAAAGGGCAGGGGCCGAAACCCAGCCTGTCTGGAGAAGGGGATGGCAGAGCCCGCCTGTGCTGCTGACCAGCCTGGGTCCCAGGGCACACACTTCCTCATGTCTGCCCGAGGCCAGGCTTTGTCCCACGAGCTGCAGCCAGCAGCCCCAGAACCCACAGTGGGGGTGACGGAGGTAATACTCCTGAGCCCCTCCTTCCCATGACCTGGAGAAAAGCTTTGTTTCCTGGAGGGAGACCCCGCCAAAAAAAATAGGGCATTAACATCATCCTGCCCAAAACATTGCTTTTCACTAAATATCAGTAATTGAAAGTAGAATTTCTCTCACTCTGTGGGGATGAAATGCCAGCCGGGCTGTCCCAGCAGTGCTCTGGGAGTGTGGGCGAGGTGTGCTCCCATCATTCCCAAGGTGCAAGGGACTGACCACACCCTGGCTGGTCAGCTCCTCTCCAGCGCTCTGCAGGCGGAGCCTTCTGGGTACCTGTGTGGGTGGAGGCAGCCACGTTGGGGTTATTAGTAGGAGTTGGTCTGGGTGCAAATTAAGGCCATTGTTGGAATCCAAAATCCTGTCTAAAGAGGCTGCTTGACGAGCCCACACTAGGTGCTGAGGTCAGGGTCTCCATGTTAGGAAACAGAGCAAGGGACTTGAAATGGCCCCCTGCATCCAGCCCTCTCATTCTGTAACCTGGATGTTTCTCCCTGCCTCCATCCAGCCCCACTGAAGTGGCCCGTTGTCCCACCACAGATTCCAAGTCCTGGAATCTGGGCCAGCGGATTTCTTTCTCACCTGCACTGGGATGAGGGGGATAGATACGGGATATCCCTTCCTCCACTGCACCCCAACGAATACTGAGCAGGAGGGCAGAAGGACGAGCTGGGAAAACCACGTTCTCCAAGGCAGCAAGGGATGCCACGGTCCACAGCATTTTGGGTCATTATCAGCCCCGAGTCTGAGAGGGGTCAGGGACAGGTGACCTGACCTCAGCCCCAGCAGTGCCCAACTGCACCTTCTCCCCAGGCAACTCCTGACCCCCAGCTTGTGAGGAAATAAACGAATAAGCCCCACTATCTCCGGAGATTTGTCTTTAATGAAAAGGATTCGTTTATCCAAGTTCGGTTTCCAAAGCCGAGGCAATTGCCCGGCTGGATCGCATCATTCCCCACGCTGCTCTGACTCCGGCAGCGGCTGGAGGAGGCTGTGCCCGTCAGTCCCTCTAGAGGGGCTGGCCGAAGGGGGTCAGCTTATAGAGGATTTAGGGGTCTGTTTAGGCGTTTTGGTTTGAGGGTTATTGGGGAGGGGGTGGTTTGGCGAGAACGAATTCTGAATGAGTTAGCCAGCGCTTTCTCTGCCGGCATCTTCTTTCACTCCCGACTTCCTGCGGCTCGCCCGAGGGCGGGCTCCTGGGACCACTTTCGGGCCCTGCTGCCGCGTGCCAGCTTCGCTTCGGCCGAAATTTGAAAAAGGGGAAACGATGCGATCGACTGGAGGACCCCCTCGGCCGGGACTGGTCACCCGCAGAGAAGAAGGAGGACGATGATAAGGATGAGGATGGCGACGCCGGTGGCAGGGGCCGGCGTCTCTCGTTTGCGGGCCGTTTGCGGGCCCGGCTGGCCGAGGATCTGGCGCTGAGGCCGGCCAGCCGCCGCTCTGAGCGTGGGGTCTCGCCTTCGTGAGCTGGGTCCCTGCGGCTCCCGCCCCTGCTGCGCCCGGAGCTCAGCCACAGATGTCCAGCCACAATTCTCGGTTGGCCGCAGACTCGTACAAGAATTGCGTTTGGACAATCAGTGGCGAAGCCCCTGAGTTCAGGGCCCCGGTCTCCTGAGGGGTTCCCCTTCGCTCCTTAAAAGCGAGGGACCAGATCTCCGCAGCTGCGCGTCCGACTGCCTCGCAGACGCTCAGCGGTTGCGGCCCAGACCGCGGTAAGGCGGCGGAGCAAACACGCGGATCCCGACCCTGCTTGGGGACTCCCCGAAGCCCCTGGCGTGTGTCTCCTTCGGTCGCGGCCCGGGGGTCCCGAAAGTAGCCCGCGTGGGCTCTCTGCGCGGCCCGAGGTTGGGGGAATTTCAGTCAGGCCCGGGGAACCCCGACTCCCCTCTCCCCACCCCCAGCCTGGGCTTCCCGGGCTCGCCAGGAATCCGGAAAGCAGGGGCCCGAGGCCGGGTGGCGTTTCCGAGCCTGGGTCCGGACTGCTGGACTCGTGGGTCCCCGCCCCCGCTGTCCCCGCGCACGCACCGGCTCCGGTGCTCTCCGCTTCCCTGTGGCTGAATCTTGGCCGGGGCGCCTGGAGTAGTGGTGGCGGTGGCCGGGGCGCGGCAGGGAGCTCTGGAACGCACCGCCGGGTCACCTGCCGTGCCCGGTGAGCCGGGCTGGGAGCCGGCGGGCTGGCGAGGCGCAGGGCTGAACCCCAGCGGGCGCCTCTGGCGGCTCGGGGCCGGGGCGGGCTTTTAGTGGGCCGCTCCAACAATACGGGCCTGGCGCGGAGAAAGGGGCTCGGCTGCAATTGGTACTGGATTTGAATAACGCCACGGGGCCATCAATGGTCATTGTGTCGGCGGGTAATGAATCTCCGCTGTCTCTCGGGCTGGCCAGGCAGCTGCAACCTGCGCTCAGGCAGCTCTTAAAGACATAGCGTGCCCCTCCCCGGGGGCGCCCCCCCTGCACTGGCCGGACCCCTCGCCCTCCTACCCCCACCCTGCGTCCTAGACTCCCAGTGTCCCGCCTGCTCCCTCCGCTGAACCCTTTGCCCATCACCCCCTCCCTTCTCCTGGGCCAGGCACCCGCATCTCGGCCCTGCACTCCCATGGACCTGACTCAGACTCCTGGCCTTGGCTGAGCTCCCCTCGCGTGCCCAGGGGACTCCTGGCTTCCTATCTGCATCTAAACTGAGGCCTCTGGAGCCCTCCTTCCTTAAGCTCCTGCTCCAGGGGCTTCTAGCTGGGTGGTGAGGGGGAACAGTTTGGAGGTCAGAGGGTCACCCCCTTAAAAGGCTCTGCTGAAGCATGAGGGAGGGGATGCAGTCCTGACCCCCAGGCTGAAGATGCCATCTCCAGTGACCCCCTCCCCCCCAAGGAATCTGCAGACTGCAGGGACCAAGGACAAGGGCTTGATTCGCAGGACACCTCCTGTAGGCTCCTAGACACCTCAGTTCTGGCAGGGGGCATGGGGGGTGGGGAGAAGGGTGGAATTGGGGTGTGGAATCTAGTAATGCTGTCTTGTCTCTTCCACTGGACAGCCCACCAGTCCAGGAGGGCAGGGCCTCTGTCTGGCTCAGAGGCGCTCCCCCACCCTCCACCCCACCTCTGCCAGGAGAAGGCTCTCAGCCTACTGGGGCCATACCTGCCCAGCTTCTCTCCCGCAGAGCTCAGCCTGTTTCCCAGTGAGCCTCACGCCCCCAAGGGGAGTGTGTGGCCGTTTTTCCACTACCTCCTGCCCCCCACCAGCCCCAGGGTTCTCCGGGCCCCCGTTCTCTCCCCCCAGCTGTTGACCGCCTTGCCACGTGCCCCCGCTGAATTATCATTACCGGTGTGCCTGTTCTCACTGGGACAGCAGGTGGGTCCTACTGGTCTCTCTGCCCCCCAGGACTCAGTATGGGTCCTTGAATATCCATTGATGGCTTAAAAAAGAACCACATAAACCCCTAGGAGTTTCTTACGAAAGTTGAAGAAATATGGCTTCTGGGGAGCAATACTTGGAGTGAGGGTTTTTAGAGAGGGAGCCCTGCCGACTAACGGTCCTCACTCTTGAGGACCCGCCGTCGGGCGAGAACAATGGCGACCCCCACAAGCGCTCCGTGTGCCGGTCACTGCGCCATAAAGGTAGTGGTAGCTTGTTGCCTCCTCTCAACCACCCTGGGAAGTAGGTACTATTATCAGTCTGATTTTGTAGATGAAGAAACCGAGATTGGTGGCAGTTCAGTCCCTAGTCCCCAGCTGGCAGGTGATGGAGCCACAGTTGGTACCCGAGGCTGTGGAACCCGCCGCCCACTACAGTTTCCCAGCCTCTACTCCACAGATATGAAGGGGACTGATAGAAACGCACACTTAAAACTCCAGACTCACCCCTCCCCCGAAAAAAAGAAAAACAAAAACACAGGAAAAAAGGGAAAGAAAACAACTCCAAACCCAGGAGAACACCCCATGTCTCCTTATAAATTACAATCTTGTCCCGGCCCCGCGCTCCCCCGCCCACATCCACCCAGGCCTGGCAGGAACACAGCCTCGAGGGAATGGCCCGGGTGGTCTCTGCAGGACAGCAGAGCTCTTCAGCCCCCGCTGGGCAGCTGCATCCCAGGAGGTGGGCCGACAACCCCCGCGGAATGTCAGGGCTCTTTAAAGCCATCAGTCCTGGGCAGGAAAGGGCTGATTTACCTCACTCTCACCCTCAGGGAAACTGAGGAGGCAACGGTCCTACCGCTAGTCACTGAACAGATGTTCACAGAATGCCTACTGTGTGCTCGTGGGGAACTGAGCAGTGAGCAGACGTCCCCAAAAGAAATGCATAGGGAGGCAGGTCAAGTGCAGGGCGGGGGAGGGGGGATGCCGGAGGGACCGCCCTGGGCAGTGGGGAGGTAGGTGAAGTGGGCGGGGCACTGATGCTGACCCTGTTCCAGGCAGAGGGAATGGCACGCTGCAAAGCTAGCAAGCGAAAAAGAACACGGTGAGTTCTGGGAAGGAAAGCGTGGCCTGGCTGGGGCACAGAGGGAAAGGGGAGGTTGGAGATAAACCTGGGGTGACCCTGCCCCACCCTATAGAACACTAAGAGGCTTTGTGATTTTATCCTAACCGCAGCGGGGGTCCCAAACGGTCTGCCAAGTTTAGATTTACATTTGCAAAGGTTTGCTAGGGCTGGTGCATAGAGAATGGAGGAGAAGGAAATGGGGGAGGGGAATTGGGGCAAGCCGGACCGTAGGAGACAGGTTCAGCTACTGCTGGTTTGCAGGTGAGAACTGATGGTGGCCTGGGCTTAGGTGGTGGCAGAGCAGGGTTCCAAACTGTGTTCTTGACAGCCCTGGTGGCCTCAGGTGGTCCCTTGGCAATAAGTAACATTTATTGAGCACCTGAGATATACTCTGTAGGTTGGGGGTTAAGGAGAGGGGCAAGATAAAGACAGACAGTCTGATGTTGCCTCTCTAGAAGTATCCATCCAGTGGACAGGCAGACACACAGATACCCAGCCAGTCCCAATGCAAGAAGCAGAGCCACAGGAAAACACTGTAGCTGAAGTATTAGCATAGTTCCCTGGGATTACAGAAGATCAGTGATTCATTCCAACAGGGAGGCTGTGGGAAAACTTCTGGAAGAGGCCGCATTGCCTTGGGCTTCCAGGGTAAGTGAATTCCAATGGACTGACTCCTAGGTACTGCCTCCGGGAAATGGGCCCATGACGCTGGCCCTGCTTACCTAGAGGCAGCTGTGGAATTGGAGTATCCACACACACCTTGCGTTTGCTCGCAGTAAAGTTGTATCATTATCTACACACACTCACAGAGGACACGTGTTTAGGTTCACGCGTGCACGCGACTGTTCCTAGCCTCTGCTCTCTCCATGCTCCCTTTTTAACACTGACTCTGGGAGAGAAGGTAGCAAAGCTGTCCACACTGCCAGTTAAGCACATCCTTCCTCCCAGAACTGGCATTTCACCAAATAGTGTGCGCGGCGGCACAAAGGACCTGCTCAGTAAACGCCTGTTGAATGAGTGAATGAAGAATGAGTGCATGACCGCCTTACTGGAGTAATAACTAAATGAATGGGTAGATGGGCAGGCAGATAAATGAATGAAAAAAAAAAACACAGATGTTGAGACACTTGAGTGAAAGATGAATGAATGAAGAATTGACTGGGTGCACGAATGCAGCCAATCCACTGAAGTTCTAGGTGTGGAACTGGAGGCATTGCTGTGGGTAGAGCTCATTGAAAGGGGCCAACGGAGGGCTTCCTTCATGCTGAGGCTTCGGTTCTGTGCTTCGAAGGCAGGCCCAAAGCCCAGAGCTAGGCAGACATGTGCCTAGGGAGCAGCTGTGGTGACAGGTCAGTTAGGCTGCACCTATGTGCCAGACATTTCCAACCCTGTCCCCACATGTTCCCATCAATCCAGGTTTCACTGAAGCCTGGCTTCACAGCTTGTGATGGGGAAAAGAACCCTGCCACCACTCGTTCCGCCTGGCAGCCAGGCCCTGCCTGCTCTGGGCTCTGCTTGCCCCGCTTGTACTAAGAGAGATCTCCGAGAGTAGCCAGCGCTCTTCCATGGCGACCAGCCGAGCAGTCTGCCTTCAGAAATGAATTGAGCGGGGACTAGTGTAGTTCAGCGGGTTGGGCCTTGGAGTCCTGGTCAGTTTCAGGTTTGTTCCCTGGTCAGGGCATGTATGAGAGGCAGCAGATTGAGGTCTCTCTCTCACATCCATGTTTCTCTCCCTTTCTTTCTCCCTCCCTTCCCCTCTCTCTAAAACTGAATACATAAAAATCTTTTTAAAGAAAGAAATGAATTGACAATCTGACCTGTCCCCAGTCTCAGAAGATGACAAAGCCAGGCCAATGTCTTCACTCAGAGAGGATCCTAAGAACCCTCTGTCCTGCATGACATGTTTCAGTTCATGAAAGATGTTCCCATCCCTGCGATAGGCGAGGGCAGGGCAGGGCAGGCTCTCCGACGGAGGCAGCCACCTCCACCCTCCTGGGAGGCTTTATCCCATGATGCTGTGCTGTTGTCTTCACCGGAGGCATCACTTGCCGAGAGCCCTTGATTGACTGGCTGTCTTACTTGTCTCCCCACCAGAATGTTGGCCCTGCATGGACAGGGATCCTGTCCTGTTCAGTGCTATGTCCGCAGCACTTGGAACAATGCCTGACCCTTAGAAGGTGCTGACTTTTATGAAATGCCCGGGTGAGGGGGTATAAAAAGACAGAGAGATGTGTGGATCATTTGAAACCCAGTTACCTATGCCATATGTTAAGCACTGGGCACTGGGCTGCCACTTTGGTGGATCTACCACTTTGTGAGAAATGCCATTCCCCTCCCGATTTTGCAGACCGGGGACCTGAGGCTCAGAGAGAGGAAGAAACTTCCCCCAGGTACAGAGCTACTGAGTGACAAGGCGAGGTTTTAGACAGCAAAGCCTATGTCCTTAACCATGCCACCAGCTGACACCTTACTCTATTAACCCAGGGAAGTCGAAGCCATTGGAAGTTAAGAGTTAGGACTCAGACATACTTATAAAAATATCCAGAATAGTGCCCTGGCTGGTGTGGCTCAGTGGATTGGGTGCCGGCCCGCGAACTGAAAAGTCACCGGTTCAATTCCCAGCCAGGGCACATGCCTGGGTGGCGGGCCAGGTCCCCAGTTAGGGGTGTGCGAGGGGCAATTGATCAAATACCTCTCCCGCATCAGTGTTTCTTTCCCTCTCCTTCTCCCTCCCTTCCCCTCTCTCTTAAAAAAAGCAAAACAAAAAACGTCCAGAATAGGAAAATCTATAGAGACAGAAAGCACGTTAGTGGTTGGTTGCCTAGGCCCGGAGGGAGGGGAAGCTGGGGGAAAGGAGTGAAGGCCAAGTGCAGAGTTTCTTTGGGCAGTGATGGAAATGTTCAAAATTAATCGTGGTGGTGGTCGTACAACTCTGTGAATACACTCAAAACCGTTAAATTGTCCATTTTTAAGTGGGCAGACTGTATGGTATGTGAATTGTATCTCAATAAACCTGTTATTTTTTAAAAAGCTCAGGTTCAGGAGCCTCCCCTCTGTCACTTGCCTGCACATCACTTTGTGTCTCTCAGACTCGGCTTTCCATCCAGTAAAATGGGAAAAATAAATGTCTCGTGGGGTTCACGTGAACGTTAAATGAGATAACACATGCCATCACCCCCATTTTTACGAAGGAGGAAACTTAGGCCCAGAGAAGGGAAGTGACTGGGCCCAGAACGCACGCTGCTGGGTGACAGATGAGGGACTGTGACCTGGGTCTCCTGGTACCGCTTCTTCCTGTGGCATTACGTAGACTGGGCCAGTGCGTACGCCCACTCACCCCCATCACCACCGCCGCCACCCTGGTCCGTCCTCCGCCTTCTCTTGGGCTCCCAGGCCCTGCCTCCCTGCGTCCATGCCCGGCGGGCATGCTGAGGTACCAAGGTTCCCCCAGAGCACAAGATGCCCTCTTCCCCAGCCCCCACCCTGCTTCCCTCCAGGGGCCATGATGCTGTCTTGCTTTTGCTTGTAATAAAGAAAATATTTCAGCTACCCTTCCACAGTTGCTTGGCAACCCCAAAGGGGGGTGGGGGGAGCAAAGGGGAGGGGGGGAGGGAGAGGACTCTGGAGCCAATCTGGAGACAAAGAGTAGGATTTGGGTGACATGGAGCCTGTTCTTACTGCTAACCTGGCCTGGCTGAGATGGTGGGTGGGGGCGGGGGGCTTCCTCCCACCCCAGTGTCTCACACCAATAAATATGGATTAGGGAAATGGGCAGAGTTTTTCCCACGGGCCTGAAAGGCCACATCTGACCTTTCTACCCCCTTTATGTACCAACGTGACAGTCAGAGAGAGCAAAGAGCAGGACCCCCTGAGATGCCTCCCCCGTGGCCTTCTGACTTGGGGAAACTTTTCACTCTCCTCCTCCCCCGGCCCCAGACCAGGTCACGGCCCTGCCTGGCCCTGCCCCAGGGATGAGGAGGAGGCTGGGGTTCAGGTGGGAGTCAGGAGCCCCAGCCTCAGGGTCCGCCTCAGGCCCTGCCCTCTTCGCTGGCACAGAACCAGGCCGGTGGGCAGGAGAGGGGGGTGGTTTGCGGCTGGGTCAGCCCGGAAGGGCGCTCCCCGCCCCCGGTGCCAGCCTCTGCCCCATGCCTCCCCATTCTGCGCCCCATCTCCCCAGCCCACCTCTGCCAGGGGCTCCTCCAATAGGAGCCCTGTTCTCCACTGGTCCCTTCTACCTCCCGCTGTTCTCACTCTCCCCACCTCACTTTATGTTCTTTTCCCACCATCCTCTTCTCCATTTGGTTTCTCGCTTTCCCTCTTCTCCTCTGGGGTGGGCTCCCTCTGCCCCAGTCCTCCTCCTCCTGTGGTTTCCCCGCCTCCCCCCCCGCAAAAAAAAACTAGGAAGCCCTTAAAGATAACAGTCCCCAAAGTGACGGTGGCAGGAGGAGTTGTAAGGGGGGGGCGGGCGGTGAGTCGTGATCTCTCTCCCTGGTGCCCTGGCTCACTGGCCACTGGCTGGGGGTGGAGAAAGGCTGCTGTGAATGGAGTCAGTGTAGAGACAGGAAAAGCAAACACCGCAGGCTGGGCCACGCTGGCCTGTTGGGGCGGGGGCGGGGGTGGGGGTGGTGGGGGCAGGACGGGGCAGGGGCTTGGGCTCATCTCAGCCTCCCTCCATCAACTCTCTCCTGGCCCCTGAGGGCCCATGGCTTCCTGGACCTTTGCCCCACAGTGTCCAAAAGCAGGATGGGCTTAAGGGCTGGGGACAAATTCTATAAGAAACACCTTCCCCCTTTTCCAGGAATCATTTCCTGCCCCACTGCCCCACCCCCAGCCTTCTTGCCCAGCAGCTGCCAGGAAGGCCTGTGCCCAGGAAGGGCTGTCTGGCACCTGTGGTCCTGCCTGCCCAGCCCTTCTCAGCAGCAGGAATTGGGTAGGGAAGTCAGCTTGTGCCAGAGATGGGCCCAGCAGCGCCATCCACCTTCCCGGGGCCAAGGGGGACCCCAAGGTGCTCTTCCCAGGTGAGTGCTGATCTGTCCCCACAGGCAGGCAGTGAGGGAGGGTGAGGCTGTCTTTACTGGGACTCCCGGGGACTCCCACACACCTTGCGAGTCCCTGAGAATCGGCAACATTTTCCATTGTACTGTCTTGCTCTCTCCCTGGGGTGCATGTGACCCTGGCAGTTTGGTTGAGGAAACCGAAGGGACGGTTTGAGAAACTGGCGGCAAAACCAGGACGAGGGGAGACAGGAGGGGCTGTAACCTGGGGAGCAGGACTCCTGGATACCAAGCCAACAAGACTTGGGGGATCCTAGAGCTGCCTGCGACGGCCTCCTTCGAGCCCTTCAAATTCTAAAAGACTTTTGGAATGAGCTAAAAGGGGTTGGCAACTCATCCTGGGTGACACAGCCAGTTGGCGGAGCTGGGACTCAAACCCACCAGGTCCCCTTAAGATGCCGAGGGCAGCTCTCTTTGTGCTATGGACGCCATGCTCAGCCACCTCTCCTTCCCTCTCCACGTACAGTTTGGTCTCTCTGGACTTAAGGGCTGGGGGCAGAATCTGGATAGCACCTCCCAGGGCCTGCTTCTCTTTCTGTCCTCTCTCCAGGAGCCACATCCAGGGCTGAGCTCTCCTGCTCAGGCACCAGAGAAACCACCAGCTCCTCTAAGTATGCCTGGGAAGCCGTGGTTGGTCCTTGCCTTATGGATCCCAAAGAACAGGGCCCCCTTTGCTCTCAGCGTCTAACCATAGTCTCTCATGCTGTAATCAAAGTCCAGCCACTTCCTGGAAAGCGAGGTCAGCAACTGACTGTGTGCCACAGTGTCCCACCTTGAGGTGTCCTGGCCACGGGACCCGGCGGGGAGGACCCTGCCGAATAAAAACTGGTAGCACTCAGAGTCGGGGGCTACTCTAAGGCCTTCACTGCACCTCACCGAATGGTCCCCACACTCCATCTGAAGGCGGGTTCAGTTGTACGGATTGGAAAACTGAGGCACAGAACATTGAAATAGCCTGTCCACGGACACACTACCAGCAAAAATCTAGTTGCCTTTCGAACCCATTGCCTACCTCCAGAACCCTGAGCTCTTAAATGTTCCCCGTCCTGCCTCTTGATCCCTAAGAGGTCGCTGCTAGAGGTCACCATGTCCAGTCCCCTGCATCTGGGTGTCTGCCCCAGCCAACCTCTGCTCACAGGCAAGAATCAATCTCGTTTTTAAAGGCACCTGCTCCAAGGGTGGAATTCCCCCTGGGGGTAATCAGACATTTATTTATTCATAGCCTTCTGGCTGGGAGAAGAGGCCCTCCCACCCAGAACTCACCCGAGTCCAGCTGCCTCCTGGCCTCTCTCTCCTTCCCACTGCAGTGTAATCAATCAGAAGTGAACCAGCCCTGCTTGTGTCTCAGCTCCACAACCTTCCTGCTGTGTGGGCCTGGACAAGTGGCCCAACCTCTCTGAGATGCGGGCATCGACTGTAAACTGGGGTCAGTGATACACCTGCTTTGTGAGGCTGACGAGGATTGAATGTTAAAAGAGGATAAAAAGAGTACAATTTCAGGGACCATTTCTGTACAGTGGGTTACTGGAGAAATTTCTCTGAACGTACAGACGCCAGGAACCACGAGGAGGAGGCACGGCGTTCTCTCCTGCGTGTGAAGCTGGCTCTTGGCGCTGCTTCTGCAGCTGTCATTTGCCGTTGGCCGTCAGTCGTCCTTCCCTTCCTTTGAGAGAGTGGAGGGAGAAGATGCCACCTAAATGCTCTCCATCGTAGTTAAAAAAGGACGAAGGCCAGGAATGGGTTAGTGATTACGGTGTCTGGCACCTGTGACTTGTGCTCAGAATGAAGCAGTAATACTTTCTCAGCGTCGCCATCGTCATCACCTTCATCATCCACACACTTCTGCCTGCAGGTCTGAACCTCCAGCCTTTGGGCTTATAGTCGAGCCTCCTTACTACAGATGAGGACGCTGAGGCCCAGAGTGGGGGACTCGTTAGGGTCACATCGCAGGTGGTGGACCGGGAAGCAGCTCTCGGCCTCCCCGCGCCTCCCCCTCCCCCTCCCCATTTGGATCCGTGTCTCCTCTCCTTTGCCCCTTTCCCACCTCCAGTCCTCCTCCGGCACGCCCAAGGCCAAGCACTGGCACCCAGTCTCCACCAGGCAGCGCCCAGGGGAGAGGCGAGCAGAGCTGGGGCAGTAGGCTCTGAGCCCTGCTCATTCTCAGCCCTGGCTCTTTGTCTGCCGCTTTGTGATGGTAAGTGCTGCTCCTAAATCAGCTCTGTGACACTGTTATTGTTGCGCGGGGCGCGAAGAGTCTAAACTTTTCCCCTGAGGTCAAGAATGTGGCCAGTCCCCAAGCCGCCTGGAGCAGGGGCCTGGGTGGCTGGGGGTGGGGCTGGGGCCTCACCCGGAGCTGGGTCGAGATGTGGTGGGGAGGGGGTCAGTGGGAACAAAACGCTTTGAAATGCCTCCTCTCCATCACTGCCAACATTGTCCGCTGCCCACGGGGGGCCTGGCACCACCTCGCCGGGGCTCCGGCCCCCAGCCCTGGCCAGGCCCGGCCAGGCATCTGAAAATGGACAGAAGGTTATTGTCCCTCCTTGCAGTCCTTTGTCTGCCCCAGTTCCAGATGTCTAGGCTGGGACCAGGGAGCTGACCCATGGTGGGCAGGGGGGAGGGGACAAAGGGGGAGAGCACGGGTCACTGCATCCTGAGGGGTCGTTCCCAGACCCTGAGATCCCACCCAGCCATGGCCCAGTCACCTTCTGGGCTGTCTCAGCCCTGGGACTGTCCCTGGTCCCTTGTCCCTCCTCACCTTCCACCGGACCAGGGCTCAGCCTCAGGAAGGAAGACCATAGAGGTGCAAGGGTTAAGAGCAGGGCGCCTTGGGATCCCCGTGGCCTCGCCCGCTAACTGTGTTCTTTGGCAGGTTGTGCCCCTCTCTCAGCCTGCTGTCCCCATGTGGGTACCACTGTATCAGGGCTCATTAATTCACAAAGTAACCACAGAGCCCTTCTACGGGCCGCTCTGTGCTGGGCACGCGGGTGCACCGCGGTCGGTGGGCCGCGTCGATCCTTCCAGGTTGCGGTTAATTGTCCTAACAGTGAGGAGTAACGTTCCCACCCGCTTTCTCCACGTTGAGTGCTGTGCTAGCCACTTTACCTGCGTTATCTCGTCCTTTGCCCAACAAAATTGAGGACGCAGTAGGTATGTTCTTATATCCATTTTCCAGCTTGGGACGCCGAGACTCTACGAGGTGAAGTCTCTTGCCCAAAGTCAGGCTGCCAGGAAGCAGCAGAGCCGGGACCCAAGCCCAGGCTGACAGCCGCCACCAGGAGCAATGATCTGCTAATAAATACTTGGAAGGCGTTGAGCACAGAGCCTGGCGCAGCAGCTCTGGGCTCGGCCCGCGGGAGCTGGTGGCGGTGACAGTTCCACCCCTCAGATTTCCCATTTCAAGGACGGTGCTACTGAGACCCAGATCAGGGAAAGAAAACCTGGGGCGAGGGACCCGGGGAAACTTAACTAGCAACCCCAACACTGATTCCGGAGCCACGGGGGCCAGCTAGAGAGAGGCAGGAAGCCCAGTTCCGAACCCCAACCCTGCGTGAGCTTGGCCGACTGACTTAGATTCCCACACCTCGGCGTCCTCATCTGTAAAATGAAAATATTCCCCACTGCCCTGGCCAGTGCGGCTCGGTTGGAGCATCATCCCATAGATTAAAAGGTTGCGGGTCTGATTTCCCAGTCAGGACACGTACCCAGGGTGTGGGTTGGATCCCTGGTTGGGGTGCACACCGAGAAGGCAAGCACTGTTTCTCTCTTTGACTCTCCCTTCCTTCCTTCCTTCCTTCCTCTCTCTCTCTCTCTCTCTGTCTCTCTCTCTGAAAGCAATGAGAAAATGTCCTTGGGTGAGGATAAAAGAAAAAAAAGAAAGAAAGAAAAGAAAATATTTCCTCCTTCCCAGGGCTGTTGTGAAAATTAAGTCAAATCTTACACTTAAAGCACTTAGCCCCGTGCCTGGCACACGGCAGTCATTTAATGACATCTGTTATTATTATTGTTCCAAATGCGGTAACATTTATCCCTTTGAACCGTCCTCTCACCTGGGGTCACCTGAGGACAAGATTCCGTTGCGGGGCGGGGTGGGGGGGGAGAGAGTTAGCAGTTGTCAATGGGGGTGGGGATAGTAATGCTTGGTCTTCTTGGGGTCTCTAGAAGTCTTGTGACGATGAGATACTTCTGTGGGACTCAGCAGGGAGGCAGAAGGGATGGGCTGCGGGGGAGGGGCAGGGGGCTGCCTGGGCCCAGAGGAGTTAACAGCTCCCAGGCCCTGGCCCGGCCGGGCTGCCACGCTGCAGCCCAGCCACAGCCACGGTTTTAGCAGGGAGCCAGGCTGCTTCCTGATGGGCAAAACAGCTGGCTGCCCGTGGAAAACAGCTGGCCAGGCCCCAGCCTCCTGCAGGAGGACGGAGGCAGAGCCTCAGAGGACAGCTCCACATCTTGGGTCCTGGGAGAGGAAGCCCTGGCCAAGAGGGAGTCCTCTGGCGTGGGTGTGGGTGTTGGGTGGGACTGCGGGAGAGGAGGGCGTGTGGGCAGATTCCTGGAGGAGAGGCCAAGGTACGCTAGTGAGGTCTAAGCGGAGTGGGCAGGGTGACTCCAGCAGGATTTGGGGGGCTCTGTCTCCCCTCAAAAAGGAAAGATGAGAGGTAGGGGGACAGGGTGGGTCAAGCCAGCGCTCAGCCCTGGGTCCCCCGGGGACCGGGCTTGCAGCCTGGGGTTGGAGGAAGCCCAGGCGGAGCTTCTAGCCTCCTATCTGCTGAGCGGCACCCAGGACCAGAAGTGGGGTGTGGGCTCCTCCTCTGGCCAGGATCTTGGGCTCCCTTGGCCACAGAGCAGGACAGGGGCCCAGAGAGCCCCCAACCCGGGCGATGTGAAGCTGGCAGCTGGTAAGCAAGAACTCCATCCAAGCATCCTCTTACCCATGGACCCCATTCCCAGTCTGCTTGGGACCCCCAATCCTGAGACCCTGTCGGGGCCCCGGGGCACCTCCAGGCTGCCCCCACCCACTGGGCAGGGAAGCAGCACCTGAGGCCTCACATGAGGCCGGGCAGGGTAGGCAGAGGGTTAATGGGAGTGTGTCCAGGGTCTACTGGACCAGAGCCCCCTGCCCGGGCTCTTGACCCAAGTCCTACAGGCTAGACACCCCTAATGTCTCCCTGACCAAGGGTGGCCTCTAGCCCACCTTCTTAACACCAGGAAGAGGGGTTTGGTCCCCTCTTTGGGTGTGCCAACCTCAGCGCTCCTCTCCCTATGAAGGCCACCGTGCAGAGCCTTCGCCAGTGGTCAGGCCTGGGAGCTCGGGCTCCCAGCGGGAAGAAGGTCCTGGGGAGGGGGCAGTTCTTCTGGGGGTCTCTAGTTCTCGATGCTAGAGCGAAGCCTAATGCGCTGGCGCCACCACCTGGCTTTGGCCAGAACTACAGCGGCTGAGGGGTGGGAGTGAAGATGCTGTGCCGGGAGAAGCCCAGCGCTCAGCTAGATGGTGGGTCAGGGGGGTCTGTGTCCCATCCAGACAGATGGGCCCAATTTTTTTTCCAGGCATGTGTCCTACATGACCTGCAGAACAAGGCCTTAGGCCCCAAAGAAAAGCAGTTTCAAACACTGGCCCGGTTCAAGGTCACCAAGGAAGGCTTATTGGTCTAACCTCCACTCCCAGAGTTTCTGGCCCAATAGAGATGGGGAGGGCCTAGGAATGTGTATTTCTAGCAATTTCCCGGTAACGCTGATGCTGGCTGACCCAGGAACCATACTTTGACAAGCACTGCTTTAGAACCGCTGTGAATTTGGCCCAATATTACCTTTGTCGAGCCTGTCTTCTTATTCTATTGTGGGACAAACAACAAATGAATGTAAGTGGAGAACAGGTGTTTGATCGGCCCACCCAGATAGTGACCTCATCACCTTTCTAGTGGCCGACTGGCCCTGCTCCAGGGCCAGGGATAAAACGGTGATGGAGGGGGACAGGTCTCTGCCTCAGAACCCACAGCCAGGCAGGTCTTGCGTGTGAGCTTTCCACCTGACAGTCTAAAAGGCAGCTTAGAATGAGGCCCAAAACAGACCCCAGTTTACATTCAGCCGTCTCGGGTCGTCCCCATTCAGTAACTAGCCCGCCACCCGGCTCGGTTGCGAATGCTGTGGCACATTCTCACTGCTGTCCCCACCTCCCACATCTAATCCAGTTATGCACTTCAGTCCTGCCCGCCATCCCTCCCTGTACGGGGGTCTCCCGCCTTCCATCCTTGCCCCCGTGGTCCTCCCACTGAGCTGTAGCCAGAACAGTCTCTTAAAGACAAATCATTTCACTCCCCTGGTTATCCCCTCCGATGTCTTTTCGTTGCACTTAAAAATGTTTGTTTGTTTTTTAAGATTTTATTTATTTATTTTTAGAGA